>OX596011.1:41994191-42130217 GCA_951394025.1 Heteromyza rotundicornis
GGTATTGACCGCTTTAGTCAATACGAAGAAGAGGGAAGAGTAAAATAGAGAAAAATTAAATGACATTGGATAAACAATATTTCAATTGAGCTTTTAGTTACTATACATACATTAATATCAATATATTAATAAAAATACATACATTCATCACATTTTACCATTTTATTTACATTATGAACTTTTCAAAATTTTTTTTTGATATAAAATTGTCATTTTAGGCATTTACAAAAAAACATTTTTTTCAAAAAGTTGGTAAAAAATGGTGAATTTCTTTTTTTTTTCTGAAAGAAAACACATTAAACTTTAAAACAAAAAAAAAAATTTTTAGTAACTTTTACGCACTTTTTTTTTACAATCCATAATTTGTTGGGTTTTTTTTTGTTTTTTACTTGAAAAACTTTTTTTTTCATGGTACTCACAAATTTTTACATCGAAGTTTAATGACAACTATTTTATTTTTCATTTTTTAATACAACAATAACATTTATAAAAAAGTAAAGTTTGTATCATTCTTGCCAAAAATACCTTTTTGGCAATTTTTTTCGCCAAGCTATCAAAAATAAATTTTTTTCTTCCAGCATTTGTTATCAAATTTCCCTAATTTGACAATACTCCACGGACGTAAAAAAAATTTTAATCAAATAAAGAAGTTCATATTCTTTTTAGTCAATGTATTACCTTTCCAAAAATACCATATTTTATATAACTGATGACATCAAACTTTCTGAATTTTGTCTATGGGACAAATCACTGTGCACCGGCCTTAGACCAAAAGTCTACTCCAGGAATCAATGATTGGGGTAATTCCGGTATTACGAGGCATTCAACGAGGACCGACTTGCCCTCTACCTCGAAAGGGACCGAAACTACCCCCCTAACCGGAACTTCTTCACCATCAGCAAGCGCAACCTTGCTGACCGCAGACGCCAATAAACTTATCCCCCAGGACTTTAATGTGTCCCAGCCTGGCCTACCAAGAATCGTCCTGGTGGCCCCCGAATCTAAAAGCCCTAACATACGCACTCCGAAAATTTTAACACCTAAATATGGGCTATTATCCAATTCTCTACCTGAAAGAGAAAAACTCAAACAAATTTCGGACAGACGTTGCCTCTGAGGCCTACCACTATTTTCCCTAGCCAGCTGGTTGCCCGCAGGCAACCTACCTAAACCTCGCGAACTTCTTGCCCTGCTTCCACAAGAGCTCGCTCCCCATTTCCCGACTCTTCGCGGGCCCTCGGAGCCGCTCTCGGGGCCGCCTCCCTGTCCGAGCGCTCCTGCGATTGCCCTGCTCTCTGAGAGCATCGGGGGCAATCACGCTTCAAAAAACCAGGCCGCCTACAACCGAAACAATAAATTTCCCTAGGGCAGTTGCTCAAAACATGCCCAAACCGCTTACAATTGAAGCACCTAAAAGAATTTTGGGGAGGAGCCTGAATTCTCCTCTCCAACCTAGCGTCACGCAAAGGGGCCCTAACCACTGAAACCTCGGGTTCAGCAGAGACGTACGCCAAGTCTGGCTCCAACAAATTCTTGGATCGGCTGCTGGGCGGCGGCACGAATGCTTCCACATTCGCCCGCACAGCCTCCAGCTTCCGACCCAAGGAAACCAACTCCGATAAAGACTTAGGCTCAGCCAAGCCCAGCTGAGTCTGGTAAAACGGGGAACGGTTTGCGATCACCATACCCAGCATACGCCTCTCTGACAAGGGGTCGGACAGACGACCGAACAACCCCCTCATCGCCGCTACATAGATACCTATGGACTCAGTCCCACCCTGAGTCCGTCGCCTAATCTCAGACATCAAAATGTCGTCATAGTTGGGGGGGCAGGAATTCCAGTTTCAGCTCGGCGACCAACTCTCGCCAGCCTGAAACTGTCCTGCGGACATCCCTAAACCAGAGCAGGGCTTTTCCAGAAAAAAGCTCCACTGCTCCCCTAAACAACTGGGCTTCACCAACGCCCCGAGCATCGCATAGCTCGTCTACCCTCTGTAGAAAGGCATGTAGGGACATGTCTGTCTTTTCCCGGTAAATTGAATACCCCACTTGGACAAATTTTCTACTTTTTGAAAACCTACGTTACTCAACGAGGTGGATGGCTCACGTCTCGGAACGGGTTCAGGCTTTTCCTCAACCGCAGACTCCCTACTGAGTCCCTTGGATGGTCGGGATGGCCTTGGATTGTCATCGAAGGCATCATCTCCGCCACCAACATCCTCCACCGCCTCGTTGAGTTCCCCCAACAACAAAAGGACCCTATTTTTGAGCGCCATCTGCTCTACTACTTCTTCCTTACTCGCTGGCCTCGAACGAGTAAGGCGACCTAAAGCCCATTCCAACTTCGCCAAAATCTTCAAATATTCGGGCGACTTTGCGTCCTTGGGAGGGGTTTCCATAAGTTTTTCAACTTCGGAAATCTTCCCCTCCACACCCAACCTATCTTCCTCAAAAACAAACGGATATCCCGCAAAGACATCCACGGATTCCCTACGCTCTATTTGCCTTGATGCCCTCAAGGACTTCCTCATGGACTCCACCGGAGTCACTGGCAACACACGAGCCTCCATCTTGTATGCCAGTTCCTCATGGTTTAATCGGTTAATCTCCATATTGAATCAGACGGACAAAAAAAAACCAAAAACTTAAAAAAAACTCAAAAAGAAACCCCAAAGAAAATGAAACCAGCGTTCAATACGCTCACAGAATTTTCCAAAAAAAAGGTAAAGAAATTTAAAAGAAAACTTTCAAATTATACTAATATAATAAATATATAAAATAAATATTATAATAAAAATATAAAAAAAAATATGCCTAGGCGAATAAAAATATATTTCGTAAAACAAACGCGAATTAAAAAAAAACCAAAAAAACTTTAAAAGCGGACAGCACCGCCACCAAACAAAGCAAAAAAAAATTCAAAAACTAATTTTTTTTAAAAAAAAAAAATTTAAAATTGATTATAAGCCTTTTGGCACTAGTAAACGCAAAAATTTCAAAAAACAATTAAAAAAAATTAAATTTTAAGAAAATTTAAAAAAATTAATAAAAATCGAACCGCTCTTGCAAATAAAAAGGAACGAACTCACCGAAGGAGATGACCCGAGTTCTGCCGCCGGTAAAACTCCGCGAAATTAAAAAAAAGCTAAATAAATAAAAAGACAAATTAGTAAATTATAAAAAAACTGAAATAATACAAACAAATACAACACACAAAAAAAATATTTAAAAAAAAACCAAAAAATAGAAAAAGAAATATTACAAAAAAAAAATCAATTTTAAAAAAAAAATTATACAACAAAAAAAAAAAAAAATTTAATTACAAAAAAAAACTTTAAAAAAAAAATTTTTTTAAAAAAATAATATAAAAAAAAATTTTTTAAAAAATTATTAAAAACTTTAGTAAAAATAGCCCCACGTTGGGCGCCAGCTTATCGCGCTATTTTTAACTAAACTTTATTTAAATTAACTAAAATCAAAAATCCCCACACGATAATTAAATTCCCTATTTGCCCGAAAAGCACAGTTGCGAAGCGTGGGATTTAAGACGACCCTCGCGGTATGGTATCCCCGGACGAACAAACAACACGAACACACGAAAACCTGATAAATAAACTTCTTTTAAAAACTACACCGAAACTGATTTTGTTCACCCGTCGCCCCGAACAAAAGGGAAACATAAAAAAACAAAACAAACAATAAAAAAAACAACATTCGTGTCGCGATTTTATACCGCGTGGGTGCAGGGGGGTATATGTAAATTTGCCAAACACACCTAGAAAAATCTGAAGAGATTTTTCGCATATAGGTATGGGTAAAGCCCCGACTGCGGACACTGGTTTCTGCGTAAGCCGCACTCTATGTATGTGGGAAGATAAATGGAAAGTGAGCGTCATAGAAATATAATTTTTGGTATATGAATAATTTCTTTTGGGTGATTGTCGATTTGTGTTGATTTTGAAAAAGGGTTTGTGTTCGGTACTATTTTCCTTGTGTCGGGAAAATTTCCGTTTCGGCAGTTTCGGTGTAGTTTTTAAAATAAGTTTTTTTATCAGGTTTTCGTGTGTTCGTGTTGTTCGTTCGTCCGGGGATACCATACCGCGAGGGTCGTCTTAAATCCCACGCTTCGCGACTGTGCTATTCGGGCAAATAGAGAATTTAATTATCGCGTGGGGATTTTGATTTTAGTTTGTTTTAAAAAGTTTTAATTCAAAATAGCGCGATAGTACTTTTTCGACAGATTTGGTACTGACTTCGCTGCATTTCGGTAAAGGAGAAATCTGTTATAAGTAGGGAAATTAGAATAATAAAATTCAGTTATTAATTATAATTCGAAGTGTTATTAACATCGACGCGGATAGCCTCCAATTCTGGTTTAAGTGCCGGAATTTGGAAATTCAAGAAAAAAGCAACTTAAAACATCAAATTCTGGGTCAAGTGCCGGAATTAGACTGAACAGATTATGCTGACAAAATAAATACTCTCGATAGGCTTGCCACAATAGGGTTTTTGCTCGGAGACTCCGGGAATCTAATCGTTACTCCGCACAGTGTAACGAGTGTGTCCAAAAATACCGGTTTAGGGTTTGGTTTGAAATACTCCCACTAAGTAAAAAATCTAAAAAGGTTTTGTGATATCTTCTTTAGTATAGCCGCGCGGAGTTGTGAAACACAGAATTCTTATAATTTTTCACATTTTAGATAAAATATTTAAAAAATTGCCAAAATTCTAAAAAAAAAAAAGGTAGAAACAATCGTTTAATGGAAAATTTTCTAGGAAGTAGGAAGAAATTATAATAAAAAATCGAAATGGATACTAAAATTTTGTATGTGTTGTTTGGTCGAAATTGTAAAAAAATGTATAAAAATTTTATTAGTCATTTAAAAAAAAGTACCCGAATACCCCCGCGATTTCCAAAATGAAGCGAAATAAAACCAGTTTCCTGCGCCAACTTGCGCCTTTTAAAAAATAGAAAAATAATAGATTAAAATTATTCCCAAAAACAATTAAAAGTTCAACTTCCCTAACTAACTTTTAACTAATTACGGATTTGGGCCCTGCTTTTGGAATAACCACAATTTAACAACACTTTCTTATTTGTTTTGTTTACAATATTCTTAGTAGCGTTAGTTCTAAAAACACTAAGGGTATTCATTTAAAAGTGGAAGTTGTGCCGTTGGTGACTGGTGCAGTTTTCCCCGGTCTGTATCATGAACGCACCAAAAAATTTTTTGTGCACTTCTTTTGATTCTTCTTCGAATTTTTGACAGCTATTGTTTAAAGTGAAAAAAATGCCTAAAATAAGGAAAAAAGAAAATTTATCAAACTATTTGAAGAAATAGCTTTCGTTGACGGCGGTAAGTAAATTTGTTTACTTATCACCATTTTCGAAGCAAACTATATTAGTGTTGTGAGCATACTCACTTAGACAATAAACTAGTACCCACTTACAAGTTATCGATATTCTGCACAGCTTTGACAAATATAAATTCAATTAACTTTTATTTTGCAAACAATTGTTACCTATAGTTATTTTTTAAACTTATAATTATACATTTTCCTTTTTAATTTGCAGCCGCATTTTATTACTTTTGATAATAACTTTTTTAATTAATCGAATATCAATTTTATTGTTCGACATCACTATAATCGCACAAAATTTGTGCAGTTCTTTCCGCACCAAAATCGACGCGCAAAGTTTTCCACTTTGAGTAATTCTATTCTCATACAATTTTTTACAGTTCTCGTCAACAACTGAACCACTGCGCGTTTCCCAGGGTTTTCTCACTTTAAATGAATACCCCTACTATTTGTCAAAGCGAACAAATTGTGAAATAGTGATTATTAAAATATTGTTTTGATTATATAAAATTATTGTGTATTCATTTTATGAAAAGTAAGTATGGAAAATAATTAAAAATTTAACTAAGGACAAACTTTTATGGTGTCACTTACAATAAAAAAATGTCTGCAATGGCTACATATGTAAAACAGAATGTTCGCAATTCAGAAAGTATCGATTGAATAATACACGAAAAACTTCTCGAGAATGTACATACAAGGCCTTATTTGAGGCCTTGTATGTACATTTGTTGCTCTCTTCGGAGCCCACTATTTCTGTTAACAGAAAAATTTAACATGCTAAACACTCAATTAGTCAAATGGAGGGAGATAGTTTAAGTACCTGCGAATCATTATCGAATGATGAATCGGGGAACGAAAACGAATAGTTTAATCATATTGGTAGTTTATGCAGATGTACTATTCAATCTAATTTTAAAAAATGTGTTACCTATTATTTATCATGTGAATATTTTTAGTTTCAATGTTTGAGCATTTTCGGGTCTCATTTTTACGTTTTTGATTCAGGATTATATGAGGTGGGCGTAAAAGTGGTTCGATCACGCCCATTTTAAGTAATGATAATATTATGCCCAAAAACAGTTGCATACGAAATTTTAACTAGATAGTTTAAGAATTCCGCATGAGGTGGGCGAAATTATATGACTACACCCAAGGCCGTATTTAGGGGGGGGGGGGGGATGTATTTTCCAAATGAACTTTGACCTAATACTCAAGTGCTTGCTAAATTTGGCGTTACTGTGTTTCGATTAAAGGAAGAAATACTTTTTTAAAAATGTCCTTATGAAATTTTGTTTTAAATTTCATAATAATTTCAACTCAAATACACCTTCTTCTACAGTATTTGCCATGTAATTGCAAAGCCTGTTTGATTCTGAACAAAAAGATTCTTGCAATCGTTGCTCCATCTGTTATTTATCTACCTTCCAAATTTCTATAAAATCGGAGAGATAGAGTGAAAACACTTTGTCGATTTGACAAAATAATCTTAAAAATATAACTTTTAGAAAAGTTTATATGAACTGTTTTGGGTGACACCCTCATCATCACCTGTCGAGAAAGATATTTTTTGAAATATTTGTTTTAAATTATTTTACAAAAGAAATTAGTGTTGGTTATTCCAGTTTTTTTGGATGTCAAGTAGTGTTACTTTTCGGTAAATTGGCTACGGCCCTACTACACCCATATTACGCACATATGTTTTTTTCGGTACAAAAAGCAACTGTGCAAAGTTTCATTGAGATCGGACCACGTTTACTATTTTTGGCCACGGCTTATATGCTCTAGCTACACTGTGCTCCGGTCTCCGTTTTTTGAAAAATTTCTCCAATTTTTTCATATTTTTAGAATTTTTTGTTATTTTAAAAAATTTTTTTTGGTTAAACATTTGAAAATAAAATACACATTCTTTTATTCCAGTTATTTATGTTATTTAATTATTATTTCGATAATTTCGATTATTTGACCAAGTGCTTTTGGAAAATATCCAAAAAAAACTTATCGGTTCTCAAATCTCCAACGTTAGTTCTCATCTTCAGCTCAAGTAGCGGTCTATAGCCTTCCATTTTTCTATTTGAAAATTTAACTTCGTTAAATTAAAAAGTTAATTTCGTTGAAAAGTTAACTTCGTTAAAATTTAAATTAAATAGTTAAATTTCCTATAGAAAACAAACAAAAAATATTTTGTTTACCTAAAAAAAACACATAAAAAATACTTTTTAACTATATTCAATTGAATGACTGCACTCACAGACCCATTTTCCAATCGGTTTCAGCAATTCAAATTTGCTTTAAAATAAATTATAGAAATTTTTATCAAAAGTAAAATTTCGTCTATGAAGGCATACAAGTTTTATTAAAATATTAAATAATAAAAATGAAATTAACGAAGTTTGGTTAAGAACAAATAGCACAGGTTATTCTAAACACAATGGCGTTCTCAGTTTTTCGCCATTTTGAGAAACTTGAGAAAGGGAAAATACGATGTAAACATCCTGACGATGTAAACCTCACGTAATGGCTGAGAACGCCATTGTGTTTAGAATGTTCTATAGAATATAGAACACTTCGAAATATATCGGCCTGTGTATTTAATTGTTTTGTGAAATAATTTTTAAATTAAGTGTCAATATCAGTTCGAAAATAGTATGAATTCTTAATTTTAACTTTTTTTTTATATTCAATAATAAAAAAATTTTTTTGTTTTAAAGTTAACTAATGCTAGTTAATTGCAGAAATTTAACTTAATTAAATGAAAAAGTTAATGGTTTTCGAAATTAGCTGAAACGTTAAAAGTTAACCAAAAATTTAACTTCGTTAGTTAACTATTAACTAATTAACTAGTTAATGCCCATTTTTAATGCATTAAAAATGAAAGAAAAATGAAGTATCATACGGGCTTAACCTTTTTTTTTTTTAAATGTTAGCCGTTCTTGTGGTTTGTCCACGCGACGCTGCGGTCGTGAGACGGAAACAGAGCCACTTACAATATATTCATACAAATATTTTTTTATAAATGTTAGCCGCCCTGGTGAAGTATCGAACCCACGAAATAAGCTGTAAGCCACTGTAAAAATGTGTTATTATTATTTTATTTTTGTGTGTTTGTAACTTTTTTAATTGAAAATCGTCTCTAATTATACGACCAATCCTTTAATTATTTTATTTTGAAAATCTCCGGCTTTGGGATTTTTCAAGTGTGGCAAGCTTAAAAGCTGGAACCCAATGAATGTTGCACAGGCACTTGAACCTGGGCCACTTATTCGGGATTTATTCGATATGGCCCTTGAACCACTCGAACGGAATGTTTAAAGAACTGATTCTACAACGCCAAGTTGCGTTTGTAACAAAAACACCTTTTACTGTTGTTTGTGGCTTCTTTTTATACCTAAATTTGATTAATTTAATTGTCGCAACCTTGACCGCTTATTTTGAAGTCAGCATAATCGGCAGCGCTTGCATTTTTCAGTCGTGCAAACGGGAGTGTCATGTTCCCGTCTGGAACGACAAAACTTGTGCGCCAATTAAAAAAAGTGAATTCATGGCCAAGGCCAATCGACTACAGTGCATTAACCGTCGAAGTTGCGGTGATAATTCAACATTCTCCCCACCGTTGACGAACTGTCAACGCCGTGAAAATGTAGTCTCGAACGTGGATTCGTCGTCGTCATTTGAAGTTTTGGTCCGTGGGAGTGGAGTTGGTGTTTTTATTTTGATTGTTGGCATCTTTAACGTGCTCGGCTTGCATCTGAATTTTAATTGCCATATTATGATGCCAAGAAGCAAAATTATGGATAGGATGAGTGAAGTGAAGCTGACCGCATGGTGATGTTGTCGGTTAGATTCCATTACGTTCGGAAGATTTGTGAAGTCTTCACTTGCTAGTTGGTTTTTGAGGATGGTGAGTTGTTCCAATTGAGTTTCAAACTTTGTGAATGTTGTATTGAAAACCCTTTTTACTTCCAGAGGTGTGCTGATATTCTGGATATCCTTAAATCTAGCATATGATGTATGTACTGTGCTAGATGAGGTATAGTGACCTTGAATTGTGAATACGTTGCTTTTGATTACGAAATTCGGTTCCATTGTGATTATGCCGGATCCAGTTAGTGTTAATTGTGTCAGCTTTGTGCCACAAACTGCGGATATTTCCAAGCCTAATGTTGTTGCAAAGATCCACTGATTTCTATTGTTCAGTTGCATCCATGCAAGGTTTTCTTGTATTCGTGTCAGTTTGCACTGTGTGGTAGGTTTGTCGTTGAATATGTGAATTTCACAGGAATGTACTCATGATTGTTTTCCAAATTTTGTTGTCGCAAATGTAGATGTCGTCTTTCGATAAAAAACATGATCTTAAATCATTTGAGCTTAGTGGAATGTAATGATCCCGATTGGCACTTACAGCTAAGAATGCTGTATCGGTTACAATGGTAATGTTACCACCGTTCCTACAGGACGTATAAAATTCCACCATCTATACATAATTCATATATTATCTATTTCCATACTCAAAATAATTTGTCATTTCTCTTGTATGCATTTATTCATATAACTCTCACATAGTTATATACATTCTTATGAAAAAAGTAAAGTAAAGCCGGTAGGCAATCATGTTATCCAATTATAAGTTCAGTTCGCTTTTGTTAACCGGTCACTTTGGAACAAATGTTTTTTAAAGTCGAGCAAGTCGAGAAATCTAGCAATCGCTATCGAGCAATTTTAGAACTTGGATAACTTTAAATAAATTGAAATAAATGAAATTTCGAATTTCTTCTCTTAAACCTTTTTTTCCTTTTGCGGGCGGACTCGGGAAGTAAACCCTGATTTTACAATTCTTTAAAAAACATTTTCTATACAACGCGATGCGCGAAATAAATACAGTTCAGGCAAAAATGAACAATCAAGGTCAATCTATTGACCATTCCGCCGGCGAATATAGTTGCAGCGTGTGCAATGAAATTGATGATGACCGCATGGTACAGTGCGATCAGTGCGACAAGTGGTACCACTTCGATTGCGTCAGAGTTAACAGTGTAATAGCTGATATTAGCTGGAGCTGCGCAAATTGCATCCCAACATCAGCAACGACCACAACGAGTGCTGCGGCTTATCTGAAAAATACGCATATCGACCGGTCCGTTCCCTCAAGGCGAACCCCAAGCCTCATCATCACCAGCCGGTCACGTAGACCAACTCGCAACAACAACAACGTCAGTAAAGTGGAGTACTGCAGATGGTGCTGCGAGCTCAGTTAGTAGTTCGAAAAGTACCGCTAATCAGCCGTAAATCGCCACCAGCAACGTAACATCGTTCACTGCAGCGCCCCGCTGCGCCTGTCGTACCAAAATCTTCGCACAGCAACATTCGCGCAACCACCGATATCCGCAACATATGCCCCGCAACAACAGGGATTTGCAACATATCCAACGTCTTATAGACGAATTCCGAACAGTGGTGACTTTACCCAACCAATGCTTCGCAACACTGCACATTTGCAAACGTTGCCTAACACTAAAACGGCTGATCACGAATGCTAGAAGAAGAACGAAAAATTCAACAAAATTATTTGGAGAAAAAATACGATATTCTCTCACAATCGCAGGGCGCGTTACCATCGGAAAGTTTCAACAACATCGACGTACAATTCGCACCAACTCCAGCACAGCTTGCAGCTAGGCGCGCTATTCCAAAGGAATTACCGCCTTTTAATGGCGACCCGGAAGAGTGGCCGCTATTCATTAGTAGCTTCGAAACAAGCACCGAAGTAGCAGGTTACTCAAATGCCGAAAATTTGATGCGACTGCAAGCGGCTTTAAAAGGCACATCGCGGGAGATGGTGAGAAATAAATTGCTTCTACCGGCAATGGTTCCAGAAACAATTCAAACTTTGCGAATGTGCTTGGGAAGGCCGGAATTTATAATCGAGAGTCTGATCGAAAAGGTGAAGAAAGTTCAGCCGTTGAAAGACAAGCTAGATGCTCTTATAGATTTCGCCCTGTTAGTGCGCAACATACAGTGACCGACAAAAGTCTACATACGACCCACATTTTCTCGATTCTACGAGTCCAGGATCTTTTTGAAAAAAAGTAATAATGTAGTTTTGTTTGGTAGTCCATTTAATAAATAAATCCATATTCTACGATGGAATCCTGTCGAATGGATTCGTATATGAACAACGCGATGCTGGTCATGTACCCCAAAGACGAACGAGTGCCAGTGGTAAAAGTCTTCAGCGACTGGCTATACGTGCCAGTCGCTGGAGGTGTAATCAACAATCATGTTCGAGCAGAGTTTAAGAAGCTGAGCTTGGAGCGAAAGTGGGACGTTGTGCGAGCGACGAACTATGCCGCCAATGTCTAAAAGTACACCGACGTCTAAAAGTACAACAAGCAGAATGGCGATCGATTTACCATTAGCGCATCCCACACCGTCGCCAGCTTAGGCCTTCCTACACAAACCGTCGATATGGAGCAAATGGCCCGAGAGTACTCGTATTTGGCAGGTTTACCGATACAGTCTTACGTTAACGCCAAACCAACTATTCTTATCTGCGCTGATAATTGGCGTCTAGCTGGTGTCAACCGATTGCAACGAAGGGCGTGGTTCCGGATCATCACTGAAGTCGTACGTAAATATACACACGTGTGCCTGCAAAAACAAATACGAAGCACTCCATGAGTTGGTCAAGGAGCACTTTAAACTGGAGTCGCCGCCGTCATCGATTCTGATGTAACCACAGGAACAGGACGCTATGAAAGTACTAGACGCAACATGTAAGAAGATTGGAAACCGATACTAGGTTGGACTGCTCTGGCGTCACGATGCGATGAATTTGCCCAATAGCTACGAAACGGCATTTCAGCGCCTGGTATGCCTGGATAACAAATTTCGGAAGAATCCTTCGCATAAAGCAGAAATGAAGAAACAGATCGATAATTTACTCGTCAAAGGTTACGCAAAAAAGCTAAGCGCTGCTGAAGTGCAGGAACATAAAGGCCGTATCTGGTATTTGCCGATATTCGTGATTCACAATCCTAACAAACCTGGAAGATTACGGCTAGTTTGGCCGCGAAGAGCAATGGGGTTTCTTTAAACGACGCCATTCTATGTGGTCCAGATTTGCTTACCCCTCTAGTAGATGTGTTGCTGGGATTTCGTATTGGACGTGTCGCCATTTGCGCTGATATAGCTGAAATGTTTCACCAGATCAACGTAAGTGAAAAGGATATGCATGTTCAAAGATTTCAGTGGCGGAATGAGGACGACGAGTACGAAAAGCCGAGTGTGTATGTAATGCGCGCGCTGACGTTTAGTTGCGCCCCATGTATTGCGCATTATGTTCGTAATAAAAATGCAGACAATTTCACCCCGCAGTTTCCTCGAGCAGTCGACGCCATCAAAAGACACCACTATGTAGACGATTTTATTGACAGTGAAGACACTGATCAGAGTACGCTGGAACTAGCTGACACAGTTAAACGTATACACTCGTCGGCCGGATCCCACATACGAAACTGGTCTTCAAACTCACCAGTCGTGATCGCAGCATTAGGGGAGGCGTCAAATAAAGCCCACTTGGAGTTGAGTCCAGGTGAGAAAGTGCTCGGTGTTTACTGGGATCCAAATCGAGATGTTTTTAAATTTGCCTTCCGATTTGCCAGGCTGAAACGGAATATGTTCGCTGACGAAGCAAATCCAACTAAACGCGAGGTTCTTCAAATATTGATGTCGATTTTTGACCCTTTGGGATTTTTATCTCACTTCACAATTGCACTGAAAATTTTGCTGCAGGAAGTATGTCGATCGCGTATTGAGTGGGACGACGAACTATCAGGCGCACTCAAAAGTAAGTGGCACCAATGGAAAACGGCTCTGCCACAAATGTCCCTCGTGGAGGTACCACGTTGCTATTCACTTCATCTCACAGAAACTGATGATGTGCAACTCCACACTTTCGTGGACGCTGGCGAGTATGGATACGCATCAGTCTGTTATCTGCGAGTCCGAAGTCGCCACTGAAACCAGTTTCCATTCCCCGACTTGAACTGCAAGCTGAGGTACTTGGCGTTCGATTGGCATAAAAAATACAGAAATGTTCTCGATTGCCGATAAAACGAAACGTATTTTGCACAGATTCAACGACAGTGTTGAAGTGGCTCGCCATGGACCCCAGACAGTTCCAACAATTCGCCGAGGTATTGGAGTATTCTAATCTGGATCAGTGGCGATGGATTCCATCTAAGCAAAATCCCGCAGACCTCGCAACTTAGACAGAGCCGAAGACGCACGCTGAGATGTGGCTCAAAGGCCCTGAGTTTTTATTAGGCATGGAGTGTAACTGGCCTCACCGTGACGATTTCGGACCTGCAAATATCAGCGAAATAAGACATCGCATATTACACATTCAAAAGACAGAAGGAGACAAGTTGAATATGAATTTGCAGTATTTTTCAAGCTGGCGGCGTTTGTATCGCGCTGTAGCAACATTTACGTTGTACATCGAGCGGCTAAGACCAAAAATTCATTTTCAAAGTCTGCCCAGCAAATTGATATTCGAAATGGTGCAAGCAGCGAAATTGGTGCTGATAAGGAAGGCGCAACTCAGCGAATACTCAAACGAAATAATTAGTCTGAAAAGTGGTAAGAATATGGAAACAAACAGTAAATTAATTTCGCTTAATGTATTTATAGACGAATCGAAAATTGTGCGAGTAAAGGGTAGGGCCGAGTTTCTATGCCCTTACGAAGCTTTTGTGATGCCCAGCAACAACCACATAACCTATTTGGTTGTTAAAGAAGCGCACGAACGGTACCATCACCAATCCCATGAAACAGCTATAAATGAAATAAAGGGAAAAATGTTCATACCGCGGCTAAGAGTTCTATATCGCACCGTCCGAAGAAATTGCCAGTATTGTAAAATCAAGAATGCAACACCGGTGCCGCCACAAATGGCTCCCTTGCCAGCCGCTCGACTCGCCAGCTTCGAGCGCCTGTTCAGCTACGTCGGAATAGACTACTTTGGTCCGATATTTGTGGCGGTGGGCAGGAGACGAGAAAAGCGTTGGGGCGTAATTTTCACGTGCCTCACGATTCGTGCTATCCATATCGATGTCGCACACAGCCTTGATACCAGCTCTGTATCATCTACATCCGCAATTTCACCTCACGGCGAGGACTACCCAAAGAAATCTACACCGACAATGGTACAAATTTCAGAGCGACGGAAAAGGTAATGCGAGAGGAAGGCGGTAATGTGAACTACGCTGCGATTGAAGAAAAGTTCGACAATATAAAATGGAAGTTTAACCCACCAGCAGCGTCTCACATGGGCGGCGCATGGAAGCGTCTTATAAGGTCAATTAAATCTGTTTTGACCACTATACACCCCGAACACATATTCAATGATCAAACGCTACGGAGTGCGCTACTAGAGGTCGAGTTTATTATAAATTCCAGACCTTTGACTTTTGTTTCGATGGATTCTTCCGACGACGAGGCCATAACTCCTAATCACCTGTTGATAGGATCATCATGTGGATACAAGCCCAAACACAGCTGTATGCAGATCGTTTCTAGCAACGATGGGTTAAAGAGTATTGTCCCATATTGACTCGGAGATCAAAATGGTTGGTGAAACAGCCACCTCTAAAAGTCGGCTACGTCGTTATAGTTGTCGAGATCACCGTTGCGAAATATGGCCAGGTAAGACGAACAAAGGTTATGACCCAAAGTGGAATATTGGAGCGACCGGCCACAAAACTAGCAGTTCTGGACGTTGGTAATCCGAAGTAGTAAGCTCGCCCGGCTTGCTTACAAGGAGGAGAATGTTACCAAAGTTCCTACAGGGCGTATAAAATTCCACCATCTACACATAACTCATATATTATCTATTTCCATACTCAAAATAATATGTCATTTCTCTTTTATGCATTTGCTCATGTAACTCTCACATAGTTATATACATTCTTATGAAAAAAGTAAAGTAAAGCCGATAGGCAATCATGTTATCCAATTATAAATTTCAGTTCGCTTTTGTTAACCGGCCACTTCGGAACAAATGTTTTTTCGAGCAAGTCGAGAAATCTAGCAATCGCTATCCAGCAATTTTAGAACTTTGATAACTTTAAATAAATTGAAATAAATGAAATTTCGAATTTCTTCTCTTAAACCTTTTTTTCCTTTTGCGGGCGGACTCGGGAAGTAAGCCCTGATTTTACAGGTAATCATTGTTTTGGGTTTGACCATAGGAATGGGTATGAGGTTAAACAAATCGAAATGTTGGTCGTCAATCAAAGGTAACCTTATTTCGAAGATTACTTCGTTTTTAGTGACTGCTCCCTCGGCCTTCATGAGTTTGTAGAACTGTACCACATTATCGTCATCTATGGGTAGTAAGCGGGATGGAGGAAGATGAGCCATGATGACCCTAATTTCATTTTTCAATGGTTGAGGCGTGAGTAACAATGAACTAATTTTTTCGTGGTGTGTGTCAGTTAGTACATTAATAATTTCTGTCTGCATTCGTTGTAAATTTGCTCAATGTTAGTCAATGTAAGTTATGTTGACAATGGTTCAAAAAGTTGGGAGTGCTTCAGTTGCTCTTCATTTGTTGTCACTTGTTGCATCACCAAGGTTATCCTCTGCTGCAGTTCTAATAATTTTGATTCTGTGGTCCGTTAATTTTGCTTGATGACATTTATAGTGGAGTCTATGATGGAGGTTTGATTTCGCAGTAGATTTATAATGTGACCTTCGTCAGTTTTAACCTGGTTAATTACTTCTGACATCTGCTCAGCATATTCAGAGTCTAGAACACCGAACAAGGTGCGAACGATATTTCCTACGATATTGGGTGCTCTCGTTTTCCGATATTGCGGAAGCATGTCTCTATCCTGAAGAAGCTCGTTTCTTGTATCCTCAAAGTTTTTTGTCAGGACGTCGCAGGTGGCATTTTGCTGGAGTTTTGAGCACAACTGTTGAAGGGTGGCTACTCCAATTTAAAATGTTTTCATTTCCTCCCAAAATGGATCCAAATTGTAGAAGACTATCATTTTCCATTCTGCTGTCACGATTTTTGCTGTCCCCATTCCTTCAAAGTTCCTTCCATTTATGTCGGTATTGAAGTTAATTTAGGTAATCTCGCGACCACTGCCTCCAAAATTCGTGCTTTAGTTGCGCCGCTAATTTCCATTTTGTGAGCAACGACCCCTTGGTGGATGTTGCAGTTGTATCAATTTGTGCCGTTAGCGGTTCACCAATCAGAAAGTGTCCGGGTGTCAATGCGTTTGAATCATTCTTATCGGCTGACAGTGGTGTCAATGGTCGTGAGTTTAAGATTGCTTCTATCTCCACCATCACTGTCTCCAACTCTTCGTAAGTCAATGAGGCGTTTGAAACACTTCTGACAAATAGATTCTTGGCAGATTTTACAGCTGCTTCCCATAAGCCGCCAGGAGCTCTTGGAGGGATGAAATGGAATTGAATGCCTTTGTCGCTGCAGGTCCTCATAATGACTTCTTGTGCTTTCTCCGTGTGAAGCGTGTTCTTTAGGTTGATCAGCTGGTTTCTGGCGCCAACAAAATTTGTCGCGTTGTCACAATATAGGTTCTGGCATCGTCCCCGTCGTCCGATGAACCCCTTTAGACATCCAATGAACGCTTCTGTCGTGAGATCACTGACGATTTCTAAATGAACTGCCTTGGTGACAAAACAACAAAATACCGCTACATATGCTTTGTGTGGCCGTTTTCCTCGAGCTTTGAATTGAATCCAGAAAGGACCACAGAAGTCTACTCCGGCATTGATGAACGGTCTAGCTGGCTGAATTCTTGTCGCTGGCAATCTTCCCATTATTTGGTGACATAATATTGGCTTCGCCTTGGAGCATCGAACACAGTGTTGTACGACCGATCAAGACATAGATTTCCCTTCGATGGGCCAAAATCTTTGTCGAATGTGAGCCAAAAGGACTGAAGATGCTCTTCATGAAACCATTTCAACAACAGTTTGGACAGTGGGTCGTTGTATGGAATAACCATTGGATGTTTGGCATCGTATGTCACGTTTGCCGCCTCCAGCCTTCCGCCAACACGAATAATTCCGTTGTCATCGAGAAAAGGGTTGAACCCACTGATTTGGCTTGTTTTGCTAACGCATTTGTGTTTTCTAAGAGACTGTATTTCATCTTTAAAGTATGACAGCTGCATGACACTAATTATGACAGCTGCATGACACTAAGTATGCCACGATATGTAGTAATGTTCTGAATGAGTTTCCGTGGTTGATTTGGTAAATTTAAGCTTCTAAATCGTTCCTGATGGCTATATTTGCATGAACTACTTTTAGCTTTCTCTCCGTGGTATTTCCACTAGCTTGTTCCGGATCGTAGATTCTTGGCCATATATTCATTTTTCCATGGAGGAACCTGGGCCCGTAGAGCCATAAGTTGCTTGTCATTATTTCTGAAGGCAACAAACCTCTCGATAGGATGTCTGCGGGAGGTATTGTTTGTGCTTTTAGAGGCGCCACGCGAGATTTTGCACATAAAAGCCTCACCACTACTACTCCGTTGATGGTAATAGATCTGACATAAATTGCAGCACCGTATGACTTCTGTGAAGCGTCTGCGAATGCATGAAGTTGTAGTGTATCTTTTACGCCTTGTTGAAAGATGTGCCTTAAGCTTCATCCATTTGTCATTTAGTTCCGCGGGCAGCTCCTCGTTCCATGATAACTGGGTTTGCCACAGCTGCTGAATCAGAATTTTTGCTGTGACCACCACTGGAGCGAGAATTCCTAATGGATTGAAAATTCTGGCTACGTCGGACACAATTGTTCGCTTTGTGTTGTGAGTGACTGACTTCAGATTCACCTTGATGCATAACTGGTCTGTTTTAGGCAACCATGTCAGTCCCAATGTTTTTATGGCATTTTTGACATCACTGCTAAAGTCGAGGTCGATTTCCTGGTCTTCTGCTGGAATTGATTGTAGTAACCTTGGGTGATTGGCACACCATTTCCGCAGTCGAAAACCTCCAGTCATTAAAATTTTTGTTAGTTGATTCTGAATTTCCGTTGCAGTGGCCAAACTGTCCGAGCCAGTTAAACAATCGTCTACATAGAAATCATTCAGCACTGCTTGAGCGCCAAGAGGATATTTGGCACTGTAATCTTTGCTTAGCTGTTGTAAGCACTTTAAAGCCAAGTATGGTGCTGAGCGCGTCCCATATGTCACTGTGTTTAATTGATAGTACTGCAAGTCTTCCTTTTTGTCCTTACCCCATAAGACGAGTTGGTACTTTCGGTCTTCTTTGCTAATCAGGATTTGGCGGTACATTTTTTATATGTCGGAAGTAAAAACAAATATTGGGCAGCGGAACCGAAGAAGTATTGAAAATAATTCGCTTTGAATGATTGGACCTGTATACATGAGGTCATTGAGTGATAAAACTGTCGACGTTTTCGATGATGCATCAAATACTACTCTTAGTTTTGTGGTACTGCTTTCAAGTCTGGTGACGCAATGGTGTGGGATTACATAGTATGGCGTTGATATTTTGCTGATATCAACCTTGGTCATCTGGCCTATTGATTCGTACTCATTCATGAATGCTGCGTATTGAATTTTTAATTTGCTGTCTTTGGCCAGACGTCTTTCCAATGAGTAAAATCGATTGATTGCAATTTGTCTTGATTCCCCCAGTGATGCAGTGAGTTCTGCAAATGGAATCTTAACTATGAATCAGTAGTAACTATGAATCAGCAGTCGTTAGCACCTTGTGATCCTGCTGTATTTCCTCCAGCTGCCAAAACCTTTAAATTTTTTGGTTTAGGCTGTCGTCTTCAATGCATATTCCGCACGTAGCCCAATTTGAATTTGATTCGCGTATCTTTCCGGCCAAAATCCACACCAACACACCACTCTACTGTGTTTTGTAGAGTTGGGTGTCCTTAATCCAGGTGGATTTTTCCAGTGGACAACAGAATTTGGTAAAACACCGCACCGATGAGTATATCGATCTTTCCAGGACAATTGAAGTATGGGTCTGCTAAGGTGACATTTTTTGGTATTACCCAAGAAGATGTGTCCAACTCCACCAATGGTTGTTGTGATAGAATATGAGGAGGAATATACGCTTCCAGTCGCGTTGAGTATTTGTTGATTCTTGATTGGAGCTCGACATTTACGCGACTGCGGGCTTCACTTTTTCCAGTACCTATGCCTTCAACTCGCATTACAGTGGGTTTCAATGACAGTCCGATCCTTTTGGCCATTCTTTCAGTCATTAAATTGACCTGAGATCCTGAGTCCACAATCGCTCTACAATCTACCGCTTGACCATTGTTAGCGGTAAGCGTTACAACTGCGGTGCTGAGAAGGACGTATCCATTTTGATGAGAATCTTTTGAGGCTGCCAAGGTTGTGGATTCGTTTGAATCCGGGTCGTCGATGGAATCCATTATTTGGTCATGCCATCCTTGCACAGTACTCAAATGGTGTTCAGTGATTTTTACCTTCGCCTTATAGTATTGCACCGGGTGTTCTGTGCTGTCATTCAGTACGTCTGTCATCATCCGTTCCACAATGTCAATTATCCTTTTTTGTTTTAGGACAATTGGCAAGGTAGATTTTTATTCTTGAACCACTGGCTTTGGGTGTGGCTGTGTGAGTTTTTTGTTGTTCGGCCCCTTGCCTTTCGGCCTTTTGTTGATTCAGGACTTTAATTGTGCCCTTGATCTCTTCCCGAACTTCGCTGTATTTTGTCCCCTATTAATGTGTGAAGGTCTCTTCGTATGACATTGTCAATATGCTGGAATGTTCACCACAGCTCATCGATTTCTTAGGCCTTCTTCTCGACGTATTCGAGTGTCTTCCGATCCTTCGATGCCTTCTTGTAATTCGCGATCGCCTTCTGCAGATAGATAGCGTTGTCATCTTGCTGAAGCACCAGTTCATCGATTGTAGTCATGATTTAGTGGTTGTGTGCAAGGACTTTCTTCTATGTGGTTTGTTGCGATGTGCCGAGAACTTCCTTCAATGTGGTTTGATGGATACGTTCAAGAACTTCGTTGTATGTGGTTTGCTGGTTACGTCCACCCGGGGGCGCCAATGTTTAATCCCGAGAATTTGATGTTGCACAGGCACTTGAACCTGGGCAACTTATTCGAGATTTGTTCGATATAGCACTTGAACGACTCGAACGGAATGTTTAAAGAACTGATTCTACTACGCCAACTTGCGCTTGTTATAAAAACACCTTTTACTGTTTCCAGTCAAAAAAGAACTCGTCTCTTTATTGATTTGTGGCTTATTTTTATACTTATAATTTGATTAATTTAATTATCGCAACCTTGACCGCTTATTTTGCAGTCAGCTTAATCGGCAGCGCCTGTATCTTTCAGCCGTGCAAACGGCTGTGCATTTGTTCACGAACCATTTTGATCTCCGAGTCAATATGGGACAATACTCTTTAACCCATCGTTGCCAGAAACGATCTGCATACAGCTGTGTTTGGCGCTGTCGCAGATCTCCACTGCTATCATTGAAAACTTATGTGTAATTTGTTGTTGTTTCGGCGGATTGGCGTAGCGAAGTATTCATTGGGTTCCAGCCTTAACTCTCGAGAATAAAATAAGTTTTCTGTCCTCTCGTAGTTCACAGCCCAGAATAAGAGCAGCTCGACCGATTGCAATAATCAAAATAGCAACAGCAACACTAACTACTCCTCAGGTGCAATTTTGTTTGGAGTGCCTTTTTGCAAAGATGATCATTTGAAGAGCATCTTCAATCTTGTCTGCCGATCCATCGAATTCCAGTCACCTTAAATAAAAGATATATTTCATTTCAAGCCAAGTTCGTGCCGTCCTAATTCTGTCGTCATCGTGAAGTTATATACCCCGTATGATCGGAACAGAGTGCAGAAGGAGTTTGGCGATCATCGTAGTAGTACTACGGCCGTGAATTTGAGGAAGCAGGCATCGATTTGGATAATAATATTTTTACTCATGAGAGCCACTCTGCCGAAACTAGAATGCTTATGCAAGCTGCACATTATATATGCGTTTGCTATGCTCTTAAGCATAGCAAACGCACCTATAATGCGTTCACTATTCGTGGCTCTGTGCATATCAAAATACATAAAGATTCTGACGGTATTCGCATCAACAATGTCGAAGAATTGGAAAGTACTATCTGTGCTGCAGAGCCTGAGATAAGCAAAGATCTAGAGCTATGCAAAAAAATTAATTATCCACTTATATCAATTTTTATTTTTTACTTGTTTCATATTTTTTATTTTACTATTTTTACTTTGTCTTTATTTACTTCAACCTTTTTCTCTCTCCAGTGAGACTTTTCTTTAAAAATACAATTCATATTTCAATACATATAAAGATTTGTTTTGTGTTTTATGTTCTCGTGAACCAGTCAGTTGGCTGCAGCCGTTTTAGTCTTCTCGTTTCTCCAATTGTAGATAGCAGGTCTGTGATAAGAGCATTTGGATGTAACAAAAGCCTCTTTTGATAGTTAGAACTGTGCTTCCGAATCTCGTCTTCGACGGTGTTCATCCTCAAGTCGCAGCGTATGATTTCGTTGGTTACATATCGAGGAGCATTGGCTATCATTCTGAGCGTTTTTGAATGAAATCTTTGTATAATCTCTATATTGGATTTCGATGCAGATCCCTATTGCTGAATCGCGTAGGTCCATACTGGCATCAGGATCGTTTTATATATTATTAGCTTATTTTCTCGTGACAGTTGAGAGTTGCCACACATTAACCAGTGCAAGTTGCGTGACTGTAGTCCTAGTTGTTTTCGTTTTGTAATAATATGGTTTTGCCAGGTAAGGCGCCGATCAAGATATACCCCAAGATACTTCGCCTCCGTTTTTTGTGGTATTGTCTTATTATTTAGAGTGACTGGAGGACATGACTCCCTACGCAATGTGAATGTTATTTGGACTGATTTTGTTTCATTCGCCTTTATACGCCATTTTTGTAGCCACTCTTAAATTTGATTTAGATTGTTTTGCAAGTGTTGTGATGCGATTGATGAATTTTCATGTACTGCCATGACTACTGTGTCATCTGCAAAGGTAGCTGTGAAGGAAAGTCTGGTTTTTCCTCTTGCTAGAATTATTTCTCCCCAGCAGCATGGATTTGTTGCTGGGCGATCGACTGTTACAAATTTGATGGCTTTCAAATCGTAATACTTTTCAGCTTTTGAAGAGCTGGTGTTAAAATTGAAAAAACTAGGTTTTCACTCTGCTTTTTTGAAATGGTTTTCACGTCACTTTCTCTAAATTAAACAGCAATATTATATCGTCGTTTTTATTGGGACTTCTCGTTTAAAGTTTTTAAATGAAATGTTGGATCTGGGTGTTTTGCTTGACTCTAAGTTAACATTTGTTAATCCTTTGATATACATAATACCGAAAGCATATGCAATGTTACCATTTGTACGTCGTAATAGTTCCGAATTTCGGGACCCTTACACGTATAAGCTTATTTTCACTGCATTTGTACGATCAAGGCTGGAATACGCTGCAATTATCTGGAATCCGTCTTATGCTATTCATACAAATCGCCTTGAAAGGGTACAGATGAAATTTTTAAAATTTGCACTCTTTTCATTAAATTTTCAAGAACCGATTCCTTCTTATAAGTCGCGTTGTTTACTCATTGATCTGAAATCGTTGGAGAGTAGACGCATTATCGATTCCTTGATGTTTGTCTACGATATCATTTGTGGCAATATCGATTGCTCAATGTTGCTAAGTCTAATCAATTTTTTGTTCCCATCAGAACTACTCGTCAGAATAAGATATTTGCTATTAAGTGCTATAAAACAAATTATGCTGCGGAATCAACCGCTTATGAGGTCGCTTATTGAATTTAATGAACTAGCTTTATTGAAATAGATTTTTCTTTGCCAAAACTCATGTTTAAAGAGCGTGTAAATAATAATTACCATTAGTTTTATGTACATATATTTTTAAATTTTAATATATATATTTTTTTTTTTAACTAGATAAAATTTATATAATGAATTTTCTAAAATAAAAATTAGAACTAACAATAACTTTGAACAAAATAATTAGACATTACATAACAGATTTAACATAGTACTAGTTGACCTTATCCACTGATTTGGACAACTTAATGTATGTATCAAGGCGATGTAGGCGTTGACTGGATGTCGGCATCTACAGGATGTCGGCATAGACGAACGGCTGCATCGACGAGGGTGTCCCTGAACTATCTATTCAAAGGCAATAGAATAATTTCGTTTTAGACGTAAGGGTCGGGTGGGTTTTATTAAGGTTCGAGCTAGAATATTAGGGTGCAATTTTAGCTAATCTGCATACTTTGTATTACGTTTCGGTATCTCATCAGATATTTTCGATATTTGTAAATCTCTGTGGATGTGTTCATTTTTTATAAACCATGGCGCTCCAAGTATTTGTCGCAGAATTTTTGACTGCATCCTTTGCAGTTTCTCAATATTTGATGGAGATGCTGTTCCCCAGAGCTCGATCCCATATGACCATATGGGTTTTATTATACTTTTGTATAAAAGGATTTTATATGTGGTGTTGAGTTTTGATTGCTTCGAGAGGAGCCAATTTAATTCGAGTTTTTTTAATTTGATTTGTGTAATTTTAGCTTCGATGTGCTTTTTCCATGTGAGTCTGCGATCGAGATGCATACCAAGATATTTGGTTTCAGTACATTGTGGTATTTCACTATTATTTATTGTAAGCATGAGCAAGTGTCTTTCCTTAGGGTGAAGGTTATATGTGCACTCTTAGACTCGTTGACTCTAATTCTCCACTTTGATAGCCAATTCTGTAAAGTGTTCAAATGTTGTTGCACGTGTTTTGATTAAGGCATTCAATCCCGGAATCCCGAATCCCGAAATCCCGGGATCCCAGACGTTTTCTCAATCCCGGAAACCCGGGATTTTCAGTCCGGAATCCCGGGATTCAAAAAAGGCGTTTTTTATGCATTGTTTAAGATATTTTTGACGGTTTTCTACAAAAATACAGCCGTGCATTTCATCCAATCTAATTGGTAAATTAAAAAAAACCCACTTTTGCAGATTTAGTGCTACACACACACAAAAATTGACAACATTTTTGTCAATAACGGTTAACAAACAATTTTTATCAATCTGAATAAAATTTTGTGAATTTAAAAAAATGTTTACAAAAAAGATATATGTTTTAAACAACAATTCGTGTATCCGTTCTAGCCATAATACTAAAACTACTGAAAGTAACTTTTTCGTGTGTAGAATGAAATGGAGCTGGCTGAATTTTATGATAATATTCAGATTCAGGTGGCAAAAAAAAATTGTTCGATCAATGTAATTTAAAAAGAATTACTTTTTGTTCGACTTATTTATTTTAAATATTATTTGTTTTGTTTAATGCTATATTTATTAAATATTATTTCTTTGTCGAATTAAAATGAAATTAAACTTAAAATATTGTTGCAACAATTTTTTCTTTAGTTTTATATTAATTATTGTATTTAATTGGAAAATCCCGAAAATCCCGAACAAATCCCGGGATCCCGGGATTGTAATTTCAAATCCCGAAATCCCGGGATTTTCAAAAACACTTCGGGATTGAATGCCTTAGTTGTGATGCCATTTTATGGTCTGAGTGCGAGCACAATATTGCGGTGTCGTCGGCAAATGTTGCGATGAGGGTCTGATCATAAATGGGCATATCAGCTGTATAGAGAATATACAGGAGGGGTCCGAGGACGTAGTAGGAAGTAGTTGTCAAGCAAAACGTGCATGCTTGCGGGTAATAGTTTCTGTAGTTTGGATATCAATCCTCTATGCCATAACTTATCAAAGGCTTGGGTGATATCGAAGAATACTGCTGAGCAGTATTGCTTTTTTTCGAATGTGTTTTTGATCATGTCAACAATGCGATGAACCTGTTCAATTGTGCCATGCTTTTCTCTAAATCCGAATTGGTGATTGGGTATTTCATCTTTAGCGAGTATTGTGGGTATCATAATTTTTATCAGAATTTTCTCAAAAAGTTTTGATATGGTAGAGAGTAAGCTTATTGGGCGATATGAACTCACGTTTGTAGGATCTTTTCCCAGTTTCGGGATCATCGTGATCTGCGACAGCTTGCAGTCAGTTGGGTAGTGACCTATTCTTAATATAGCATTGTATATGTACAGTAAGTGTTATTATTAAGTCACCTGGAGCTTTTTTTGGGTTCAACTTGGCAATATCATCCATAAGTGCTTTTCTTCTGATGAGTAGTGGGTTATAGTTTGGCCTGGTTGCGAGCTGTGGTAACGGGTAATTTGCATTTGGGGGGTTGGGAGTAAATACATTTTGTAGGTGACTTGCAAAAGCAGTACCTTTTTCGGCATCACTTCTCGCCCAGTCTCCGTTGGGTAAACGAATTGGCGATTCTGCAATAATGGGTCGTTTTAAATTTTTTGTGGCACGCCAAAGTGAGTAATTTGTTGAGCTCGTCGGCGTAAGCTTTTCCATGACTTGATGCAGATCATTCTCGTTTTTCGCCCTCAGTTTTCAGTGACACGTGTAGGGTAATGTGTGAACTTATATATTTTCTGAATTGAAGCCAATTCGTATGGATACTGGTGAGTTTATCGGGTTGGTTGACTTCTGAATTTGGCGCATATTTTACTGTGATAATAGTGGGTGTGTGATCAGACGAGAGTTCCACTGAAGACTCAATGGTTAGTTGAGTTCGTTTAAGGGTCTTGATTACTGCAAAATCAATAACATCTGGAATTTTGCGTCTGTCCGATGGCCAATATGTTGGCGTGCCTGACGAAACCACATCAAGGCCGAGTTTGCTGGTAGTATTCCATAGTAGTCTTCCTTTGGGTGAAATCAGACGAGAGCCCCAATAAGTGTGTTTGGCATTAAAATCTCCAGCTACGAGAAATTTTGGGCCAAGGGTTGCAAAAAATGTCTGAAATTGCTGTTCAGTTATTTTGGAGCTGGGTGGACAGTATATTGCAGATATTGTCAATCCTTTTATGTACTCATCAAGACAAATACCGGTGGCTTTCAAGTACTCGGTGCAAAATTCCTGTAAAACATAGTGTTTGATTCTGTCCTTAATGAGAATCGCTGATCCACCTCGTGCTTTACCACCTGGGTGTTTAGTGTCATACAACTTGTATCCGGGTATATTAAAAAAGTGTTTTTGGGTCAAATGAGTCTCAGAAATTAGCATTACATCTATACAGAATGAATTGAGGAATTGAATGAGTTCCAATTTATGTTGGCATAAGCCGTTCGCGTTCCAGAAGGATATTTTTATCGCATTCATGGCTTATTTTTTAAAAGGGTCTGTCTTAACAGGTTTTGATTGTGTGCATGCCAGTCTGCACTGCCGCACGTGGAGTGTTTTTCTCTGTAGTGCTTGCGCCAATTGCATTACTCGTATTTGCCGACTGAGGCTTATACAAAGGGTTTTTGTTCTCAAAGAACTTATTTGCAGGGTCTTTATTTTCAGTGAATATCTTAACAGGGTCTGGTCTAAGAGTATTAGTAGTAATTGCACTTGCCAAATTTGTTTGCGATGCTAAAAATGCCGTCATATTAGCTTCCTGCTGGGTGTAGGGTGTTGGAGTTTGACACTGCTTGCTCCATGAGAGAGAGCCCGATGGCGATGCGGGAGAGTTAGCAAAGAGTACCTCTGCTGATCAACTCTTTGCTATAGTTGTTTCAGCACTATTCATGGCGGGGAGGGTAACAGTGACAGGTTGTGATGCATTCGCACTGCTCGCACCTGTTGGTTGCATGGCAAAAGCTTTCTTTTGTGAATTCGCCGTATTTTTACTACCACTTGCTGATACTGTTTCAAGCTCTTGTTTTGAGCGGGATGATGAATTCTCTGAGAGAGAATTCCTGTTTTTTTGGGGGGAATGATTAACTGACATATTTTTCACACAAATATTAAATTATTTTTTTACTTTATATGCAGTGGCTTTGACACGGCATTTGCACTATTTTTCTTGAAATTGTTTTAGCGTCTATTTGGAGTAATTTTTGGAGGTTTTTGTTATTGTTTCACAATGTTATTTATTATTTCTGCAGGACCGATTAAAACGCGTTCGTTCTATATAATCTCACGTTTTAAAAAAAAATTAATATATAAGTATTTTTTTTTGTATATCTAGCCTGTAGATCCTAAATTGAATCATTGGCTTAAATAAATAAATAAATAAATAAATGTGTTTTGGATAAGTGGAAGGTCCGCAGAAAAGATTGTGTAGAGTACTGGTCCTAGCACACTACCTTGCGGAACACCTGAGTAGATAACGCATAGATTGGTTACTTCTTCGTTGAATTTCACCATGAAGTATCGGTCTTTTAGATATGATTTCAGTATCTCGTAAAATCCATAAGGTAACTGCTTTTTTAACTTGTACAATAACCCAGCGTGCCATACCTTATCAAATGCTTGTGAAATGTCTAGTAGTGCTGCAGTGCAATATTTTTTGTTTTCCATTGCTTTTTATTTTCCATTGCTTCTCTATTTTATAGACTCTGTGTATTTGTTCGATGGTTGCATGTTGTCGCCTAAATCCGAATTGGTGGTCGGGTACAAGCTTTCTTGCTTGCA
Source organism: Heteromyza rotundicornis (assembly GCA_951394025.1). NCBI lineage: Eukaryota > Metazoa > Arthropoda > Insecta > Diptera > Heleomyzidae > Heteromyza > Heteromyza rotundicornis. The sequence goes on from OX596011.1 coordinate 42,022,195, forward strand.
GGATTGATAGAAGTTTATTAAGTAATAGCTTTTCAAATAATTTTGATACAATTGGGAGCAGACTAATTGGCCTATAGGAAGTTACCTCGTTTATTGGCTTACCAGGCTTATTGAGGAGGATTATTTGCGCGACTTTCCATTGGGAAGGAAAGTACCCTATTCGCAGTATTGCATTAAATATTTGTAATAGGAACTTGAGTCCCTTATTGGGAAGTTCTTTAGTTTCTGTTAGTTTTGACAGGTAGTTCTGTATTTCTTCATTTCTCGCTTCGTGAATGGCTCGCTTAAGATCTTTAGATGCTTTATTTAGTTTCATCTTGTCACTCGGATTTCGTGTATGTTGACATATTTTTCTTAATCGTCGTTTGTTAGCAATTTGCTGCTGGATTTCCCATTTTATGATTGCGTAACTTTGTTTTAATTTTGGTGTTGGGGTTGCGTTCCATGCACCTTGCTGTATGTTATGATTGAATAATTCAACTGCGTTGCACTGCGGGGCACTTTCAGCGTTAGCGTGTCATTTACACTTGATCTAAATTCAGCCCAGTTTGTTTTGTGGCTGTGAAGTGCAGGATGCCTCTGCTTGAGTACAATTTTTGAATGTAATTTTACAATTAGTGGTGAATTATCTGATGAGAGATCAATGGTTGCACAATGTTGCGCGATGTCCTTTGTAATACAGAAGTCTATCACATCAGGCAATTTTTTTCTGTCCGCTGGCCAGTAAGTCGGCTCTGCAGTCGATAGGCATAAAAGGTTGTTGGCCCTCATTGCTTTAAGGAGTTCACGACCCTTTGGAGTGGTTAGTCGAGACCCCCATTGAGAGTGTTTGGCATTATAATCGCCTCCAGCAATAAATTTTGACCCAAGAGTCCCATAAAAATGTTCAAATTGGTGTTGTTTAATTGCGTGTCTAGGTGGGCAGTACACAGAAGAGACTGACAAGGACTCATTTCCATCTTGTATTGGTTATCACTGGTGTCGTTTGGCCGAGTGTTGCTGACCATTTCATTCTTCCTGAGGGTAGGATAAGTTCTTTGCTGCAATTCCTTGTAAACCGTGCATCCTTTGTAGTTTACAGGATGATTGCCTTCGCAGAGCACACATTTGACTGATTTACCTTTACGTTGACAGTCAGACGTATTGTGGCTACCTATTGTTGAGCTGAAGGAATTCCAAATAGAATTATTCCGGTGATAATTAAAAACAACTGTAACAGCTTCCACTATTGGTTCGGCTTGTCAAAGATATTAGAAGATATGAAAAAATAAGATGTGGCTTTATTCCTTTTTAATATTCCAGAATACAATTAAAACTTTCAAAGAGCTAAAAAATACGAGAGACCTCAATTCAACTCGTAATTCAAAGAAAAGTACTCAAAACTTAAATGGGCTCAGCGCCACCTACACTTCAACTTGAAACTAACAAATTCGAAACTACCATTACCAGGGTTGGCGTAAACACCTATCCTACTTTTATAATCTTAATTTTTATAAAATTGCATATAGCCAGCTTTATGAATGCCGAAATCTATGGTAGCAATCATATCGAAAATCAGAATACTATGATGGAGATTTTGTAAAAGCAACACTCGGAGCTTAACCCATTAATGGCGAGAGCGAAATAATAAGAATTTTTTGAAGATTTTTTCAGGATTACCTAGAAATGACCTAAGAAACTAATTCCAAACTTTTCTTTTTTGGACCGCTAGCGGTTTGCCCACCCCAGCCTGTTACCATATGGTAACGCTCGTCACAACCCTAGCAAAATTACCTAATTTAAGATATTATTGTTTATAACTATTTTTTTTTATTTTTTGAAAGTTTGGAAATATTTTTTTGTAAAAAATTTAAAATCGACCATTTTTATAAATTTTAAAATTTTTTTACCAAATATTTGAAAAAAAAAATGTATTTAAATTCAGGATCATTTTTGATTGGAAAAGTTTCTTCAGCAAAGTAGTTTGTTTTTAAAAAAAAACACACATTTTTGCATTCAAAAAAAAAAATTTTTATAGCCCCCAGAAAAAAAGTTAGAAAAGTAGGTCAGTTTTTAACTAGGATTTTCTTGATAAGTGTCCTGGTAGTCATCATATATACCTTTTCAATGGCCATCAAGGTGATGTTCTGTTTGGGTAGCCACTCAAAATAACTACAAAATGTTGGCCCTAATTACCAGTCCGCCATTGTATATAATATGTATAATTCCGTACACCAATAATACTGCTCAGGTTTTCAATAACATTAGAAATATATTCATATGAACTGAAATTAGAATTTCACATACACAATTTACATGACTGTAAAAGAGGTGTTCGATGAAGACCATCGGCAGTACCTCCTTCATCTTCCTCCTAATCTTCTTCTCCAGTCGAGGAAAATTATGCTCGCCAAAATGTCTTCATCGTAATGTAAATTTGCTAAAAAACAAGTGAGTAAGTTTCAGCCGGTCGAATTGAATCTATATATGCCGTACACCTTTCTATCTGATACCTGGTCGCCATCTTCCGCTCATTCCACCGACGGTACTCACAGCACTATGTGCTCCATTTTTTTAGATGTAGCATTGTAACACTGAATTAATAAAATAATTTATGAAATACGTTTTACTATACTTTGATATTCTCCTCAAATGAAAGAAAGCAAACATCCGTAATATATAACTTTTTGTAACACTGAAAAATATTCTTTTTTCACACTTTTTAAAAATACTTCTTTTCAATCATCCGCCACGGTCGCTACTGAGGTGCGATTTCTTAGAATTATATGTCAAAAGAAAGATCTAAGCATGCTTTATTTAAATCAAAAAACAGATTAGTGATATTTGTTCAAACATTTTTTTAATTGAATATACCGTGAAACGCTATAAGCGTTACCATATGGTAACACTCGTCGTGAATGGGTTAAGATAGTCCACTTCAATGCATGAAGTCTTAACGATTTCGTCCAATTGTGTTATTGATTACAATCATTTCGTGCTATGTGGTGATTTTAATATTAACATTCTTAACAATGACTGTTTAACAAATAAACTTTTGTGATAATATTGCTGAAGTTGGGCTCAAGGTAGGGTTACCAGATTCTCTTGAGTAAAAAGGAGTAAAGAGTTGCAGGTGGTGCCAAACTCCACCACATATTTTTTATTAAGCAAGAAAAAAATTTCTCCAAAAAATTTCAAGAATCCAATCTTTGTTAAAATTGGAACAAGTTTACTTTAAGGGCTTTACCCCAAATTAAAAAAAAATGTTTTGGTATTTTGCCCCGGTGTCTTGTAGTTTCCGAGATATTTGCTTTTAAAAGTTCCGAAATTTCCCATACAAAACGGATTTCGATTTAGGACGTGAAAATATATAGGAATAAAAAAAAAGTGCAAACAGTTTCAAGGCCTTAAACTACATTTATGCCTTAAAATTTTAAATAAAACAATTTTTTTCAAAAATAAAAAAAAATGGTTTTAGTATTTACGTAAGTAACAAAATACAATAATTTACGCTGTATTGCTCTTTGGTTATTTTTTTGCACCTTGAATATTAATGTTGACCCAGTTGTAAACTCTTTACCATATCGCAACTACAAATCAATTGATTATATCTCCATGTGTAATGACTTGTCCTTAAGAATTGGTTCCCTTGTTGGTCTATGTACTGTTGATGATAAACTAAATTTTCTCCTGAACAATATTTATAAAATTGTTGATACCCATTAGGCATGTCAATCCAGGGATCCCGGGATCCCTATTCTTTGTTAGTCCCGAAAATCCCTGGATTCGCACTGACTAATCTCTAGATTTTCGGGACAAGTTTTATGAGCAATTTTTTCAAAAATATGCCTTTTATATTGGGAAAAAATTAATCAATTAAATTCTATCTGTTTAGAAAAAATTTATAGATTCAGGAGCTTTTTCAATCATAAATAATTTCTTTCTGAATGGTTTAGTTTTAGCAAGGACCATAGTTTTTCATCCAAAAAATGTTGATAAGCATTCAGGAAAAAACTTCGAAAAGTCGGATATTTTTGGAAATTTTGTGTTTCATTTGATTTTATTGGTTTGCAAAAATTATTTATTTTGTTTTAAAGAAAAAAATTAAATAAAATTGGCGAAAAGTTTATTGATATACTCGTACATAAACTATATATATAAAAATATGCAATACGCATTGCAGAAACTTGTACCAATGCGTGAAGGCAATTTAGGCATATTTTCATTACGTCAACAAATTTAAGCGAAAAATAGTTTCAAACTGTTTGCAAATTAGTAGACTATAAAGCACTCAAATCCTTTTGGTTTAAATGGAAATCGGATCAAAAAATACATCGAACATCGTTCGGGACATGAAATACAAATTCCAATTCCGAATATTAAAATGTTCGACAAAATGTTCAGGTCAAGAGTTGTTCGAGAAATGTGGATCAAACGACACATTTTTAAAATAATCTTATTCTGACCGGAAACCCAAGATTCCAAAGACCAAATCAATTCCAATTAGTATTTTATTCTACATATTTTAAAGTTATTCAAACTTTTTTCTAATATTCCAAATCACACCTATGATTTGGAATATTAGATAAATTCAATTTAAAAAAAATCCAATAAAAACCTTGAATATTGTTAGATTATTTGCGCAATTTCCAAAATATTATAGTATATGTATATTAAAAGCAATTCAATTCGATTTAATATAACATTTTTATACCCCCACACTCACTGTGGCAGGGTAAACTAACTTTGTCACAACGATTGTAACGCCCATAATCCCGTTTATCTGTCCGTCTGTCCGTCTGTCCGTCCGCACGATAGCGGTCGCAGTTGTGGAGATATCGACTTGAGACTTTGGGTACATGCTTTTCTCGTGAATACTGAGATCAAGTTCGAGAATCAGGCAAATCGGACAAAAACTGGGCGTGGCTCCCATACACCGAAAAAAAGGTCAACATTTTTCAAGTCTTTTTTTATTGCTGCATTTGATTGGAAATGTTTAGAAACGTATTTTTGACATGGTCCGCACAGAAAAAAAAAAGATGGGTTAATCTAACCGAAAAACGTTGTAAAAAAACAATTTTTTATTTTATATGGAAAACACAAACAACAACTACAATTTTTGTGGTTAATCTAATCGTCGAAAAATTGTTAAATGATTTTTAACTACAAAAACAGGTTAGCTAATCGAAAAAAATTGTAAAACTCAAATTTTAACCAAAAAATTTGTAAAGCAAACAAATTAAGTTGTTCCTTAAAATTTTTTGTTTCTTCGCCAACCAAAAAAATTGTAAAGACCCAATTGCGATTCGCCACTCAGCTGAGTTTGGTTGCTTGCGATGTATGAGCACATGCTCATACATGCTCAGCGGCGTGCTTTCGTGTCTGTCATACTACAACAGCAACGATTTTTGTTTTGTCATTCGAGTATACGATCAGTGCGTTCAGTATGGTCAAAGGGTGAAGTTCATAAAAGGGTAAGTAAATGTAATATTATATTGAGAATGGTTTTTATTATATATTTTTACATTTAATTATTCTTTTGTTTTTACAGATTTTCGTTTATCTCTTTTTTCATTTTTAGCATTTTAGATTTCAATTTTGTAATATTAAATTTTCTTTCTATTTTTCTATTTTTCTTTTTTACAGATTTTTATTTTTAAAATTTTATATTTTCAGACAATACATGTGACATCAATAGTCGTGTTTTGGTTGCAAACAAATAAATAAAAAAGCGTCAAGTTTCGACAAGATTGCAACCAAAACACTACTAATGAATGCATTCATTGCTCATATGCGAACAATTTTTCATTGTACGCTAACAATTTTTCATTGTACGCTAACAATTTTTCATTGTACGCTAACAATTTTTCATTGTACGCGAACAACTTTTCATTGTACGCGAACAACTTTGAGTTGGTTCCATTTACCACGTTTTTTGGTTGCTGCATTTTTAACCGTCTTTTTTGGTTAGATTTACCTACTTTTTTTTTTGTGTGCACGTTCGAGGGAGATGCAGTGCCCCAGAGTTCAATTCCATATGTCCATATGGGTTTTATTATACTTTTGTATATTTGGACTTTGTATGTGAGATTTAGCTTTGATGCCCTTGAGATTAGCCAATTTAGTTCCAATTGCTTTAATTTGATCTGAGTGATTTTGGATTCAATATGTTTATGCCATGTGAGTCGGCGATCGAGATGCATTCCAAGATACTTGGTTTCGGAACTTTCAGGGACGACTTGGCCGTTTATCTTCAGAGCAGGACACGTGCCCCTTCTTAGAGTGAAGGTTAAGTGACGGCTTTTGGATTCATTGACCTTGATTTTCCATCGATGTAGCCAATTACTTAGAGTGTCCAAGTGTTTTTGCACGTATAGAGATGCCATGTCTGGGTTTGAGTGAGAGCACATGATAGCAGTGTCATCAGCAAAAGTCGATATGAGAGTTCTATCACTTTTGGGCATATCTGCAGTATAGAGAATATATAGCAGGGGCGCGAGGACACTGCCTTGTGGTACTCCGGCCAGTATTTCGTATTTTCTGGAGACAAAGCTTTTGTATTTTACTACAAATTATCTATTCGTGAGGTAGTTTTTGAGTAGACAGTGCATATTAGCGGGAAGAATATGCTGTAGTTTGTAAATAAGTCCTTCGTGCCAGACTTTATCGAAGGCCTGGGTGATATCGAGGAAAACAGCGGAGCAATACTGTTTATTTTCGAAAGTGCCTTTTATTGAGTCAACAATGCGGTGCACTTGCTCAATAGTGCCATGCTTTTCGCGGAAGCCAAACTGGTGATCGGGAATCACTTGTTTTTCTAGAATTTTCGGTAGAATCAATTTTATTAAAAGTTTTTCGAAGAGTTTCGATATTACAGAGAGCAAACTTATAGGCCGGTATGACGTCACATTACTGGGATCTTGTCCAGGTTTGGGAATCATTGTAACTTGAGATTGTTTCCAATCATCTTGGTGGTGACATGTTCTGAGAATCGCGTTAAATATGTGCAATAAGTGGGTTATTGCAACTGTTGGCAGTTCTTTTATCATAGTTGGCGTTATCAAGTCCGGTCCCGGTGCTTTTTTCGGGTCCAAGCTTTTGTTTATTGCCTCCAAAAGTTCGTTTTTTTTAATCGCGATTGTACAAGAGGTATTATGTGGGATTAATGTTGGTATTGGGATATCACCAGCTGTCGTGTTCGGGGTGAACACGGTTTTTAGGTGGTTGGCAAAAGCTGCACCCTTTTCTGCATCGCTTCTGGCCCAGTTTCCATTTGGCAGCCTTAGAGGGGGTTCTGTCAGTATTGGTTTTTTCATATTTTTTTGCAGCTCGCCAGAGCGAGTAGTTTGTTGATTTTGTGGGTGCGAGATGTTCAACAAATAGCTGGAATTCTCTTTCGGATTTCCTCTCAAGCTGCTTTTTTAGAATTCGAGAGACATCATTAAGCTGTTTTTTCAGATTTGGGGATCTGTTGTTTTGCCAATCGCGACGTATTTTCCTTTTATTTTTTATTAACTGCTCTATGTCCTTTGGAGTACACTTTGCATAGCTGCGAGTTGAGCTTTTTGGGATTTGGGCGGGAGTGGCCGCTGCAGCTGCTTGGGAAAGCAAGAGTGTGAAATTACTAACAGCTGTGTGTATTTCAACTTTCGTTTTTAGTGACACATTAGGGATAATGTGGGAGCTTATATACTTTCGATATTTGAGCCAGTTTGTGAGTTTGCTGGTCAGTTTATCTGGTGGATTGGCCTCAGAACTTGGCGCATACTTTATTGTGATAATAGTAGGCGTATGATCTGATGAGAGATCTAGAGAGGATTCAATAAACAATTGGCTCCTTTTTACAGTTTTGAAGACTGCAAAGTCAATGACATCGGGGGTTTTGCGACTGTCAGTTGGCCAGTAAGTTGGCGTGCCAGAAGAGATCAGGTCAAGACCGAGTCTGTTGACAGTGTTCAACAGGAGCCTGCCCTTTGGCGATATAAGGCGAGAACCCCAATATGTATGTTTGGCGTTGAAATCGCCGGCAACGAGATACTTTTGTCCAAGAGAATGGAAAAAAGTCTGGAATTGTTGCTCAGATATTTTGTGTCTGGGCGGGCAGTATATAGCTGTTAATGTTAGGCCTTTTAAGTATTCATCGAGAGAAATACTTGTCGCTTGGATATATTCTGTGCAATAATTCTGGAGAGCGTAATGTTTTATACGACTTTTAATGAGAATGGCGGTTCCACCTCTAGCGTTTCCGCTTGGATGCTTTGTGTCATAGAGTCTGTATCCTGGTAAATTGAAAAAGTGTTTTTCAGTGAAGTGTGTTTCAGAAATTAGCATAACGTCTGTGCTGGACTCTTTCACGAATTCGAGAAGTTCTAGTTTGTGATGACACAGGCCGTTTGCATTCCAGAATGATATTTTTAAACCATTCATGGCTTAGACATGAGATGTTGTAGTAAAAGACTTTGATTCTTTATCATTTCTTGCATCATATTTTGCATACCAGACATAAATTGAGACATATTTTGCATGAATATTTGTAGAGTTTGTTCAAGGCTACTACTAGGAGGAGCAGGTTGCGCGTGCACAGTGGCAGAGTGACCGCTTTTTAAGGCACTGGCGTAGGAAACGCCTTGTTTTGTAAGTGGGTTTGCGAAGGATTGTGCAGCGGAAAATGTCAACAGACATTTTCGAACAAAAAGCTGCAATCACATCATACGACAGTCGGTCCGAATTGTAAGCTCTGTCCAACACAACAACATTTCATAAGAATTTGTCCGACATTTTTAGGTATGAGCATAAACGGAAGGTTAGCAGTAGTGCGTAAACATCATTTTTGTCTGAATTGTTTAGGACATTCACATCATGTCAGGGAATGTAAAAGTCAATTTAACTGCGCGACCTGTAAGAGGCGCCATAATACCCTTTTACATCGGGAATTTGTAAATCCAACTGCTAATCAGGCTGGACCGTCAAAACCCACTCAGTCCGCAAATTCAAATAAACACGTACATACAGCTCCAGCAAGAAAAATGTGCTATTAGGAACAGCTATGGTAACTATTTGTCATTTGGATACGGTGTATACAGCCAGAGCGCTTATCGATTCTGGCTCGGAATTCACCTTTATCTCCGAAATACTGCAACGTATCTTAAAACTTCCGACTGAGAAAATGAACGCACAAGCTTCCGGTTTAAACAAAGTTGTATCGGCCCACGTTCAAAAGGCATGCAGCTTTGTAATATGATCTCTAATAGAATCAAATATAAGGATCGAAGCAAAGGGTCCTTCCCCAATTAACCGGAAATGTCCCAACCCATTCCATTGATGAAGCTTCTTTTCAAGATTTGCCGGATCTTCAGTTAGCAGATGTCAATTTCCATAAAAGTGGACAAGTTGACGTATTAATAGGAGCGGACCTTTATCCTATAATTCTTATGGAAGCTATACGTCACCACATATTAGGAACTCTCATAGCTCAACAAATCGTGTTTGGATGGATATTTACAGGCCCCCTACCACCAGCTGAGATTTCAACGTTTACAACGTATGTTGCTTATCACAGTGAAGTGGCTTTATCACATCAGTTAACGAAATTCTGGGATTTAGAGGAAATTCCAAAAAAGAATTTTTGGTCAAATGAAGATAGTTTATGTGAAGACAATTTTGTAAAAGCTACGCGCCGTAGGGACGACGGTCGATATGTAGTAACTTTGCCCTTTAAAAATGAATTCCCTCACGAAATAGGTCTTGGCCAGTCGCGTCTGCCACCATGCAAACAATTTATTAGGAACGAAACTTCGCTTTGTAAACGACCGGAATTCAAAATTCAATACGACCAAGTGGTCAAAGATTATGTTGAATTGGGTCACATGTATAAGGTGACACCTCCAAAATTCGAAAAGTCACCTGCCCATTACTATTTACCTCATCATTCCATGATCAAAGAGGAAAGTACGTCTACCAAACTACGAATCGTGTTCAATGCGTCGTTTCTCACATCAAATGGGGTTAGCTTAAATAATGTTTTGTATACAGGTCCAGTACTGCAAACTGACTTGACGCTTTTGATTTTGAAATGGAGATTGTTTAAATTCGTCTTCAATGCTGACATCGAGAAGATGTATAGGCAAATCTTAGTAGATTCCAAACACACTCCTTATCAGAGGATTTTATTTCGAACTTCGCCTGAATCTGACATTGAAGCATGCGCCCCTTTTCTTGCAATTAGAACTTTGTTACAGCTAGCGAACGACGTTCAAAAAACAATGCCGCTGGCAGCTGCAGTGCTGAGGGATTTCATGTACGTGGATGATGCATTGTCAGGAGCACATGAGGTGGAAACGGCACTCGATACTAAAAACTCGAAATCGTACACAAATAAATTCCAAGTTAGAGACATCTGAAAGTATGATTTCCTCAGATGAAAAAAGGTTTTTTACTGCAATGAGGACTCCACCACCAGTCCTGCATTTACGATCCCTCCGAAAAATTTGATACCCAGCACACAGAATTTCTGAATCAAAAATATTTGGTTTAAGCCAAGTTTCGGTAAATACCAAGACATTATGACTACAATCGAAACTTTTAATATAAATATCTTTCAACTTAGTATTTAGCCCTCGAACATTTTGGTACAGAAGACAAACAACATTATTCGGGATTTTATTTAGTTTTTTTTATTAGAATTTAATTTTCTTTGAGGAAGTTGAACTGGATTTACTAGATTTGATTTTTCTTTATAAACAAATTCACGAACTAAAGTTTTATCCGGCCAAACATTTTTATTAACAATCTCATCAAACAATTCTGCAGGAACAGATAATTTGAAAGATGAAATGTTTCTAGCGTATGAAAAGTTGAATTTAAAAGCATTTATATTATTACCGGTTTTATTGAGTTTAGAATCAATAGAAAATATAATATCTTCAGTTAATGTGTCTGGTGCAAATCTGGACACGAAAATAGATTTTTTAGGTTGCACAACAACAAGCCTTTTTGGGGTTCTCGTTTCTTGTACTTCCCGCAAACAATCCTTTGGAGAAATAATATTTATGGAAGGACAAACATTTTTATCAATATTTGAGATTCCATTCATATTTTTCTCAGGAGCGTCATCTACCCTCGTTTCTGAAACCGCAGGATCAGGAGAATAAAATGTAACTGGTGAAGCAAACATATCGGAAAAGGATGGAGTTGTCGGAGTTGAAATTGGCTTTGGGGTAGGTGGTAAAAGCCCAACAGAAGGATTTTGTTTCGGAGCTGTTTCATCCAAACATTTATACTTCTGAAAGTTAATGTCGTACTCCTTCAGTTTAGACTGGGCAGCTGCTAAGTCCTTTGATACATCATTAAATCCCTTTCGGGCTTGACGTACCAATTTACAGATGTCCAGCTCTGTATCGCGGCAATCTTCGCAGGACCAACGAAGACCTTTTTTACCCTCGATCAGATCGACAACTCTACCAGTAAGGGATGCACATTTGACGTGATAAAATCTATCACATAGCCAACAAGAGACCATGCGTTCATTATCGACTTTAATGGCACACTTACGGAAAGAGCAAGTCATATTTAAATGCAAAATTTATAAAAAATAAAATACAAAAAGTGTAAAAATGTGTAAATTGTAACGAGACAAAATGTTGACTGGGAAAAGGCACTTTCAAATTATATTAAAACAAGTGCCTGAAAGTATGCTCTGAAAATATGATCAGTCTGAGAATGTGGAATCTATGTAAAGCTGGTGACACAAGAAATGTCAAAGTGTACAGTATAAGCAAAAACAAAAAAATTTGCAATTTTTGTTTTAGTGATACTTAGCTGACAGGAATTTTACGGAAATATAGCACAAAACTTTGTTATTTGCACAAAACTTATTGCACTTAGCCAGAATTTAATTTATTTAATTTATTTAAAAGGTTTTCAAAATAATTAACACGGTATAACTATTTAAAAATATTTATTCAAATCGCAGCAAAAATTCACTTATGAACAAGTTGAACAGGGTTTTGGAGCTAGAAGACACCAGCATTGTGAAGACGTTGGGAATTCGTTGGAACGCTAGGTTCGATCTCTTTTATTTTACGGCTAAGCCATTGGAAAACAAATCAGTGTATACAAAGGTTGGTTAGGCCCTGTTATAATCGTAGCAAAAATTCTGATGCAACAAATCTGGTTAGAAAAAATTGATTGGGATGATAATTTGACAAGTCAAAGTCTGCATGCGTGGAAGTCTTTTTTAAGTGACTATCATTTCATAAATGATAATAAAATTCCGAGATGGGTGAATTTCTCTCCAGTAAGAAAAATTGAATTCCACGTTTTTTGTGATGCATCGGAAAAGGCCTATGCAGCAGCAATTTATATTCGCGTTGAGGCTCCAGATTCGCGTTTTTACACCCACTTATTGACCGCAAAGACTAAAGTCACACCTGTCAAGACGGTTTCGCTACCAAGATTGGAACTATGTGGAGCGGTTTTAGCTGCAGTCTTGGTGGAGTCCTTGTTGCCCCAACCAAATGTGGAACAGTATACCTTGTACCTCTGGACAGATTCGACAATTGTTTTGGCTTGGCTGAAAAAACCCCCTTGCTCTTGGACTACCTTATCGCGTATCGAAAATTCTAGACAAGGAAGGCAATTCCAATTGGTATCATGTCGATTCTCCAGATAACCCTGCAGATTTAGGCAGTCGAGGTGTTTCAGCGAAAAATTTTATTCACAATCAATTGTGGTGGAAAGGGCCCTTATGGCTAGGTAAAAATAAAAGTGAATGGCCACGAACTTCTGGTAATGGAGAATTTTCGACATCATTAGAAAGCAAACCAATTTGAAGATATTTTAAAATGATTTTCGTCACTTCCACGAGCATTGCGTATACTGGCTTTAATGTTTCTATTTTACTACCGCGTCAGTAAAAAAGAGGACCGGGCTCAGACTGTGAAGTTGACAAAAGATGACATCGACCATATGAAAAATCGGCTGATCGGTTTAGCTCAAAAGGTACATTTTCCATCTGAATATCGTGATATTTTTGAAAAGAAACCACTAAGCAGTAAAAGCTCGATTTTAACACTGAATCCTTTCATGGATAACCAGGGCGTAATGCGACTAGGTATGCGATTAGCGTTAGCACCATCTCTTTCATATAAAGAGAAACATCCACCTATTCTACCCTACAATTGTCAACTTTCTCGACTTTTGGTTCAATATAACCACGATATTTCATTGCATGGTGGGAACAATTTGGTGTTGCGATTATTGCAAATGGAATTTTTTATAATACGCGCTAAAAATCTTGTAAAGACAACCATCCATAATTGTAAAGTATGTGTAATAAATAGGAAAAAGGAACATACTCAGATTATGGCAGCTCGAACTGAATTTTCGCGACCATTCGCGACGGCTGGTATCGATTTTGCTGGTTCTTATGACATCAAAAATTATACTGGTCGTGCGTTTCTCATAACATGTCTTTTCGTGTGCTTTTCCACAAAGGCAATACATTTAGAGGTTACAAGTGACCTATCGTCGGCTACGTTTTTGGCTGCATTTGCCCGTTTTGTATCTCGTCGCGGTTGTCCAGGACATTTGTATTCTGACAATGGAACGAACTTTGTAGGAGCTTCCAAAATTATTAAACGAGAGTTTCGTGAGTTTTTGAATTCTGCGCGTAATTCCGTGATTGACAGTCAACTGTATCAGGGAATTATTTGTCATTTTAATCTTGCTGGGGCTACCCATATGGGAGGACTATGGGAATCAGGAGTCAAAAGTTTCAAAACGCATTTTCGAAAGGTAGCAGGAGCAATGAAGTTTACTTTGGAGGAGTTCACCACATTGCTATCGCGCATTGAAGCTTGCCTCAATTCGAGGCCAATAAGTGCAATGTCAGAAAATCCTGACTTGCTAACCCCTTTAACTCCAGGTCACTTTTTAATCGGCAGTCCGTTGATAGGAATTGCGGAGCCAGAAATTACAGATAACCCAATGTCTATTGTTAACAGATGGCAAAAACTTAAAGCCATGCATCAGGTGTTTTGCAAACGATGGAAGTCTGAATATTTATCTCAGGTATAAATGGAAATTTCCCCAAAGAGATTTGGAAATTAATGATTTGGTTGTAGTGCGAGAGGGTAGTTTACCTCCAAATGAGTGGCGACTTGGTAGGAAAATAAAGGTTTATACAGGAGAAGACAAAAAAGTCCGAGTTGCCGATGTACGAACCCAAAGGGGGTTAATTACTCGGCCTATTGTTAAATTGATTGTCCTTCCGAGCTGCTAAAACCCAATTGTAAATACCCCCTACATTAAAAACCCCATTTGCAGTCAATAGATACGAAATGCCACGCTTTACGATTAAGGCAGTTCAACGCATCAAACCTAAGTTTGAATGTCCATTGTGCCATCTCGGGCACACTCTGCGGTTTTGTACTCTGTTTCGAAATATGAATGCGGAGTTTCGGCTGCGTGAGGTGTTGCAACATCGGTATTGCACCAACTGTTTGTGCAGGACTCATAGTATCGTTGGCTGCAACAGCCAAGTGCGGTGTAAGCATTGCCAGGAAAAGCACCATACCATGCTGCACGATGAGCTGCTTGACACGCCTGACACTGAAGCTGCCCAACAAGGGCCACGTCGGTTTGGTGATACCGCGTTGGAGGAGGAAGAATTGTCAGTTGAAGAAAGTGAAGGCGACATGAGCTCGTCTGCGGAAACGGTCATCGAACCGCCGCGGTTCGATGGACGAGCCTGTTCCCTCGTCGCACCGAGGGAACAGGCTCGTCCATTGCGACCTGCTTTACGAAGTGACGGGAAGCCTCAAATGGATGCGCGCCAGATAATCGAATCATTGTCGACCCTCCGACCTCTAGCGAAATCCACAACGATCGGGAGTCCGATCACGACCGTCCGACCTCGATCGCAACCACGCCGATCGCAACCACGCCGATCGCAACTACGCAAATCGCAACAACTCGGGAGACCTCGACCGTCCGACCTCGAGCGAAAGCAACAACGATCGGGAGTCCGACTACGACCGTCCAGCCTCGACACAAATTCATCGCGAACACGATCACGGCCAGCGAGCAGAGATTCCAGCCAATACCGCCATAATGACGCTAATCCTCAGCGATCGGGAGTCCGACCACGACCGTCCGACCTTTATCAGCACAACGCGGCTCGGAAGCTCAGATCTACGCAGAACATTTCCCAAGGTTCTAACTTCTTTGTCCTCTCTACCATACAACCAGCTTGCTTATTGTTGTCAGGTTTCACCCTCTGGCAAACCTGACAACTTTTAATATATCTAGCTATCTCTGCCTTCATTTTTGGCCAATAATATTTCTCAACTACCCTTGCGTATGTTTTCCTAACGCCCATGTGCCCCGATAATGGATTATCGTGACACTCGAATAAAATTTTACTCCTATCACTTTTGCCTACAACTCTCTTCCACTCGTACACAGCGCTAAACAAACTATTTGTCCCTGCCTTTATGTGTTTATATAACACCCCATTTTCAATTCTCCAAGCTGCTCTCAAGCCATGGATCTTCTACACGCCCATCTACCTCCCCTACGACTGGGACACCTCTAGAAAGCATGTCGGGCACAACATGATCTTTCCCTTTCCTATGAATGATTTCATAATCATACTGCTGGAGCTTTAAAGCCCACCTAGCCAACCTACCGCAAGGATCTTTCAAATTGTTGAGCCATACCAACGAATAATGGTCGGTCACCACTGTGAACCTAACCCCTTCGATGTATGGCCTCAACTTCTCAACTGCCCACAAAACAGCCAAACACTCCTTTTCGGTAGTGGAAAAATTCCCCTCGCACCTACTCAACGACCTGCTCAAATATGAAATGACCTTCTCCCCTTCATCAAACTGCTGTGTCAAAACGGCACCTATTCCAAAATCGGAAGCACCAGTTTGAACTACGAAGGGTCGTTCGAAATCGGAACAGCTCAGGACCGGCACCGTCACTAGACGCTCCTTGGGCTTCAAAAAGCTGTCCTCACACTCCGGCGACCATCTAAACCTGTTCTTCTTCTTTAGAAGATCAGTTAGAGGTTTAACCAAATCTGCGAAATTCGAAACAAACCTACGATACCAAGAAATGGTGCCAACAAACGACGGGACTTCCCTTACATTTTTGGGCGCTGGAATTTTCAGCATTGCCTCAACTTTTTCGGGGTCAACATGCAAGCCCTGTCGATCAACAACATAACCTAGATACCGTAGCGAAGAACCACAACATGCTTGTCAAATGTATTTGTAACAATAATAATATCGTCCAAATGTGCAGGCCATAAGGCATGCGCTTGAACTGGTAGAGCCCCCTACCCGGAACTGTAAATGCCGTGCAGGTCCTAGACTCCTTCTCTACTGGGATCTGCCAATAGGCGGATTTTATATCCAAACTAGAGAGATATTTGGCGTCCTTTAGCTTATCTAAAGTAGCCGAAATATAAGGGAGGGGGTAACTATCACTATCCGTATTTTTATTTAATGTCCTATAATCAACGCAAAACCTATAACTTTAATCTTTTTTTCCTAATCATCACAACCGGTGATACCCAAGGGCTGTGAGAAATCTCAATCACACCCTTATCTAACATATCCTCTATCTCTTCATCTATGCGACTCTGAATAGCGGGTGATACCGGATAGTATCGCTGCTTGTCTGGTTCCACATTTGGCTTTATACGAATCCGATGTTCGACCAAATGTGTACAACCAAGTCCCTCAGGCATAGTTCTAAAAACTTCAACGACTAACTCTTCAAGAACAGATTTTTCCCTAGTTGACAACGAAGACCTATCAACTACCGCCGCTACTGCCGAGACCTAAACTTGGTCGGAAAACCTCCATTGATTCTTGGCCAAATCTGGCACTACACCGGCCTTAGACCAAAAGTCTACTCCAAGAATAAATGATTGGGGCAAATCCGGTATTACGAGGCATTCAACGAGGACCGACTTGCCCTCTATATCGAAAGGGACCGAAACTACCCCTCTAACCGGAACTTGTTCACCATCAGCAAGCGCAATCTTGCTGACCGCCGACGCTACTAAACTCAACCCCCAGGACTTCAACGTTTCCCAGCCCGTTCCCACTTGGACAAATTTACAATTCCCTGAAACCCTAACATGCCTCAAACAACAAAGCCTGGTCATTAAAAAAAATTATTTAAAAAACTCAAAAAAGAAATTACCAAAAATTTAAAAAAATAAATAACAAAAAACAAAAAAAAATATATATATAAAAATAAACCAGCGTACCACGCTCACAGAATTAAAAAAAAATTTACATAAATAAAATCAAATTCAAAAAAATTATTAAAAATAAAAATTTAAAAAAAAAACAGTAATTGGAAAAAGGCAGACAACACCACCAACCACAAAAAAAATAAAATTACAAAAAAATAAAATGGAACGGACTCACCGAACTATCGCGACAAATTAAAAAAAAAAGCTAAATAAATAAAAAAATTAATTAGTTAATATATAAAAAAAAATATACAAAAACACAAAAAAACACCACCAAAAAAAATTGTTTATTTAAATCCAAAAAAAATTAATTTTGAAAAAAAAACCCAAAAACCCGAATTTTAAAAATCAAAAAAAAATTATTGAAAAAAACAAAAATATTTTTATTAAAAAAACAAAATAGCCCCACGTTGGGCGCCAGCTTATCGCGCTATTTTTATTTAAACTTTAAAAAAAACTAAAATCCAAAAATTCTCACGCGATAATTAAATTCCCTATTTGCCCGAATAGCACAGTCGCGAAGCGTGGGATTTAAGCCGACCCTCGCGGTATGGTATCCCCGGCCGAACGAACTAAACTTTTAAAACCCTACACCGAAACTGCCGCACTATATATATAGGTATAAATATACATATATAGGTATACATATACACATACAGTGGGCGAAATTTACTTAGGCACAGGTTGAAAATTAGTTGTTAAAACCAAAAATATTGTGTTAATCGTTAATTATGACTACAAAAATATTTCGTTATTAAATTATCATTGTGAATACGCAATTACGTTGTAATGCAATTGTGAATGTAAAAGTAACAGCGTTTATTCTGAAATCACATGCCACAGCAGTGCGAAATTTACTTAGACGCACCCATTGTGTCTTCTTCTGGAGTGAATTCAGATTAAACTTGTAAGTATTTTTTTTTTAGGTGAACCTTTGTTTATTTTTAATAATTTTTTTAGCATCATTCCGCTGAAAACGCTTAAAAATTATCATGGCCAGACGAAAGTTCTTATCAGAGGTTGAAAAAGTGAAAATCCAAATATTTAAAGATAATGGTTTATCCAATCGAGAAGTAGCACGTCGTATAAAGAGAGAAGAGTATTTGGTACGAAATTTTCTCAGGTTGGGCGATATGTACGGAATCCCACCTGGAAAGAACAAGCGAAACCGAAAATTGACTCGACGTCAACGAAATGCAATTGTCGAAGAAGCAACTAAGAAATGGCTTACTGCCTCTAAAATCGTTTCGGAATTACGACTGCCAGTTGGAAAACGCCGAGTTCAACAAATTTTAAGCTCAAATAAAAATGTTAAGTGGAAGAAACAAGTGAAAGCGCCAGCTTTTACAGCTCAGCATAAGATGTGCAGATTGGATTTTGCAAAAAGGCACATGAATTGGGAAAATACTGGTAAAAATCTGGCTTAAACAACTAATTTTCAGCCTAAGTAAATTTCGTCCACTGTATATATATATATACATATATATATATATATATAACAAGAAACTGAACCTTTCCCGACACAAAGAAAAAAATTCCGAACACAAACGGAACCCTTTTCAAAATTGTCACAAAACGACAAATGACTGAAAGAAATTATTTACACACCCAAAAATTATATTTTTTTAAAACGCAATTGATTTGCGGGAGCAGACCGACCTGTCTGAAATCTCTCGCACGATTCTTTGCAGAATCTATTCACCAGCTGGACTTCGATAAAATTCGAGGTCCAGCAACAACTTGGGTCAGATGCGGGACGACACCAGACTTGTAAAGTAATGAAATTTTCATTACGCATTACCATTACCATTACCATTACAGGTAATGAAATTTTATTTCATTACCATTACCATTACTGCAATGGTAATATTAATGGTAATGGTAATGAAGTAATGAAAATTTCATTGCAATGGTTTTGAAATTACCATTATTTCATTGCGTTAGTAATGATAATGAAGTAATGAAATTTCAATTACTTCATTACTTCATTACCTATCGTAAAAAACGTCAGTTCAATCGGTTGTGCGAATAAAAAATCTGCTCTCATAAAATCAATTTTTTATATCGGAAGTTCTACTCTAAAAATATTGAAACAGCCCCGAGGCTTCGTGCGATAGTACAGTGACGCGTTTGCATAGGGCTCGCGATCACTTGCTTGGACACTTTTGTGAAATTTAAAAACAAAACGAAAATTTTTGCCAAATAAAATCACAATTCGAATTCGCTTCATCAACAAAAACTTTATCCTGCGCAACATATCTGCTAAAACATTACACATTCTTTATAAACAAAATATAATCAGCTGATCCACTGACAGCAAAGTCAACACAGCGCTGACGTTAAAATTTCCCTCGGAAAAAAATATCCCAAAAAACATCTGTTTGCAGCGATCAGCGAGTACACAAACCGCATCTATATCGCGCCCTCTATGCGTCGCTTTTCTAATTAGGGTGGCCAGAACCTTAAAAACGCGAAATTAGTATTAGTGTGACCGCTCGTCATGCAACGTACCCCTCCGTCATCAGTAGACAGTGGACGAAATGGTACAGCTCATCAGCAGCTGCAAATACAACAACAACTTTTGCAACCCCTGCAGCAAAAGCTTCCACAGCAAGACGGTGCGCAGCAGCAGCTTCCGCAACAACAACAACAACCTATTCAAATTCCCTCGCCAGATATACCGTGGAGCTCCCATAGCGATACTTCACACGCAAACACAGGCAACTCTGTATCGTCAATTTCTTTGGTTGATACCCCTAGCAAATATATTGAAATCCCCGTAGGCCTTACCCCCATTCCTGACTCAAGTGAGACGAATAGCGGATTTTCTGAAATCGCTAATCGCATAACAAAGGTCGCTACTCGCTCCATTATTACAGGTCAAAAGAGCAAAATGCCGATAGTACTCGCAAAGCGAGTACTTAATCCCGTTAAACCATCTCTCGAGCTTGGGCAAAATCGATATGCGATTCTTGCTGAAGAAAATGATTCGGATCCCAAGCCGAAATCGCAAAAACCCCCACCTAAACTCTAATTCGCTCATCAAAGATATAACTCAAAATATTGGTCCTAATAATTTCCACGTGATTTCTATTCTCAGGGGACAAGTACACGAAACCAAAATCCAAATTTACAGCGAATCCAATTATAGAAAAATCTCTTTGATAAACTCAAAAAGAGCTACTACACCTACCAGCTCAAAAATTCCAAAGGCCTCTCAGTCGTACTGAAAGGTATCGAGCCTTTCGTAGAATGCGACGAAATCAAAACTGCACTAAGCGATGAAGGCTTCCAAATAAAGTCCGTATTCAATATCCAAAATCAAAAAAAAATCCCACAACCCCCTTTTTCGTGTGGAACTAGAGTTCGACTCAAAATTGCTCAAAAAAGGTGAACCCCACCCGATATACTCGCTCAGATATCTGCTACATCGCAAAATCACAATTGAAGTGCCTCACAAGCGCAGTGGACCGATTCAGTGTCATAACTGCCAAGAATACGGCCACACAAAGTCTTACTGCACTCTTCCCAGCGTGTGCGTAATTTGTGGAGACCTGCACGAAACAGGTTCGTGCACAAAAACTAAAGAGGATTCCACTATTAAAAAATGTAGTAATTGCGGTGGCAATCACACTGCTAACTATAGAGGCTGTGCAGTCTATCAAAGCTTCATAAAAAAGACGGAAAATGTGACGCAAAAACATGAAACAGGGAAAACCCAAAAATTTCCTCCGCTATCCGCTGCACAATCCTTCGCACACCCACTTACAAAACAAGGCGTTTCCTACGCCAGTGCCTTAAAAAGCGGTCACTCTGACACTGTGCACGCGCAACCTGCTCCTCCTAGTAGTAGCCTTGAACAAACTCTACAAATATTCATGCAAAATATGTCTCAATTTATGTCTGGTATGCAAAATATGATGCAAGAAATGATAAAGAATCAAAGTCTTTTACTACAACATCTCATGTCTAAGCCATGAATGGTTTAAAAATATCATTCTGGAATGCAAACGGCCTTTGTCATCACAAACTAGAACTTCTCGAGTTCTTGAAAGAGTCCAGCATAGACGTTATGCAAATTTCTGAAACACACTTCACTGAAAAACACTTTTTCAATTTACCACGATACAGACTCTGTAACACAAAGCATCCAAGCGGAAACGCTAGAGGTGGAACCGCCATTCTCATTAAAAGTCGTATAAAACATTACGCTCTCCAGAATTATTGCACAGAATATATTCAAGCGACAAGTATTTCTCTCGATGAATACTTAAAAGGCCTAACATTAACAGCTTTATACTGCCCGCCCAGACACAAAATATCTGAGCAACAATTCCAGACTTTTTTCCATTCTCTTGGACAAAAGTATCTCGTTGCCGGCGATTTCAACGCCAAACATACATATTGGGGTTCTCGCCTTATATCGCCAAAGGGCAGGCTCCTGTTGAACACTGTCAACAGACTCGGTCTTGACCTGATCTCTTCTGGCACGCCAACTTACTGGCCAACTGACAGTCGCAAAACCCCCGATGTCATTGACTTTGCAGTCTTCAAAACTGTAAAAAGGAGCCAATTGTTTATTGAATCCTCTCTAGATCTCTCATCAGGCCATACACCTACTATTATCACAATAAAGTATGCGCCAAGTTCTGAGTCCAATCCACCAGATAAACTGACCAGCAAACTCACAAACTGGCTCAAATATCGAAAGTATATAAGCTCCCACATTATCCCTAATGTGTCACTAAAAACGAAATTTGAAATACTCACAGCTGTTAGTAATTTCACACTCTTGCTTTCCCAAGCAGCTGCAGCGGCCACTCCCGCCCAAATCCCAAAAGGCTCAACTCGCAGCTATGCAAAGTGTAATCCAAAGGACATAGAGCAGTTAATAAAAAATACAAGGAAAATACGTCGCGATTGGCAAAACAACAGATCCCCAAATCTGAAAAAACAGCTTAATGACGTCTCTCGAATTCTAAAAAAGCAGCTTGAGAGGAAATCCGAAAGAGAATTCCAGCTATTTGTTGAACATCTCGCACCCACAAAATCAACAAACAACTCTGGCGAGCTGCAAAAAATATGAAAAAACCAATACTGACAGAACCCCCTATAAGGCTGCCAAATGGAAACTGGGCCAGAAGCGATGCAGAAAAGGGTGCAGCTTTTGCCAACCACCTAAAAACCGTTTTCACCCCGAACACAACAGCTGGTGATATCCCAATACCAACATTAATCCCATATAATACCTCTTGTACAATCGCGATTAAAAAAAACGAACTTATGGAGGCAATAAACAAAAGCACCAGGACCGGACTTGATAACGCCAACAATGATAAAAGAACTGCCAACAGTTGCAATAACCCACATATTGCACATATTTAACGCGATTCTCAGAACATGTCACTACCCAGATGATTGGAAACTATCTCAAGTTACAATGATTCCCAAACCTGGAAAAGATCCCAGTAATGTGACGTCATACCGGCCTATAAGTTTGCTCTCTGTAATATCGAAACTCTTCGAAAAACTTTTAATAAAATTGATTCTACCGAAAATTCTAGAAAAACAAGTGATTCCCGATCACCAGTTTGGCTTCCGCGAAAAGCATGGCACTATTGAGCAAGTGCACCGCATTGTTGACTCAATAAAAGGCACTTTCGAAAATAAACAGTATTGCTCCGCTGTTTTCCTTGATATCACCCAGGCCTTCGATAAAGTCTGGCACGAAGGACTTATTTACAAACTACAGCATATTCTTCCCGCTAATATGCACTGTCTACTCAACAACTACCTCACGAATAGAAAATTTGTAGTAAAATACAAAAGCTTTGTCTCCAGAAAATACGAAATACTGGTCGGAGTACCACAAGGCAGTGTCCTCGCGCCCCTGCTATATATTCTCTATACTGCAGATATGCCCAAAAGTGATAGAACTCTCATATCGACTTTTGCTGATGACACTGCTATCATGTGCTCTCACTCAAACCCAGACATGGCATCTCTATACGTGCAAAAACACTTGGACACTCTAAGTAATTGGCTACATCGATGGAAAATCAAGGTCAATGAATCCAAAAGCTGTCACTTAACCTTCACTCTAAGAAGGGGCACGTGTCCTGCTCTGAAGATAAACGGACAAGTCGTCCCTGAAAGTTCCGAAACCATGTATCTTGGAATGCATCTCGATCGCCGACTCACATGGCATAAACATATTGAATCCAAAATCACTCAGATCAAATTAAAGCAATTGGAACTAAATTGGCTAATCTCAAGGGCATCAAAGCTAAATCTCACATACAAAGTCCAAATATACAAAAGTATAATAAAACCCATATGGACATATAGAATTGAACTCTGGGGCACTGCCTCTCCCTCGAACGGGGAAAAACTCCAGAGAGTCCAATCTAAAATCCTGAGACAAATTGCCAGAGCCCCTTGGTATATAAAAAATACTAACATCCACAGAGACCTGAATATACCTGCAGTAAAAGACGAAATTCCGAAATTTACCTCGAAGTACAAGCAGAAGCTCATGTTTCACCCAAACATTCTAGCTAGAATTTTACTGAGACCTCTGAATCCCTCACGTCTCAAACGAAACTAATATGTTCCCCATATATTAGTTACGAAAACTCTACGTTGCTTAATTCAATGGATATAGGGCAAATAGTTTTAATCTAAATATTATAAAAATAAGCTGAATTTCTGAATTTTTGAAAAATCATTGTTAGACCTAAGTTATTATTAGGTGATTCAATTGAATAAAATTACTATTAAAAAAAAAAAAAAAAATTACCTATCTGCCGCAATTGCGTTTTTGCCTTTTTTTGGGCGAATCATGCCAAGTTTAATTGTAGCTTGTATGATTCATGTCAGTTGGGATTAGGACAGTTTCTGAGTGCGTCCTGGGACATTTTATGGAAGAATCATGTCAGGCGGGATTAGGACAGCTTCTAAGTGCGTCTTTGGACATTTCTTGGGTGAATCATGTCAGGTGGGATTAGGACAGCTTCTGAGTGCGTCCTTGGACATTTTTTGGGTGAATCATGTCAGGTGGGATTAGGACAGCTTCTGAGTGCGTCCTTGGACATTTTTTCGGTGAATCATGTCAGGTGGGATTAGGACAGCTTCTGAGTGCGTCCTTGGACATTTTATGGATGAATCTTTTCAGGTTGTATTAGGACAGCTTCTGAGTGCGTCCTTGGAGACAAATTGCCAGAGCCCCTTGGTATATAAAAAATACTAACATCCACAGAGACCTGAATATACCTGCAGTAAAAGACGAAATTCCGAAATTTACCTCGAAGTAAAAGCAGAAGCTCATGTTTCACCCAAACATTCTAGCTAGAATTTTACTGAGACCTCTGAATCCCTCACGTCTCAAACGAAACTAATATGTTCCCCATATATTAGTTACGAAAACTCTACGTTGCTTAAATCAATGGATATAGGGCAAATAGTTTTAATCTAAATATTATAAAAATAAGCTGAATTTCTGAATTTTTGAAAAATCATTGTTAGACCTAAGTTATTATTAGGTGATTCAATTGAATAAAATTACTATTAAAAAAAAAAAAAAAAAAATTACCTATCTGCCGCAATTGCGTTTTTGCCTTTTTTTGGGCGAATCATGCCAAGTTTAATTGTAGCTTGTATGATTCATGTCAGTTGGGATTAGCACAGTTTCTGAGTGCGTCCTTGGACATTTTATGGAAGAATCATGTCAGGCGGGATTAGGACAGCTTCTAAGTGCGTCTTTGGACATTTCTTGGGTGAATCATGTCAGGTGGGATTAGGACAGCTTCTGAGTGCGTCCTTGGACATTTTTTCGGTGAATCATGTCAGGTGGGATTAGGACAGCTTCTGAGTGCGTCCTTGGACATTTTATGGATGAATCTTTTCAGGTGGTATTAGGACAGCTTCTGAGTGCGTCCTTGGACATTTTTTGAGTGAATCATGTCAGTTGGGATTATAACAGCTTCTGAGTGCGTCCTTGGACTTGGTGGGATTAGGATAACAA
This sequence comes from Heteromyza rotundicornis, assembly GCA_951394025.1. NCBI lineage: Eukaryota > Metazoa > Arthropoda > Insecta > Diptera > Heleomyzidae > Heteromyza > Heteromyza rotundicornis. Next base: position 42,047,472 of record OX596011.1, read on the forward strand.
CATATACATTTGGTATAACTTTTATTTGATATATTGCTGTTAAAAGTATTGCCTGACATGATGCATCCATAAAATGTCCAAGGACGCATTTAAAAGCTGTTATAATCCCAACTGACATGATTCTCCAAAAAAATGTACAAGGACGCACTCAGAAGCTGTTATAATCCCAACTGACATGATTCACAAAAAAAATTTCCAAGGACGCACTCAGAAGCTGGCCTAATCCCACCTGACATGATTCACCCAAAAAATGTCCAAGGACGCACTCAGAAGCTGGCCTAATCCCACCTGACATGATTCTTCCATAAAATGTCCAAGGACGCACTCAGAAGCTGTCCTAATCGCAACTGACATTAATCATCCATAAAATGACCATGGACACACTTGATGATAGCTACAATTAAACTTGGCATGATTTGCCCAAAAAGTGGCAAAAACGCAATTGGGGCAGATAGGTAATGAAGTAATGAAGTAATGGAAATTTCTTTACTTCATTATCATTACTATCGCAATGAAATAATGGTAATTTCATTACCATTGCAATGAAATTTTCATTACTTCATTACCATTACCATTACAATTACCATTGCAGTAATGGTAATGGTAATGAAATAAAATTTCATTACCTGTAATGATAATTGTAATGGTAATGGTCGCTCAATTTCCCAAGTCTGGACGACACAAACAAAAAAAAAGGAATAAGGAAGAGGGGGAAACGGCCAAACAAATTCCAAGCAAACTACTTGAAATTCCCAGGACGGAAACACTTCACCAAAACAAATCACGACCGAACACAACCTGTTCAACTCTATTAAATTCTTCAAATTCAAAACACTAAATGGCCGACTGGCACAAATAAAATATAGTAAAAAAACCACTAGCTGGCAAAACTAAACCAGCGCGCAAAAATACTCCCTTTGGAACACTTGTCCTCCAGCCACAATCCGACGTTGGCAACCGCTCCACAATCCGACGTTGGCAACCGCTCCACCTCACCACTCCAAAAATACAATTTAGAAAACAAGAAAGAAAATTATCAACATTTTCTACAAATTATTTAAGACCGAATTAAAATTCAAAATCTAAAACTTCACTTTTCACTTTTCTTCTTCCCTGCTCAAAAAGAACTCAAGAACCTATGGACGCATATATGGCGCTCACTTTCCATTTCTCCAACATCTTCCCCCCCTTTATTCGCAGTCGGGGCTTTACCCACACCTATATGTGAAAGATCTTCTCAGATTTTCTAGAGTGTGTTTGGCAAATTTATATATACACCCCCGCACCCACCAAAATGAAAATACTCACTTTGGCGGCACTCATTTCTGTATAGGCGAAAGCATAAATGTCGACAGGTTCCCCTCCCTCAAACAGGTTCAAAGAGTACAAAAGCTCTAGTCCAGGCTCTGATATTTTACTATTGTAATGCCGAGGCTTCATCGGATCGCCGCCGCTCACTGAGCTAACTTAACGAAAGCAAAAGCGAAAGAAAGGAAAAGAAAGCAAGAGAACTTTGAAAGCTCAAAAAAAATATTCAGTTTTCTTCTTCCGCGCGCCTGTCGCATTTCACCCGCGAGTGGCGAATTTGTTTTGTATTCAAATTAAGCAAAACAAATAATAAATAAAATTAGTAACAATTAATAAAATTGTTCAGTGCGTTCGTCCGGTTAGTGCGTGTGTTATTTCCTCCGATCTTGTTCGCACGTCGCCTCGAAAAAAAGGTAAACATAAAAAAACATAATCAACAAAACAACAAATCAACAACAACTGTGCCGCGAATTTATACCGCGATTGAGCTCCCAACTGCATCAAAAAGGGTTGATTTAAAGCCATTGTTACCTCTAACTAGAGCCCGATCGATTAATCGGCTTCGACCGTTATCGGCCGAAAATGCACATTCGGCTTCGGTTTTTCCGAAAAATGGCTGAAGTTTTGGCCGAAGCTTTTCAATTTTTTTCCTTATTTTTGCGACACCGAAAATCAAAACTAATTTTTTACGATACGATTTTCTAGCCCACATCACATCCAAACGGCCTTACTGATTTCCTTGAGACTTGAATGTAAAATTGTGTAATTGATGGAATTTCCAATGGGACATAAGAGGCCCACAAAACAAAAAATATGATTAAAATTTAGCTTAGTAATCATCGAATATTGAGTGAATCTCGCCTCAAATTGCGTGGCACCGGGCTGCTGCAAAGTACATCCTTGGACATTTTCTGGGTGGATTACTGAATTTTAAATATAGATTTGGAGGCTTTATATTCGCCCTGATGTCTATGTTAAAAGGAGTCCTGGTAAACTATAAGAGGCTCACGGAAGGATTCTACCTTTTAGAAATATAGCCCAAATTGCTGCGCCAACAACATATATGAAAAGGTGCTGAAATCCGGGACCGATTTTGGTAAAATTTTACATTTAAATTTCAAAGCTTCACAGGTGGTTTTTACCATCAACTAGAACATCCTTTGCCCATCACCTGACGGATTTGGGGAGTCCTGAAAAAACAGCTACTTAGATGGATTTATTCTCTGAAGAATTCTCTACCATTTCTTCTGAATTCCCATTATTTTAAGCTTTACTCCAAATTTTTAAAAGTGATTTTAAAAAAATCCAATTGTTCTTACACGGGATATATGGATAATTTGAGGCTTTTGTTAGTTTTGACCTAGGATTTGTTTGTGAATTCTTTTGGTTACTTTTATTAATTTTTTAAATACATTTTTAGTTCCTTAAAAAACTAAATGTGTATTTATATACTCGAATTTGAATGAAAATACACGAAAAAACAAGTTTTTAAAGGGTTTTTATTTAAGTATCGGCTTCGGCTTCGGTATAGGCCTTCGGCGTCGGCCAAAGTAATAGGATGCCAATTGACCTTCGGCATCGGCTTCGGCCTGAAAATGCTTATCGGTCGGGCTCTACCTCTAACATAGCTTTTTTTGACAATAGGTATGCTTTTTTATAGAACAAAAATTAAAACTAAACAGAACATTTTTGGGGGAAAAAATAAAAAAATTACAGTTTTTTCAACTTTGGTCACCAAATTACGAACACGTTACAATTTATTTGATATAATTTGTTTACATAATCTGTGTATCTGTACATTACCGACAATTCTGCTGAAAAAGGTAACAAAAAATTTGATTTGAAAAATACAGTAAAACGACTGTATTTTTTGAATGTAAACTAACTTTGAAAAATCCATTGAGGGTTTTGCTACTCTATATGAATACTTTTGACCCGCCTTGACCAGGTCGGAAAAATGTGTTCCACAGTGTAATATAAATGTATATATATGTACAAGATAATGTATGTATAACTACTTGCTACACTACTGCAACGAAAAAATATTAGGACAATTCACGAGTTGGTCTTTCAGAAGTGCAAATGTGTATATTTATTGGATATTTTTGCATCACAACAACAAAATATACAGATTTGCGTGTGGCATATTTGCTCGAGAGCACTATGGGGAAAATTTCTTTTTCTGGCCAAGACCTAAAAATGTTAATAACGCAATAAATTGTATAACCGTGAATCAAATATAGAGCAATATATATATATTTGCAAAATCATGTCCCAGGTGGGCGTGTTCCTTCTTCAACAAATAAAAAACAGACATTTTTTTCAAATTTTTATTTTAAGCTATTTATAGTAAGAAATTATAATAAAATATTTAAAAAAAATTAAACTAGAAACGTTTCCAATAACGGTAAATGCAATGCAATGAAATCAGCTACTCTAAAAACTCCAGATATCTAATTTCATACTGTTTCGATGAAAACTCAAAATTTCGCTCGCCATATTGGATCCGCCATCCTGAATTTTGAAATTGCAATACCAAATCCGAAATCAGCGACCCCAAAAACCCCCATACCAAGTTTGGTACTATTTTAGCGATTTTAGATTTTTCAATTATATGGGAGTTAGGCGTGATAGTTACCCAATTTGCAATACTAACACAATCTAGTACCTACAAAATATAAATCCAAAGTTTGAACCGCTTAGATTAATTCTAGCTTACCAATAAATGGAATGGACAGACGGGCAAATGGACCGACAGACAAATATTCGGACATACGAATATAGCTAGTAGGTTCAGTTTTCGATACTGATCAAGAATATATATACTTTTCCATACCGGTCACGCCTTCTTATTAGCGGTCCGAACAAAGTAAAAACCCCAAACCTCACTATTAATTTATAAGGGTTTAGGGTTTAATGAGTTTTGTTCGGCAGAGGCAGGCAGAAGCAGATGAAACTGGTTAGCTTTTGTGCAAAATATGTAGCTCTACCACATGCTTTTAACCGTTAGTATTGAAAATTATTTAAATTTTTTTATATTCCGCTAAGTGTAGAGCATTTAGCATTAATTTTTGTATGCAAATTTTTCACTTACCATCAATACTTCGATCCTCATCCATGATTTATTTTGTTTTAAATGCAAATATATTAATTTTGATTAATCACTATTACCACATTTTATACCCTGCCCACTAGTGTCCAAGGGTATATTGTTTTTGTCACACCGTTTGTAACGCCCATAAGGAGGCGTGTCCGGTATGGAAAAGTATATATATTCTTGATCAGCATCACCTCCTGAGTCGATTAGTCCATGTCCGTCTGTCCCTCTGTCTGTCATTTCGCACGATAACCGTCGTAGCTTTTGAGCTATCGACCCCAAATTTTGGGATTCCTCTTATTTTGGCGAATGATTGGACGGTATTGAAAATGGCCAACATCGGATAAGAGCCACGCCTACCTCCCATACAAAATGGCCGCCAATTTTATATTATTTTCGTTTATCTTGAGAAATACTGAACCGATTTGGATGCGGTTTTTTGCATTGGGTTGGAAATGAGGTCGGGAACGAAATAGAATTGGACCGGAACAAAATGGAATTGGAACAAAATTTTTAAAGGAAACTAAAATTATCGAAAAATATTGGAAAATTTCGATAAAATATCGAAAAATTATTGTCGCGGCATAAATTCGCGACAGAATTTCGTTTGTTGTTATTGTTGTTTGTTTGTTCTTGTTTTCTGTTTTCCCTTTGTTGGGGGCGACGGGTGAACAAAACCGAACTGACACTTTTTATTATATTATTCTTTTTTTATTATATTATTCTTTTTTATACCCCCACACTCACTGTGGCAGGGTATACTAACTTTGTCACAACGTTTGTAACGCCCATAAGGAGGCGTGTCCGGTATGGAAAAGTATATATATTCTTGATCAGTATCACCTCCTGAGTCGATTTAGCGATGTCCGTCTGTCTGTCCGTCCGTCTGTCCGTCTGTCCGTCTGTCCGTCTGTCCGTCTGTCCGTCCGCACGATAGCGGTCGCAGTTTTAGAGATATCGACTTGAAACTTTTTTTACATGTTTTTCTCGTGAATACTGAGATCAAGTTCGAGAATCAGCCAAATCGGACAAAAACTGGGCGTGGCTCCCATACACCGAAAAAAAAGGTAAAAATTTTTCAAGTCTTTTTTATTGTTGTATTCGATTGGAAATGTTTAGAAACGTATTTTTGACATGGTCCGAGGTTCCGAAACCACATATATAAGGTCTAAATGGGGTCTTGAGACCAATTTTTTTTTTTGGTGGATTTAATTGGAAATTTTTAGAAATGGATTTTGGACATGGTCCGAGGTTCCGAAGCCACATATATAAGGGTCTAAATGGGGTCTTGAGACCAATTTTTTTTTTTGTTGGATTTAATTGGAAATTTTTAGAAATGGATTTTGGACATGGTCAGGGCTCCAAAACCACCTATAATTGGCTCAAAATAGGGTCTTGAGACCACATTTTTTTATGATCGAGGTACTTCTTCCTACTGTGTGGGGGTATTTCAACTTCGGTATAGCCGAAGATAGTCCACTCTCTAGTTTTTATTTATATTATTTTGGTTTAATTAAACTTAATTGGACACTAGCGGGTGGAATGCAGCCGGGCGGAGAATTGACAACACCTGTCAAGATCTCTTATTCCCTTTTGTTACGACTTCGTTTTAGAAGTTTGTTGATGAGCTTTTATGATCCGATGTTGGGGAAGGCATTGTGCGAAACTATACTTACGGGACGAAGACATAATATGAAAAAAAACTAGACTAAAGTTGTTTGTACTTTTTGAAGCTGTTTGAGGGAGGGGAATCTGTCGACATTTATGCTTTAGAGAAATGGAAAGTGAGCGTTAAAAAAAAGGATTGTGGTTTTTAATTTTTAAATTTGATTTTTAAATTGTGTTTTTGTGGTGGCTGAGGACCTCGTCGGATCGTGGAGCTGAGGCAGGAGATATTTTCGAATGGAGTATTTTTCCGCGCTGGTGTTATTTCCACCAGCCGGTGGCAATAGTATTTTTGTCATTAGTATTTTTGTCATTAGTATTTTTATACCCCCACACTCACTGTGGCAGGGTATACTCACTTTGTCACAACGTTTGTAACGCCCATGAGGAGGCGTGTCCGGTATGCAAAAGTATATATATTCTTGATCAGTATCACCTCCTGAGTCGATTTAGCGATGTCCGTCTGTCTGTCCGTCCGTCTGTCCGTCTGTCCGTCCGCACGATAGCGGTCGCAGTTTTGGAGATATCGACTTGAAACTTTGGGTACATGTTTTTCTCATGAATACTGAGATCAAGTTCGAGAATCAGCCAAATCGGACAAAAAGTGGGCGTGGCTCCCATACACCGAAAAAAAAGGTAAAAATTGTTCAAGTCTTTTTTATTGTTGTATTCGATTGGAAATGTTTAGAAACGTATTTTTGACATGGTCCGAGGTTCCGAAGCCAAATATATAAGGGTCTAAATGGGGTCTTGAGACCAATTTTTTTTTTTTGGTGGATTTAATTGGAAATTTTTAGAAATGGATTTTGGACATGGTCCGGGCTCCAAAACCAGCTATACTAACTAACTAGTACTAACCTATACTAATTAACTAGTTAATGCCCAGCTTTGGCTGGCGCCCAACATGGGGCTATTTCGTTAAAGTTTTGTTAAATATTTTTATACCCCCACACTCACTGTGGCAGGGTATACTAACTTTGTCACAACGTTTGTAACGCCCATAAGGAGGCGTGTCCGGTATGGAAAAGTATATATATTCTTGATCAGTATCACCTCCTGAGTCGATTTAGCGATGTCCGTCTGTCTGTCCGTCCGTCTGTCCGTCTGTCCGTCTGTCCGTCTGTCCGTCCGCACGATAGCGGTCGCAGTTTTAGAGATATCGACTTGAAACTTTTTTTACATGTTTTTCTCGTGAATACTGAGATCAAGTTCGAGAATCAGCCAAATCGGACAAAAACTGGGCGTGGCTCCCATACACCGAAAAAAAAGGTAAAAATTTTTCAAGTCTTTTTTATTGTTGTATTCGATTGGAAATGTTTAGAAACGTATTTTTGACATGGTCCGAGGTTCCGAAACCACATATATAAGGTCTAAATGGGGTCTTGAGACCAATTTTTTTTTTTGGTGGATTTAATTGGAAATTTTTAGAAATGGATTTTGGACATGGTCCGAGGTTCCGAAGCCACATATATAAGGGTCTAAATGGGGTCTTGAGACCAATTTTTTTTTTTTGTTGGATTTAATTGGAAATTTTTAGAAATGGATTTTGGACATGGTCAGGGCTCCAAAACCACCTATAATTGGCTCAAAATAGGGTCTTGAGACCACATTTTTTTATGATCGAGGTACTTCTTCCTACTGTGTGGGGGTATTTCAACTTCGGTATAGCCGAAGATAGTCCACTCTCTAGTTTTTTTAAATTTTTTTTATAGAGCCCGATTAATCAGCTTCGGCTTCGGCCGTTATCGGCCGAAAATGCACATTCGGCTTCGGTTTTTCCATAAAATGGCCGAAGCTTTGGCCAAAGCTTTTTTTCTTATTTTTCCGAAAACCAAAACTAATTTTTTACGATACGATTTTCTAGCCCACATCACATCCAAACGGCCTTACTGATTTCCTTGAGACTTGAATGTAAAATTGTGTAATTGATGGAATTTCCAATGGGACATAAGAGGCCCACAAAACAAAAAATATGATTAAAATTTAGCTTAGTAATCATCGAATATTGAGTGAATCTCGCCTCAAATTGCGTGGCACCGGGCTGCTGCAAAGTACATCCTTGGACATTTTCTGGGTGGATTACTGAATTTTAAATATAGATTTGGAGGCTTTATATTCGCCCTGATGTCTATGTTAAAAGGAGTCCTGGTAAACTATAAGAGGCTCACGGAAGGATTCTACCTTTTAGAAATGTAGCCCAAATTGCTGCGCCAACATATATGAAAAGTTGTTCTGGTGCTCAAATCCGGGACCGATTTTGGTAAAATTTTACATTTAAAGTTCAAAGATTCACAGGTAATATTTACCATCAACTAGAACATCCTTTGCCCATCACCTGACGGATTTGGGGTACCCTTAAAAAACAGCTACTTAGATGGATTTATTCTTTGAAGAATTCTCTACCATTTCTACTAAATTCCCTTTATGCTTCACTCCAAATTTTTAAAAATGATTTTAAAAAAATCTCTTGTTAGTTTTTACCTAGGAGGCCCAAATTTATTTGTGAATTCTTTTGGTTACTTTTATTATTTGTTTAAATAAAATTTTAGTTCTTTAAAAAACTAAATGCGTATTTATACACTCGAATTTGAATGAAAATACACAAAAAAAGAAGTTTTTAATGGTTTTTTATTTAAGTATCGGCTTCGGTATAGGCCTTCGGCCTGAAAATTCATATCGGTCGGGCTCTATTTTATTATTTAATTTTTTTATATTTTTTTTGTATAATTTTTTTTTTCATTTTAATCAATTTTTTTTTTATTTTAATTAGCTTTTTTTAAAAAAATTGCATCGGCGTTGCCGTGGCGGCAGAGCTAGCGGCAGAGTTCGGGATATCTCTGATGAGTCCGTTCCATTTGTTTTGGTGCAACAATTGTAGTTTTTTAAAAAAAAACTTAATTTTTTTTTAATTTTTGTTTTTTTAATAATTTTAATTTAATTTTTGAAGTGTTGCACTTTTTTTGAATGTTATATTTTTTTAAATATTTTGCGTGAGTTTTTTTGAATGTTTTTTGAGTTTTGGTTTTTTTGGGTGGTCCAGAGAGGAGTTAGTTGGGGTAGTTTCGGTTCATTTCGACGTAGAGGAAAGTCGTTCCATGCTTCGTGATGTCGGATTTGCCCCAGTCATGGATTCTTGGCATGGACTTGTGGTCTAGGGCCGGTGTTGTGCCAGATTTGGCCAAGAGTCAGTGGAGTCTTTCAGACCAAGTCGAGGCCTCGTCAGTAGCGGCGGTAGTTGATAGGGTTGCTTTCTCAACTAGGGAGAATACGGTTCTTGAAGAGTCAGTATAGTTTTCCAGGCCAAGGCCTCGTCAGTAGCGGCGATAGTTGATAGGTTTGCTTTGTCAACTAGGGAAAATTCGGTTCTTGAGGAGTTAGTAGGGGAAGTCTTTCGAGCTATGCCTGAGGGGCTTGGGGCTGACTTAGAACACCATGTTTTCACGTATTTTGACGATATTATTATCGTTACAAATACATTTGAAAAGCATGTTGAGGTTCTGAAGGAGGTCCTGAGGAGGATTTGTTAGCACGGCTTGTAATGAATAGGGAAAATTAAATTTTTCTGTTTCTTCGCTACGGTACTTAGATTTGTTTCGAATTTCGCTGATTTGGTAAAGCCTCTAACTAAGAACAGGTTAAGATGGCCGCCGGAGTGCGAGAACAGCTTTTGTTATAGGGGACAAGGAAATCTCTTATTGGAGTAGGTCGTTGAGTAGGAGCGAAAGAACTAACAAATTAAGACCACTTTGAGGGCGTACGTGTCGGAGAACCACTGGACGTGGGATTCTCGTCTCTCAAAGGTGGCATGCTGTATTCGAACCGGGCAGTATGAGGTTTTGGGGCGCCTCCATACTTCGTCAGTTTTGGCCGGAATATGGCGGTCAGATGTGATAGGGATTATAGACGAGTGGGCCAAGAAATAGCAAGTGCCGAGAGAGAAAAAAAAGGAAACGTACAATCTCAGACGTAGAGATGTTCAGTATTTACCACACGAGTTAGTATGGAGACGTTATTTTGGATTTGTCCCATGGTGCAAACTATTTTGCAGTGAAGTTAGGACTTTTTAGGGTTAAAAAAAAAGAGAGTGTCTCCGTGGGCATATGTTTTGGAAGACGAAGACGCACGAGAAAAGGGGACTCAGGGTGATTTTCTCCGGTTAGATTCGAAAGTTGGCTGGTCTCAGGAAACCAAGCAACTTTCGCGGAGGTGGAGGTGGGGTTGTCGCGGCATAAATTCGTGACAGAACTTTTGTTTGTTGCTATTGTTGTTTGTTTGTTCGTGTTTTGTGTTTTCCCTTTGTTCGGGGCGACGGGTGAACAAAAGCCGAAGGAAAAAACACAAACCGAAAGCGCACTGACACTTTTTTATTATATTATTCTTTTTTTATTATATTATTCTTTTTTATTTATATTATTTTGGTTTAATTAAACTTAATTGGACACTCGCGGGTGGAATGCAGCCGGGCGGAGAATTGACAACAGCTGTCAAGATCAATTATTCCCTTTTGTTACGACTTCGTTTTAGAAGTTTGTTGATGAGCTTTTATGCTCCGATGTTGGGGAAGGCATTGCGCGAAACTATACTTACGGGACGAAGACATAATATGAAAAAAAACTAGACTAAAGTTTTTTGTACTCTTTGAACCTGTTTGAGGCAGGGGAATCTGTCGACATTTATGCTTTCGCCTATACATACATGAGTGCCGCCAAAATGAGTATTTTCATTTTGGTGGGTGCGGGGGTGTATATGTAAATTTGCCAAACACACTCTAGAAAAATCTGAGAAGATCTTTCACATATAGGTGTGGGCAAAGCCACGACTGCGAATACTGGCTTCTGCGTAGGTCGCGCTCATGTGTGTTGGGGGGGGGGGCGGAAGTTGTTAGAGAAATGGAAAGTGAGCGCCATATATGCGTTCATATAGACAAGATTCTTTTAGTTCTTTTTAGGCAGATCGTGGAGCTGTGGCTGGATATATTATATATACTCACTTTGTCACAACGTTTGTAACGCCCATAAGGAGGCGTGTCCGGTATGGAAAAGTATATATATTCTTGATCAGTATCACCTCCTGAGTCGATTTAGCGATGTCCGTCTGTCTGTCCGTCTGTCCGTCTGTCCGTCCGCACGATAGCGGTCGCAGTTTTGGAGATATCGACTTGAAACTTTGGGTACATGTTTTTCTCGTGAATACTGAGATCAAGTTCGAGAATCAGCCAAATCGGACAAAAACTGGGCGTGGCTCCCATACACCGAAAAAAAAGGTAAACATTTTTTATTGTTGTATTCGATTGGAAATGTTTAGAAACGTATTTTTGACATGGTCCGAGGTTCCGAAGCCACATATATAAGGATCTAAATGGGGTCTTGAGACCAATTTTTTTTTTTGTGGATTTAATTGGAAATTTTTAGAAATGGATTTTGGACATGGTCCGGGCTCCAAAATCACCTATAATTGGCTCAAAATAGGGTCTTGAGACCACATTTTTATATGTTCCTACTGTGTGGGGGTATTTCAACTTCGGTATAGCCGAAGATAGTCCACTCTCTAGTTCTAAAATACTCTTGTTTGACAGATTTCCGTTTTGTGTGTCGGTGAGTTTTCGTTTCCATTTCGCGTTCGGTTATTTGCGGTTTCCATATACGTGTATATTTCAGAGTAGGATTTGAAAAGTTAAGTTATCGGGTTTTCGCGTATTCGTGTGTTTCGTTCGGTCGGGGATACCATCCCGCGAGGGTCGGCTTTAATTCCACGCGTCGCGATTGAGCTAGCGGGCAATTAGGGATTTTAATTATTGCGGGGGAATTTTTGGATTTTAGTTTTTTAAAAGTCTAGATAAAAATAGCGGAAGATTGTCGATAAAATATCGAAAAATTTTGACTAAAATATACATAAAATATTGAAAAACTATCAATAAAATACTGTTTTTCTATAAAATTATTAACATATAGTCTCAGAATGTAGCGTACTCGCATGTGCAGGATATTATAGCTGCGGACCGAAGATAATTCTCTTGCTAGTTTTCACTCACAAATGACAAATGAAATGTAGAAAATACATTCCACGTGCAGACTAGCAGTACACGGCGGTGTACCGTTATTTCAACAAAATAATACCAAATTGAAACGTTTGGAGTGTATACTTTACGGGAAAAAAATTGGTAAGTCATTTTTTAAAACTTCAAAATTGAGGTTTTGGCCAGAAAAAATTGTCATTTTCCCCATAGTGGAGCGGAGGAAATGCAAAACTGTATATTTTGTTGTTGTGATGCAAAAATATGCAATAAATAATTCCATTTCCACTTCTGCAAGACCATTTGCACCAACTCGTGAATTGCTCTCTTAATTTAAAAGGTAATGTTTCCTACCGCATTTTATTCCAATCGATATTTTTATGATTCAATCGTACTTTCTGGACAACGAGACCCTGCTGCCGGAGGAACGTTAATTAAACAACGGAGCAATAAAGCATGAAAACATTTCATTCGTTTTCAAGATATGATTTCTGCCTACACCTGCATTTTGACAAACAAAAGAAGGCTGAAGCATTGGCATTTTTCGATCAAAATCATTGCCAAACAGTGTACACAAAAAATAAAAAAAATTAAAAATTAATGTGAATGTGAAGATTTCAATAAAGAATCATGAAGTCCCAGCTGACTCCAAGTAAAATGAGTGAAATCAGTTAAAAAAAGTGAGTAAGTTTCAGTCGGGCAAGCCGACTTATATATACCCTACACTTACTGGGCCATATTGTATCCGCCATCTTGAATTTTGAAAATGCGACATCAAATTCGAAATCAGCGACCCCAAAAACCCCCCTATACAAAATTTCATACTGTTTTGATGAAATCTTAAAATTTCGGCCGCCATATTGGTTCCGCCATCTTGAATTTTTAAATTCCGCTTTGAAATTCGAAATCAGCGACCCCGATAGCTCCACTATACAAAATTTCATACTGTTTTGATGAAATCTTAAAATTTCGGCAGCCATATTGGTTCCGCCATCTTCAATTTTTAAATTCCGACATCAAATTCGAAATCATCGACCCCAAAAACCCCTCTATACAAAATTTCATACTGTTTTGATGAAATCTTAAAATTTCGGTAAAAACACGATTTTCACTTATATGAGAGGTAGGCGTGGCAGTCGACCGATTCCGCCCATTTTCAATACCAACTCCTTCTAGGGCCTACAAAGGATAAATCCAAAATTTAGGATCACTAGCTTTCTTCTAGCTACTGCAATCGTGTTTACAATAAAGGAGGACGGACAGACGGACAGACGGATAGGGCTAAATCAACTCAGGAGGTGGCGCTGATCAAGAATATATATACTTTTCCATACCGGACACTTTTCCTTCTTGGTGTTACAAACATCAGACCAAATATACCCATACCTCATGAGGTGTAGGGTATAAAAAAAGAATGTCAGACTGCAATCCAAATATGGAAATTGATTGGTGATTTCAACGTTGAAGTCTCGACTCAGAATAATTTCTTGCAATAATTGCCCCAAATAGTCCAAGAGTTAAAAACGTGAAATGATTTCAGTCTTTTACACCTCGCGCCGTCCCCTAAAAATATTGGACATAATGTAAACAAGAGAGTGAACTATCTTCGACTATGCCGAAGCTGAAATACCCCCACTGTAATAGTTGATTTCACCTCAAAAATTATTGTCTCAAAAAGTTAGAATATGAAACACTCTGTGAATAAAACGCATTGGTATAATTTGTTAGTATTGGTTGAATATTAGTCCTCATGTATTGTTGCACTTTGATAGTGTTAGCGGCAAAGTGCAATGCGTTTTGAAAATGATCTTTTTGGATCTCTCGGTTTGATGTTGGGTGAATTGAAATGAGGAGAAAAGCCAACGATCCCTTGTATTTTGTCATTGTAAAACTAGCTCGAAAACAGCTTGTTACAACTTTTTACACGAGGTTCAAACCATTGTCCATTTTGAGAGGTCATAGCGTAGAATTTTGGTAGACATTCTGCCATTTCAATCGAGCAGCTAGCGAAGACAAACGTTTTGTCAACCAGTCCTCTAATAAATCAAGTATAAAACTTGAAAGAGTTCATTGAGAAATAATTCTTGAGTAATCAAGACTCAACCTAAATTACAATCAGCGTTTTCTACAACAGGTAACTACATTTGGAATCCCTTCCCGATAATTTCCTAATAAAACAAAATTTTACAGAAATCATTTCTAAATCCTCAAGATATTGAGATTCCCCTTGCGATTGTTGTTCCTTTAGGAACCCAGGAAGGCGATAGCCGACAGAAGGCCTAAATTCTGTATTCGTCCAAAGGTATGGTGCAGATTTTTGTTTCTTTTCTTGGAATTTGCTAAAATGTACAACAGGTCGTCCTCAAGGGCATTCACAAAATTAGCTTTTCAAAGATGTGCTGAATGCTAGGCAAAAGTTTGGTTAAAAGGCGAATCAATTAAAAGGTAAAATTGACTAAAGTTAAATTAGCTGTAAGCTCCCTCCTAAGACGAGCATTTTCCCATTCATTCTATTAAAAAGGTCGTGTAATAGAAGGACGCTCTGATCGGGTTAGTTTCAAGCTTTGGCGTTGCTACCGATCTCTCATCCTCACTCACATCTTCTTCGTCAGTCAACATTCATTCTTACGCGTGGGATAAGCTATTTTCTACCTGCAGCGAGAAGTAACATACATATCATTCCTCCAGCGAGTGGGTTAATAATCATTTAACATAGAATTTGCGCTTGAATAAGTGATTAAATTCCACCCCCCCCCCCCCCCCATAAAAAATAAGCCTTTGTGCTAAAATGCAATTAGATTGCATTTAAACAAATTATAGTGAAACTAAGTGAATAAAATATAATATAAAGTCCAAAAGCAAAGCAAAAGCAAAACAAAAAAAAATCTATATTGAAGCAATTCTGGGTGTGTGAAGTGTATGTAAAACTATAAGAAATTTTAAAGTAAAGAACATAATTATTGCCTAAATGAATAATGAAGAAATTGATTTCATAAAAATAAAAGGAAAAGAAAAAACATATTTTAGAAATTACGAAATAGAAAACTAAAATAAAAGAAAGTCATAAAAATGTGGTGATGAAGTAAAAGTGAAACAGAATAATGTGACCCTAACCTGTTACACAAATCAAAATTCCCCTCATATAAATAAAACCCCCCTCCCATATCACCCAACGACTGGCCAGCGGACGGAGTAACCAAATGTAAGTCTCTTTAATTATTCTATATTCTTTTTTATTTTTACGCCATTTAATTTTATGATTTATGTTGATTAAAGTTAAAATTTAAAGTGAAACTGATAAAAGTCGAAATTAAAATATTTTCCTAAAAGATTAATTTCTTCATATATATATTAAATCATGATTAAGATCATGAAAACTAATTGTGTTAAATTAATGTAAATTGTACGTAATTCTATTACTAACGTTAATGATTTCCGTACATGTTTATTAAAAATATGGATATTTTGAAATTATAAAGTTTACATTTTCTATAACTAAGACTAATGTTAAATAAAAGTGCACACACAATCTCACACATAGATTTGCGTTAATGACAATTGAAGTATTGGTCAACTAACGTAATTAGCTCACTAGTGCTTTAAATTGCGTTACTCTGTTATCTTAACAGAATCTTTCGGTCGCGCTCTGGATTAATATCGATTAATTATGTTTCTCCGTTTTGGTAACATGATCATGTAGTTTGCTTTTGCTTATGCTATCAAAAATATTAGGATTCTGTTAAAGAACGAAATGATGCTGTTAATTATACATCATGCTGTTAAAAGACAGTGATGTAGTCATGCTGTTAAAATATTTAACATTTTGTTAATTTGAACTTCTATTGAGAATTAATTACAGTTATGCGAAAGGTTTAGCCACTCTTTTCCCTTTCTAAGTAACATTTAATTGCTAACTTTATTCTCTATGCTTTATTGATATTCTTCTGTTAATTGATGTTACTTTAACACCATTATTATGATTCGTTTTTGTTATGGAAAATGAATCTGATATAAGAAAATAAATATTGGTAATCGAATATGAAACTTTAAACATTTTTTAATTTGACCTTGTTCTCGTATAGTGTCATTGGGGTTCGAGAATACATGGTAGGGTGGGTATAATGGATCGTGACAGCTGATCCAAGGTTATAATTATTCGGACGTTGTTGTTGTTATTATAGAGTCAGCTTACATTTTATACGGGGTATAATTTCATAGAGATTTTTGTTGTTCCTTTTAGAGTTCCTTTTTGCAGAGCACGTAGATTTTTGTTAACGATGTTTGGTAGTGGAGTAGCAAAAACTCACCCCCCATGCCGGCGAGCTAGACCCATACCAGTACGTGCGAAAGGCTACCACCCACTATTGAGTTTAAAACATCCAGTCGTTACAAATGGCGCCCAACGTGGGGCTATACGAATTAAAACCTTAGGGTTATAGAAGCTTTAGCTATTTTATCTTTGCTAATAGTTCCCACAAATTCATTTTTTTTTCCTTGTAATTTTGTTCTGATTTTTGTGCAAGCTATGTGGAATTGCTAGAGTAATTGTGCTGACATATTGCCTAGACCGATGGTTAGTACAAATTTCAGTGAACTTTATTGCAACTTCATGTGGTTTTTATTTTATTTTCTATTGAGTATTTTGAGGGTCGTGGGTCGAGGCGAATTCATTTAATTTTTCTTGGAATTACGATTTGTGATATATTTAGTTGCTTTCGTCCGATTTATTAAAGATATGTTTGCGATTACGTACCGAAAGAAATAATTACGATTAATCAAATACTCAACTCCTTTTCCCATTGCTACAACAACAAAGAATAATTAGACCCATATTAATTACATATGTGTTCGGTTACACATAAGGTCGAATTTATATGTATATAAATCTTTAATAATTTTTTTTGCGTTATTATTTTTGTTATTTTTTTTATGATTTTGATCAATGGCGGTGAGACATAGTAGTGACAATTTACCATTATTAAATCAAATAGATTTTGGAATTTGTACGGTTTGTAGTCAACAAATTGAACCGACTTCTATTGTGGCTATTACACGTTGTATGCACTATTATCATCGCAATTGCATTCTCGATTGGATTAAGACATCCACAACTTGTCCTCAGTGTCGTAAACGTTGTACGGTTAATAGTTTAACTGACGTTATGACGCAACCAAATTCAAATTCTGAAAGATCACAAGGTGCGATTCCAAGACGTATTACTAGAGCTAATACAAGAACACAAAATCCCCTTGATTGGTCCATTGCTGGTCCTAATTTAAATTCTTCTTCTAGAAATTTGTCATTGCCCTTAGGTGCAAACGAAATTAGGCAACCTCCAATATCATCTGCTCCCATACGCGATGATGTTAACCTTAATAATAGAATTTTAAATTTAGAATCGAAATTTAACTCCGATTTATCTGCTTTACAAAATACAATCCTTAATCTTTCTCCGCAAATTAGTCAGTTGTCTGTGCGCCGTAAAGTAGAACCTGATTGGCCGAGTGAAGAATTTCCTCCAATAAATAATAACACTTCGAATTTAGCTTCAAGCCAAAATCGTCCTTCTGTAGGAAATAATTCTTCTGCACATAACTTGACTTCCGCTCCAACCATAAATTATGCTCCAAATGTTGCTTCCGGCGAGCAACGCTCTGATAATTTTCATACGAATGTCTTTCGTACCCAAAGTTTTCATCCTAATTATCCCCCTCCAAATAATTTTCCTGTACATAATAATGCTCAAAGACTTTCAGCAGCATCTGCTATTGTTCATACTAGCGGGAGAATTGCTCAACTTATACAAAGTTGGAACATCACCTTCAATGGAAATTTGTCTAAAATGCCAGTTGAAAAATTTATTTATATGATAGATTCATTGACTAATGACAGTTTAGGTGGAGATTTTAATATGTTGAGTGAGCACTCTCATATCCTTTTTAAAGAGAAAGGCCTTGACTGGTATTGGAGATATCGTAGGTCTGTTGAAAGGATAACTTGGGAAAATCTCTGTACTTTCTTACGTGCTCATTTTGTCGATCATCTGTCTGATAGCGATGTTCTTGAATTGATTCATGACCGAAAACAAAAAGAAAACGAAAGCTTCGATGACTATTATAATGCCATACTTTTCCTTTGTGATCGATTGCATTATGCAATACAAGATCCCGAATTGTTAGAAATTTTGCGTAGGAATTTGCGTCCTAAAATTCGATATGAATTATTCTATCAAAATATTACTTCTGTTGCTCAGCTTAGATACTTGATTCTTAGACGTGAAACTCTACTAGAGGATATTGAGAAACCCAATATTCGTCCTGGTCGTCGACAAGTTTGCGAAATGGAAACTGACACTAGTGACTTAATGTGCGAAGATATTTGTGAATTAGGAAAACTGACATGTTGGAATTGTCGTAAAGAAGGACACCGTTTCGTAGATTGTCTTGAAGAAAGAACTATATTCTGCTATGGCTGTGGTGCAGAAAATACTCTGAAACCAAATTGTGCTAATTGCCAGAATCCGGAAAACTCGATGTCGAGCGTAAACAACAATACCCGTCTGCGCTCCAAGAAAAATTGAATGATGATCCTTGTAAAAACCAAATAAGTACCTCTGTGAGTACACAGACACTTTCAATTTATCAAAATATTAATTCAATCCCTTCTTTAATTTCAAATTATGCTCCTATTTTACATCCAATTATCCCGTATCATAAAAGATTACAAAATTATGAATCTGTCCGTTGTCGTCTATTTTGCGAAAACATAAGTTTTAAAACAAAATTAATAAAAAGTCTGTCCGTTGAAATTATCGAATTAGTTCCTTTTGGAAGAATGTCCGTAGAAATCGGAAAAATTGTTTCAAATTTTTGTCTGCTTTTGAAGTACCTAAAAATGATTCTAGGCCGTACATCAAAGTAAATTTATTTAATATGGAATTATTTGCACTGTTAGATTCAGGTGCGTCCATATCGTGTATAAGTGGCAATGCTGCCAAACAATTTCTTGAAGACCATATTCCTTTTAAGTCGCTCTGCGAGTTTGTTGAAACTGCAGGTGGGCGAAAATATAAAATTATAGGAAGCGTGAAGGCTCAAATAGCTTTCAAAAATAACACAAAAACTTTAGACCTTTTTATTATTCCTGATTTGCGTCAAGATTTATACTTAGGCGCTGATTTTTTTCATAAATTTGGCCTAATAAATAAACTTTTAGAATCCCTTTCTCTTGAGTCGGAAATCACTCATACGCCTCCAGGTATGCACGAATTAGATCCCGGTGAGCAATCCCAGTTGCACAGCGTAATATCTTTATTTCCGTCATTTGAAAATGAAGGTTTGGGGAAAACAACTCTCCTTAAACATACCATTGAAATTGTTAAAGACTCGAAACCGATTAAGCAGCGTTATTTTTCAGTATCGCCTGCGGTCGAAAAGAAAATTCATTTTGAAATAGATCGTATGTTGGAACTTGGTGTCATTGAACCAGCTCCACAAAATTGTCCATGGAGTAGTCCGGTTGCGATAGTAGAAAGAGAAGGTAAAGTTCGGTTATGTCTCGATTCGCGCAAATTAAATAGCGTTACGGTTAAGGATGCGTTTCCTTTGCCGAAAATAAATGGAATTTTTAGTCGTTTGCCCAAAGCTAGGTACATTACGTCACTAGATTTGAAACACGCTTTCTGGCAAATTGAACTTGACGAAAATTCGCGTGACATGACAGCCTTTACAGTTCCAAACCGTCCTCTTTATCGTTTCCGTGTTATGCCATTCGGCTTATGTAATGCGCCGATGACCATGAGTCGCCTTATGGATTTTATTATACCAGCTCATTTAAAAGACAGAGTTTTCGTGTACTTAGATGATCTGCTGTTGCTCTCTGAAAATTTAGCTAGCCATCTTAAATTACTAATTGAAGTAGCTCAACTTTTGCGAGAAGCAGGGTTGACGGTAAATATCGCTAAATGTAAATTCTGTATGCGGGA
This sequence comes from Heteromyza rotundicornis, assembly GCA_951394025.1. NCBI lineage: Eukaryota > Metazoa > Arthropoda > Insecta > Diptera > Heleomyzidae > Heteromyza > Heteromyza rotundicornis. The sequence goes on from OX596011.1 coordinate 42,067,539, forward strand.
AGTACGTTACTTGGGTTATGTTATTGGTGACGGCGTGATGAAGCCAGATCCAGGCAAAGTTTCAGCCATTGTAGATTTACTACCACCTCGAAGTGTGCGTGAATTGCGTCGCTTTTTAGGATTAACGGGTTGGTATCGCCGCTTTATTGGCAATTATGCTGCATTAACTTCCCCATTGACTGACTTAACATCAAAATAACGATCCTATGAATGGAATGCAGACGCTCAAGCGGCCTTTGATGTGCTCAAAGAAAAGTTGACCTCTGCACCACTTTTAATAACTCCTGATTTTAGTCGTCCGTTTGTCATTCAGTGTGATGCTTCTATTTCTGGTGTTGGAGGAGTTCTTGCGCAAGAAGATGAAGAAGGAGTCGAAAGACCAATTGCTTACTTCTCGCACAAGTTAAATCGCGCTCAAAAGAATTACTCCATCACTGAATTAGAGTGTCTAGCTGCGATATTAAGTATTCAGAAATTCCGCGAATACGTAGAAGGACACAATTTCAAGGTCATTACTGACCATGCAAGTTTGCAATGGTTGATGCGTCAAGCAGACTTGAATGGTCGTCTTGCTCGTTGGTCATTGAAACTTCAAGGGTTCGACTTTTCGATAGAACATCGAAAAGGTAGTTTGAATGTTGTACCAGATGCTTTGTCTCGACTCGAGGAAATTGACAAAATGGATTTTGCGCCGTTGCAAATAGTTGATCTACACTCCCCCCATTTCAGAGCAGAGGAGTATCTCAAATTACAAAAAAAAAAAGAAAAAAACCAAGCTACATTGCCAGATTTGAAAATAATTGACAAATTTATATACAAAAGAACAAATTTCGCAGATGGGGATCCCATTTCTGAAGCGTCTTTGTGGAAGTTATGGATTCCTACCGCGCTCACTACCGATGTGATCACAAGCGCTCACTGTCCGCCAACAGCTGGACATTGTGGCATCACAAAAACTTTAGAGAAAATTCGCATTAATTTTTACTGGCCGAAAATGGCATCTGAAGTACATCAATTTATTTCGCATTGTGATCTTTGCAAGCAATCGAAAGCTCCTAATGCGATTCTTCGTCCTCCAATGGGTTCTCAGGCAAAATCTTCTCGTCCTTTTCAAAAAATTTATATGGACTTGCTAGGACCTTACCCTCGTTCGAAGAATGGAAATACATCGATTTTTATAGTGCTCGACCATTTGTCCAAATTCCCAATTCTGAAAGCATTAAGAAAGTCTACTTCGTCGAAAATTTGTGAATTCCTAGAGAATGACGTGTTTATGCTGTTTGGTGTTCCTGAAGTCATTATAACAGACAATGGTTCCCAGTTCAAGTCAAACATTTTTGAATCATTTTTGTCGAAGTATGGAATTTCACATGTTTGTACTGCTATTTACTCCCCTCAATCGAATGCATCCGAACGAGTCAATCGGTCGGTTATAGCTTCAATTCGTTCATATATTGGTGACGATCAGCGTAACTGGGACAAAAATTTAAGTAAAATTTGTGCCGCACTACGTTGTTCGGTTCACAGTTCTCTGGGCTATTCGCCATATTTTGTGTTGTTCGGTCAACAAATGATAACTCATGGTGAAACCTATGAATTGTTGAGAAGTCTTGATAGTTTGGAAGTCGGTGAGGATATCGATCGTCAGGATAAGTTGCAGTTGGTCAGATCGAACGTGCAAGATAATTTGCGTAAAGCATATGAATGCAATCGGAAGATTTACAATTTGCGCTCTACTCCTCTAAATTTATTGCCAGGACAAGAAGTTTATAGACGTAATTTTGTCCAAAGCAACAAAGCAAAGCATTTTAACGCTAAGTTAGCTCCGAAATTTTTAAAATCTCGAGTTGGAAAAAAGGTAGGAAATTGCTACTACGAATTACAGGATTTGCGAGGGCGAAGTGTGGGTATTTTCCATGGGAAAGACATACAGCGCTTACTACCTAATAAAAATTAGACTGTAGTATTACTCAACCCTTTTTCAGCTACTTTTAAATTCGTTAAAATTATCTGCTTTGTAATAGTTGATTTCACCTCAAAAATTATTGTCTCAAAAAGTTAGAATATGAAACACTCTGTGAATAAAACGCATTGGTATAATTTGTTAGTATTGGTTGAATATTAGTCCTCATGTATTGTTGCACTTTGATAGTGTTAGCGGCAAAGTGCAATGTGTTTTGAAAATGATCTTTTTGGATCTCTCGGTTTGATGTTGGGTGAATTGAAATGAGGAGAAAAGCCAACGATCCCTTGTATTTTGTCATTGTAAAACTAGCTCGAAAACAGCTTGTTACAACTTTTTACACGAGGTTCAAACCATTGTCCATTTTGAGAGGTCATAGCGTAGAATTTTGGTAGACATTCTGCCATTTCAATCGAGCAGCTAGCGAAGACAAACGTTTTGTCAACCAGTCCTCTAATAAATCAAGTATAAAACTTGAAAGAGTTCATTGAGAAATAATTCTTGAGTAATCAAGACTCAACCTAAATTACAATCAGCGTTTTCTACAACAGGTAACTACATTTGGAATCCCTTCCCGATAATTTCCTAATAAAACAAAATTTTACAGAAATCATTTCTAAATCCTCAAGATATTGAGATTCCCCTTGCGATTGTTGTTCCTTTAGGAACCCAGGAAGGCGATAGCCGACAGAAGGCCTAAATTCTGTATTCGTCCAAAGGTATGGTGCAGATTTTTGTTTCTTTTCTTGGAATTTGCTAAAATGTACAACAGGTCGTCCTCAAGGGCATTCACAAAATTAGCTTTTCAAAGATGTGCTGAATGCTAGGCAAAAGTTTGGTTAAAAGGCGAATCAATTAAAAGGTAAAATTGACTAAAGTTAAATTAGCTGTAAGCTCCCTCCTAAGACGAGCATTTTCCCATTCATTCTATTAAAAAGGTCGTGTAATAGAAGGACGCTCTGATCGGGTTAGTTTCAAGCTTTGGCGTTGCTACCGATCTCTCATCCTCACTCACATCTTCTTCGTCAGTCAACATTCATTCTTACGCGTGGGATAAGCTATTTTCTACCTGCAGCGAGAAGTAACATACATATCATTCCTCCAGCGAGTGGGTTAATAATCATTTAACATAGAATTTGCGCTTGAATAAGTGATTAAATTCCACCCCCCCCCCCCCCCCCATAAAAAATAAGCCTTTGTGCTAAAATGCAATTAGATTGCATTTAAACAAATTATAGTGAAACTAAGTGAATAAAATATAATATAAAGTCCAAAAGCAAAGCAAAAGCAAAACAAAAAAAAATCTATATTGAAGCAATTCTGGGTGTGTGAAGTGTATGTAAAACTATAAGAAATTTTAAAGTAAAGAACATAATTATTGCCTAAATGAATAATGAAGAAATTGATTTCATAAAAATAAAAGGAAAAGAAAAAACATATTTTAGAAATTACGAAATAGAAAACTAAAATAAAAGAAAGTCATAAAAATGTGGTGATGAAGTAAAAGTGAAACAGAATAATGTGACCCTAACCTGTTACACAAATCAAAATTCCCCTCATATAAATAAAACCCCCCTCCCATATCACCCGACGACTGGCCAGCGGACGGAGTAACCAAATGTAAGTCTCTTTAATTATTCTATATTCTTTTTTATTTTTACGCCATTTAATTTTATGATTTATGTTGATTAAAGTTAAAATTTAAAGTGAAACTGATAAAAGTCGAAATTAAAATATTTTCCTAAAAGATTAATTTCTTCATATATATATTAAATCATGATTAAGATCATGAAAACTAATTGTGTTAAATTAAAGTAAATTGTACGTAATTCTATTACTAACGTTAATGATTTCCGTACATGTTTATTAAAAATATGGATATTTTGAAATTATAAAGTTTACATTTTCTATAACTAAGACTAATGTTAAATAAAAGTGCACACACAATCTCACACATAGATTTGCGTTAATGACAATTGAAGTATTGGTCAACTAACGTAATTAGCTCACTAGTGCTTTAAATTGCGTTACTCTGTTATCTTAACAGAATCTTTCGGTCGCGCTCTGGATTAATATCGATTAATTATGTTTCACCGTTTTGGTAACATGATCATGTAGTTTGCTTTTGCTTATGCTATCAAAAATATTAGGATTCTGTTAAAGAATGAAATCATGCTGTTAAAAGACAGTGATGTAGTCATGCTGTTAAAATATTTAACATTTTGTTAATTTGAACTTCTATTGAGAATTAATTACAGTTATGCGAAAGGTTTAGCCACTCTTTTCCCTTTCTAAGTAACATTTAATTGCTAACTTTATTCTCTATGCTTTATTGATATTCTTCTGTTAATTGATGTTACTTTAACACCATTATTATGATTCGTTTTTGTTATGGAAAATGAATCTGATATAAGAAAATAAATATTGGTAATCGAATATGAAACTTTAAACATTTTTTAATTTGACCTTGTAGTCGTTCCCGATGTTATAGGGTATTCTCGTATAGTGTCATTGGGGTTCGAGAATACATGGTAGGGTGGGTATAATGGATCGTGACAGCTGATCCAAGGTTATAATTATTCGGACGTTGTTGTTGTTATTATAGAGTCAGCTTACATTTTATACGGGGTATAATTTCATAGAGATTTTTGTTGTTCCTTTTAGAGTTCCTTTTTGCAGAGCACGTAGATTTTTGTTAACGATGTTTGGTAGTGGAGTAGCAAAAACTCACCCCCCATGCCGGCGAGCTAGACCAGTACGTGCGAAAGGCTACCACCCACTATTGAGTTTAAAACATCCTGTCGTTACACCAGTATGAAGAAGTACCTCGAACATAAAATTATGTGGTCTCAAGGCCCAACTTTGAGCCACCTATAAATAGTTTTGGAGCCCGGACCATGTCCAAGATCCGTTTCTAAAAATTTCCAATCAAATCGACCAAAAAATGGGGATTCAAGACCCCATTTTGGTTTCGGAACCTCGGACCATGTCAAAAATACGTTTCTAAACATTTCCAATCAAATGCAGCAATAAAAAAAGACTTGAAAAATGTTGACCTTTTTTTCGGTGTATGGGAGCCACGCCCAGTTTTTGTCCGATTTGCCTGATTCTGGAACTTGATCTCAGTATTCACGAGAAAAGCATGTACCCAAAGTCTCAAGTCGATATCTCCAAAACTGCGACCGCTATCGTGCGGACGGACAGACGGACAGATAAACGGGCATGGCTAAATTGACTCCGGCGGTGATGCTGATCAAGAATATATATACTTTTCCATACCGGACACGCCTCCTTATGCCCACATCACATCCAAACGGCCTTACTGATTTCCTTGAGACTTGAATGTAAAATTGTGTAATTGATGGAATTTCCAATGGGACATAAGAGGCCCACAAAACAAAAAATATGATTAAAATTTAGCTTAGTAATCATCGAATATTGAGTGAATCTCGCCTCAAATTGCGTGGCACCGGGCTGCTGCAAAGTACATCCTTGAACATTTTCTGGGTGGATTACTGAATTTTAAATATAGATTTGGAGGCTTTATATTCGCCCTGATGTCTATGTTAAAAGGAGTCCTGGTAAACTATAAGAGGCTCACGGAAGGATTCTACCTTTTAGAAATGTAGCCCAAATTGCTGCGCCAACATATATGAAAAGTTGTTCTGGTGCTCAAATCCGGGACCGATTTTGGTAAAATTTTACATTTAAAGTTCAAAGATTCACAGGTAATATTTACCATCAACTAGAACATCCTTTGCCCATCACCTGACGGATTTGGGGTACCCTTAAAAAACAGCTACTTAGATGGATTTATTCTTTGAAGAATTCTCTACCATTTCTACTAAATTCCCTTTATGCTTCACTCCAAATTTTTAAAAATGATTTTAAAAAAATCTCTTGTTAGTTTTTACCTAGGAGGCCCAAATTTATTTGTGAATTCTTTTGGTTACTTTTATTATTTGTTTAAATAAAATTTTAGTTCTTTAAAAAACTAAATGCGTATTTATACACTCGAATTTGAATGAAAATACACAAAAAAAGAAGTTTTTAATGGTTTTTTATTTAAGTATCGGCTTCGGTATAGGCCTTCGGCCTGAAAATTCATATCGGTCGGGCTCTATTTTATTATTTAATTTTTTTATATTTTTTTTGTTTTTTATTTTAAAACAATTTTTTTTGTGATGTTTTTTGTATAATTTTTATACCCCCACACTCACTGTGGCAGGGTATACTCACTTTGTCACAACGTTTGTAACGCCCATAAGGAGGCGTGTCCGGTATGGAAAAGTATATATATTCTTGATCAGTATCACCTCCTGAGTCGATTTAGCGATGTCCGTCTGTCTGTCCGTCTGTCCGTCTGTCCGTCTGTCCGTCTGTCCGTCTGTCCGTCTGTCCGTCCGCACGATAGCGGTCGCAGTTTTGGAGATATCGACTTGAAACTTTGGGTACATGTTTTTCTCGTGAATACTGAGATCAAGTTCGAGAATCAGCCAAATCGGACAAAAACTGGGAGTGGCTCCCATACACCGAAAAAAAAGGTAAAAATTTTTTATTGTTGTATTCGATTGGAAATGTTTAGAAACGTATTTTTGACATGGTCCGAGGTTCCGAAGCCACATATATAAGGGTCTAAATGGGGTCTTGAGACCAATTTTTTTTTTTTTGTGGATTTAATTGGAAATTTTTAGAAATGGATTTTGGACATGGTCCGGGCTCCAAAACCACCTATAATTAGCTCAAAATAGGGTCTTGAGACCACATTTTTATATGTTCGAGGTACTTCTTCCTACTGTGTGGGGGTATTTCAACTTCGGTATAGCCGAAGATAGTCCACTCTCTGTTTTTTGAGTTTTGGTTTTTTTGGGTGGTCCAGAGAGGAGTTAGTTGGGGTAGTTTCGGTTCATTTCGACGTAGAGGAAAGTCGTTCCATGCTTCGTGATGTCGGATTTGCCCCAGTCATGGATTCTTGGCGTGGACTTGTGGTCTAGGGCCGGTGTTGTGCCAGATTTGGCCAAGAGTCAGTGGAGTCTTTCAGACCAAGTCCAGGCCTCGTCAGTAGCGGCGGTAGTTGATAGGGTTGCTTTCTCAACTAGGGAGAATACGGTTCTTGAAGAGTCAGTATAGTTTTCTAGGCCAAGGCCTCGTCAGTAGCGGCGATAGTTGATAGGTTTGCTTTGTCAACTAGGGAAAATTCGGTTCTTGAGGAGTTAGTAGGGGAAGTCTTTCGAGCTATGCCTGAGGGGCTTGGGGCTGACTTAGAACTCCATGTTTTCGTGTATTTTGACGATATTATTATCGTTACAAATACATTTGAAAAGCATGTTGAGGTTCTGAAGGAGGTCCTGAGGAGGATTTGTTAGCACGGCTTGTAATGAATAGGGAAAATTCAATTTTTCTGTTTCTTCGCTACGGTACTTAGAATTGTTTCGAATTTCGCTGATTTGGTAAAGCCTCTAACTAAGAACAGGTTAAGATGGCCGCCGGAGTGCGAGAACAGCTTTTGTCTCCGACACTTACTTTGAGGGCGTAAGTGTCGGAGAACCACTGGACGTGGGATTCTCGTCTCTCAAAGGTGGCATGCTGTATTCGAACCGGGCAGTATGAGGTTTTGGGGCGCCTCCATACTTCGTCAGTTTTGGCCGGAATATGGCGGTCAGATGTGATAGGGATTATAGACGAGTGGGCCAAGAAATAGCAAGTGCCGAGAGAGAAAAAAAAGAAAACGTACAATCTCAGACGTAGAGATGTTCAGTATTTACCACACGAGTTAGTATGGAGACGTTATTTTGGATTTGTCCCATGGTGCAAACTATTTTGCAGTGAAGTTGGGACTTTTTAGGGTTAAAAAAAAAGAGAGTGTGTCCGTGGGCATATGTTTTGGAAGACGAAGACGCACGAGAAAAGGGGACTCAGGGTGATTTTCTCCGGTTAGATTCGAAAGTTGGCTGGTCTCAGGAGACCAAGCAACTTTCGCGGAGGTGGAGGTGGGGTTGTCGCGGCATAAATTCGTGACAGAACTTTTGTTTGTTGTTATTGTTGTTTGTTTGTTCGTGTTTTGTGTTTTCCCTTTGTTCGGGGCGACGGGTGAACAAAACCGAAGGAAAAAACACAAACCGAAAGCGCACTGACACTTTTTTATTATATTATTCTTTTTTTATTATATTATTCTTTTTTATTTATATTATTTTGGTTTAATTAAACTTAATTGGACACTCGCGGGTGGAATGCAGCCGGGCGGAGAATTGACAACAGCTGTCAAGATCTCTTATTCCCTTTTGTTACTACTTCGTTTTAGAAGTTTGTTGATGAGCTTTTATGCTCCGATGTTGGGGAAGGCATTGCGCGAAACTATACTTACGAAGACATAATATGAAAAAAAACTAGACTAAAGTTTTTTGTACTCTTTGAACCTGTTTGAGGCAGGGGAATCTGTCGACATTTATGCTTTCGCCTATACATACATGAGTGCCGCCAAAATGAGTATTTTCATTTTGGTGGGTGCGGGGGTGTATATGTAAATTTGCCAAACACACTCTAGAAAAATCTGAGAAGATCTTTCACATATAGGTGTGGGCAAAGCCACGACTGCGAATACTGGCTTCTGCGTAGGTCGCGCTCATGTGTGTTGGGGGGGGGGGGGGGGCGGAAGTTGTTAGAGAAATGGAAAGTGAGCGCCATATATGCGTTCATATAGACAAGATTCTTTTAGTTCTTTTTAGGCAGATCGTGGAGCTGTGGCTGGATATATTTTCGAAGGGAGTATTTTTCCGCGCTGGTGTTATTTCCACCAGCGGGTGGCAATAGTATTTTTGTCATTAGTATTTTTTTTTTCTAAAATACTCTTGTTTGACAGATTTTCGTTTTGTGTGTCGGTGAGTTTTCGTTTCCATTTCGCGTTCGGTTATTTGCGGTTTCCATATACGTGTATATTTCAGAGTAGGATTTGAAAAGTTTAGTTATCGGGTTTTCGCGTATTCGTGTGTTTCGTTCGGTCGGGGATACCATCCCGCGAGGGTCGGCTTTAATTCCACGGGTCGCGATTGAGCTAGCGGGCAATTAGGGATTTTAATTATTGCGGGGGAATTTTTGGATTTTAGTTTTTTAAAAGTCTAGATAAAAATGGCGGAAGATTGTCGATAAAATATCGAAAAATTTTGACTAAAATATACATAAAATATTGAAAAACTATCAATAAAATACTGTTTTTCTATAAAATTATTAACATATAGTCTCAGAATGTAGCGTACTCGCATGTGCAGGATATTATAGCTGCGGACCGAAGATAATTCTCTTGCTAGTTTTCACTCACAAATGACAAATGAAATGTAGAAAATACATTCCACGTGCAGACTAGCAGAACACGGCGGTGTACCGTTATTTCAACAAAATAATACCAAATTGAAACGTTTGGAGTAAGGCATTCAATACCGGGATCCCGAATCCCGAAATCCCGGGATCCCGGAAGTTTTCTCAATCCCGGAAACCCGGGATTTTCAGTCCGGAATCCCGGGATTCAAAAATGCATTTTTTTATGCATTGTTTAAGATATTTTTGACGTTTTTCCACAAAAATACTTTCGTGCATTTACTTTCAATCTAACTGGTAAATTAAAAAAACCCACTTTTGTAGATTTAGTGCTACAAACACACAAAAATTTACAAGATTTTTGTCAATAACGGTTAACAAACCATTTTTATTGATCTAAAGAAAATTTTTTCAAATTAAACAATTTTTTTTTTTTACAAAAGATATATGTTAAAATTATTTTGTTGACATATAAAATCCTTTTATACAAAAGTATAATTAAACCCATATGGTCATATGGGGTACCGCATCTCCATCAAATGTTGAGAAACTGCAAAGGATGCAGTCAAAAATTCTGCGACAAATACTTGGAGCGCCATGGTTTATAAAAAATGAACACATCCACAGAGATTTACAAATATCGAAAATATCTGATGAGATACCGAAACGTAATACAAAGTATGCAGATAAGCTAAAATTGCACCCTAATATTCTAGCTCGAACCTTAATAAAACCCACCCGACCCTTACGTCTAAAACGAAATTATTCTATTGCCTTTGAATAGATAGTTCAGGGACACCCTCGTCGATGCAGCCGTTCGTCTATGCCGACATCCTGTAGATGCCGACATCCAGTCAACGCCTACATCGCCTTGATACATACATTAAGTTGTCCAAATCAGTGGATAAGGTCAACTAGTACTATGTTAAATCTGTTATGTAATGTCTTATTATTTTGTTCAAAGTTATTGTTAGTTCTAATTTTTTTTATTTTAGAAGATTCAATAAATAAATTTTATGTAGTTAAAAAAAAAAAACGATTTCACTTCGGTGGGATTCGAACCTGCGACCTTTGCCGTTATGACAAGACCAATCAACAGACTGTGCTATAGACAGCATAATTGCGCTGGCGTCTAATTTTCACTACGTTTCACACCAGCAGCGGCCGTGGTGCAGTGGCTAGGACCTTTGCTTATCGATCAAAAGGTATCAGGTTCGACTCTCGCCTGGGACAAGCAGAAATTTATATTCATGCCAAATATTTTTTTTTATTTATATCAATTCTATTTCTAGAAATTTCTAAAAATTTTGGAAAACTACGTTTGACGTATACAAAACAATTTTTTTTCCTTGTATTAAAAACGAACTTCTTTAAATAAAGTTAAAATTTACTAAAATTAGTAAAATCAGACCTCCGCTTCACTATCAAAAGGTATCGGGTTCAACTTTCGCACGGGGTATTCAAAAATTTATATTTATGCGAAATATTTGTTTTTTATTATTTAAATCAATTCTATTTTTAGCAATTTCTATTTTGAAATACTCACTTTTTAAAAAAAACCTGAATCTTACTTTCAATTTATAAAAATATCTTTCTTAAAAAAAGATTTTTACTAAAAGTAAGTACAATTTTCTTTGAATTCAAAATAGGAAAATATTTATTAAAATTCAGGAATAAATACTAGAATTTAGGACACGTATACTTAAAAAAAATATTTTTTCCATATATTAAAAACAAATTTCTTTAAATAAAGTTCAAATTTACTCACAATTTTTACTTAAATTCAAGAATAATTCCTTAAAATTAGGGAAAATTCCTTAAATTAAGGAAAAAATTTGTCCCTTAATCAAGCACCAAATTTACTTGGTTTTAAAGCTGTCTTAAAGCAGTGTAAGTTTTTCGTGTTTAGCATGTCCATTTCATGCAGAATTTTATGATTATATTCGGATTCAACGTGGCAAAAAAAAAAATTTGTTCGATCAATCTAATTTAAAAAGAATTACTTTTTGTTTGACCTATATTTATTTAAATATTATTTGTTTTGTTTAACGTAATTTTTATTAAATATGTTTTCTTTGTCGAATTAAACTTAAAATATTGTTGCAACAATTTTTTCTTTAATTTTATATTAACTATTGTATTTAATTGGAAAATCCCGAAAATCCCGAACAAATCCCGGGATCCCGGGATTGTGATTTCAAATCCCGAAATCCCGGGATTTTCAAAAACACTTCGGGATTGAATGCCTTAGTTTGGAGTGTATACTTTACGGGAAAAAAATTGGTAAGTCATTTTTTAAAACTTCAAAATTGAGGTTTTGGCCAGAAAAAATTGTCATTTTCCCCATAGTGGAGCGGAGGAAATGCAAAACTGTATATTTTGTTGTTGTGATGCAAAAATATGCAATAAATAATTCCATTTCCACTTCTGCAAGACCATTTGCACCAACTCGTGAATTGCTCTCTTAATTTAAAAGGTAATGTTTCCTACCGCATTTTATTCCAATCGATATTTTTATGATTCAATCGTACTTTCTGGACAACGAGACCCTGCTGCCGGAGGAACGTTAATTAAACAACGGAGCAATAAAGCATGAAAACATTTCATTCGTTTTCAAGATATGATTTCTGCCTACACCTGCATTTTGACAAACAAAAGAAGGCTGAAGCATTGGCATTTTTCGATCAAAATCATTGCCAAACACACACAAAAAAAAAAGTAGGTAAATCTAACCAAAAAAGACGGTTAAAAATGCAGCAACCAAAAAACGTGGTAAATGGAACCAACTCAAAGTTGTTCGCGTACAATGAAAAGTTGTTCGCGTACAATGAAAAATTGTTAGCGTACAATGAAAAATTGTTAGCGTACAATGAAAAATTGTTAGCGTACAATGAAAAATTGTTCGCATATGAGCAATGAATGCATTCATTAGTAGTGTTTTGGTTGCAATCTTGTCGAAACTTGACGCTTTTTTATTTATTTGTTTGCAACCAAAACACGACTATTGATGTCACATGTATTGTCTGAAAATATAAAATTTTAAAAATAAAAATCTGTAAAAAAGAAAAATAGAAAAATAGAAAGAAAATTTAATATTACAAAATTGAAATCTAAAATGCTAAAAATGAAAAAAGAGATAAACGAAAATCTGTAAAAACAAAAGAATAATTAAATGTAAAAATATATAATAAAAACCATTCTCAATATAATATTACATTTACTTACCCTTTTATGAACTTCACCCTTTGACCATACTGAACGCACTGATCGTATACTCGAATGACAAAACAAAAATCGTTGCTGTTGTAGTATGACAGACACGAAAGCACGCCGCTGAGCATGTATGAGCATGTGCTCATACATCGCAAGCAACCAAACTCAGCTGAGTGGCGAATCGCAATTGGGTCTTTACAATTTTTTTGGTTGGCGAAGAAACAAAAAATTTTAAGGAACAACTTAATTTGTTTGCTTTACAAATTTTTTGGTTAAAATTTGAGTTTTACAATTTTTTTCGATTAGCTAACCTGTTTTTGTAGTTAAAAATCATTTAACAATTTTTCGACGATTAGATTAACCACAAAAATTGTAGTTGTTGTTTGTGTTTTCCATATAAAATAAAAAATTGTTTTTTTACAACGTTTTTCGGTTAGATTAACCCATCTTTTTTTTTTCTGTGTGGAAAAACTCCAGAGAGTCCAATCTAAAATCCTGAGACAAATTGCCAGAGCCCCTTGGTATATAAAAAATACTAACATCCACAGAGACCTGAATATACCTGCAGTAAAAGACGAAATTCCGAAATTTACCTCGAAGTACAAGCAGAAGCTCATGTTTCACCCAAAAATTCTAGCTAGAAATTTACTGAGACCTCTGAATCCTTCACGTCTCAAACGAAACTAATATATTCCCCATATATTAGTTACGATAACTCTACATTGCCTAAATCAATGGATATAGGGCAAATAGTTGTAATCTGAATATTATAAAAATAAGCTGAATTTTTGAAAAATCATTGTTAGACCTAAGTTATTATTAGGTGATTCAATTGAATAAAAAAAAAAATAAAACAAAAAAAAAAGATTTATTTGAAATTGAGCCTGATCGAAGATCCGAAATCGTTTCCAGTGTTTGAAATCTATTTGTTAGAAAATTGTCCAAATCGGTCCACTTTGGAATAGAGAATTTGTCGCTAATGCTTTGCTCCCATAAGGAGAGCGTAGCTTCAGGCAATCGCGTTGAACACAAGTACGTAAAAATTGCATCCCAATTGCTAACATCAATTTCAAATAACTCCAATGTAGAGATGCAATTATTTATATCTCGTTGTAATTTCTTTAGAGAGGAACCTGATTCGATACTAATAGCCGGAAGGTTAAAAAGTACCTTCAATTGGCTGTAGACCAAAATACGCTTATTTTCGTATCGATCCGATAGATTTTCCCATGCTTGCACGAACCCGTCGTTGGTCAATTGAAATTTTTTCACAATATCTGTGCCTTCCCCTCTGGTCTTTTGATTTAAATAAAAAAGTTTTTCGACCGGTGTAAGACGCGAGTTGGTAATATAAATGGCCGTGAATAGGTCACGAAACGATGGCCATGTCGCATAATCACCATAAAATACTTCAGTGTCACAAGGAGGCAAGTGTATATGGTGTACATGTGCATTACCAACTCCTGCCTCAGTGACTTGATCAATCGGTGTACTTTGGGCAGCAGTATTATGAGTGTGGTGATCCGTCAAGTTATGTGCGAATTCACCCATTTGTGCAGCTGTGGAAACGTAAGCGTTGTAGCAAGTTTTAAACTTAGTTTTTATAACGTCGATTGCGTCCTTGTCCTCGCCACACGCCTTTAATACCGCTTGTAGAGCTACATCGTACGCCTGCTTCAACTCCACCCATTGGGACTTTAATTCTTCTCGCTGCACTTCCATCGAAAATACACTGTGATCTTCTTGTCTGGTTTCATTGAAGTCACTCTCGAATTCCAGTAGCACTCATTGTGTGATATGTTTTTATTTATTTATTTTATTAAAAAAAAGGTATTCAAAAATAGAAGAGGGTCGCCCAAGAGGTAATAAATAATGATACCAAACCGCACTGTAATTAATAAAATTCCTAAAAAATTTAAATAAAAACCGAAATAATTTGTTCTTATACAAACACCTTTTATTTAAAAAATATTTATAAAAATTTAAAACAAAGTTGCAAATGTGGACTGTAGAGTATGATAATATTTGATTTAAACTAATAAAAAATGCCGAAAAAATTACTTTGCTGAAAATAATAAAATGTGTGATACGCCGTCTGTAGCATACTCCCTTTTATATATACCAACAGCTGTTTAAAGCTTACCAACAAATTTCCATGTGTGTTGTTGTTGGTTGAAATGTTTCTTCGTCTGCTTTCACTGCTTCTTTACTCCTTTCCAAATTTAAATCGAATTCAATTTTATTTAATTTTAACACTTTATGAAATATGTAGGTATATAATTTCACACTATACACTTTCACTTATTTGCCTTTTGCTCTCTTCTTTGTTACACTTTTTTTTTATACGTATATAATTTTTTCGTATTTAGGTTCTTTTTATGTTTCCTTTTTAATTTTTAAATTTTATTTTCGGAGCTTTTCAAAATATTTTACTTCACAGCACTTTTTCTTTTTCTTTAATTTTACATTTAAATACAATCTATGTTGTATGCAAATCAAATTAAACACTGAATTTACTTTTAATTTTATTTAAAGAAACGCGGTTTTGTCTGTCCGAGAAAAGTATAAGGCGAACTAAAAGGCCGAGCCAGAAACTCGCTAAAGTTATTTCGTTCCCTATGATCTGTGAGGGGAATTTTGTGGAAGATATTCGCTAAGCTGTGCTTAGAATTTTCGCTATTGTGAATGCATGAGTGGGAACAATGAGGGGAATCTCGTGGGAGTCTAGTTGAAGCCGATTGACTTGGTCAAAG
Organism: Heteromyza rotundicornis; assembly: GCA_951394025.1. Lineage (NCBI taxonomy): Eukaryota > Metazoa > Arthropoda > Insecta > Diptera > Heleomyzidae > Heteromyza > Heteromyza rotundicornis. The sequence continues at coordinate 42,082,779 of OX596011.1, forward strand.
CTGTGCTCAGCTATTATGCGTGTATGTGTAAATGTATGAGCGTGGAAGCAATCGGTCGACTTCGACGAAGATGATTTGGTGTAGTGGGAGAGGGCGAATATAATTTGAAAAAATTGGGTAATTTTCTTTGCTATGTTTGTCCGTCTGTTTCTCGTTCTTTATTTAAGTTAAATTAAGTTGAATGCACTTTATATATAACGTACCAATTAATTATGAAATGCAACTTACTTCTTTATCGATGATAATGACGTTGTGGGGGTTTAGCTGCTGATACGTTGCTAATGATGATATTGATGATGGTGATGATTATGATGATGGGGAAGATGGCGAATATGTCGTCGTCTACGCCTTCAGCACTTTTCGATGATGGGGGAGATGGCGAATACGTCGTCGTCTCAGCTTTCAACACTTAAGCACTTTCCGAATCCTGGTTTGATGGACCAATAAATATTCCTGAAGCCCTATGCTTCGTTGGAGAATAGAAAGGATGGTTACTTTCGGTGTTGGCAAAGTGTTGAAAAAAGGAATGATAAGAAGGGGTGGTTTCAATTTTCTTTATAAAATTTATTCAATATCCAAAAAAAAGAGCGGGAACACCAAATTCGGCGATCTTACCTATAGTAGTTGATAACAGCAATTAAATCTTAAAAAATATTGGCGCCTTTCGGTTAAGCCGAAGTCGCTGCTTCGAAGCGAACTAGTGAGTAAAACGCCCTCTATCTTCTAAAAATTCAAGTACAATTCAATTCTATTACAATGACTATTAGCCTACAAATTCACAATGATTACTGGCCTAAACAGTATTTTTGGAGTGGTGAGGTGGAGCGGTTGCCAACGTCGGATTGTGGCTGGAGGACAAGTGTTCCAAAGGGAGTATTTTTGCGCGCTGGTTTAGTTTTGCCACCTAGTGGTTTTTTTACTATATTTTATTTGTGGTAGTCGGCCATTTAGTGTTTTGAATTTGAGGAATTTAATAGAGTTGGACAGGTTGTGTTCGGTCGTGATTTGTTTCGTGAAAGTTAAGTAAGTTATTGTAAGTAGAACCCTTCATAGTAGTTAAGTAAGTTATTGTAAGTACAACCCTTCATGTAGTTAAGTAAGTTTTTGTAAATACAACACTGTAAACTCATGAAACTGATCGAAGCGTTGGTTAAAAACTTTTCGAGAAGAGGTGAGAATAAGAGTTAGCTTCAACGTGTGCTGTCGCATTTTTACTGTCCAAAGGAAAATAAGCAATTACTTTTTCGTCAGATTTCAGTGTGTTATCTGATGAACAAGTCGACGAATAACGTGTTTGAGTTCATTTTTTTTGGTTTACTTGACTTAGACGTAGGGTTAAAATGTGCTGTTAGCAGAATAATGTTACACTAAGCTTCGTATGGGGGATTTTTTCCTTCGTTCCAACCACTTTAAATGAGCTGTTGGACCAACAAATTATATTCCCAAAGTTTCATCCAAATCGGATAACTCTAGACCTCAGAAAAGTAAGTTCAATAATAGGTTACTACTTAAAAGTCAACAATTTTGGAGAAATATAATTTTTTTAAAACATATCATGTTTTCAGTTGTTGTTTGCCATTATGTATATTATGTTTATTTTGTATAGTATACAATGCTATGTTATATTGTCAAAACCAAAACTTTATGTAAAAAATATTAAATAAAATTTTGTTTGACTTCAAATACTGAATGCAGTCAAATGATTGGTAATGATATTTTTTGAAGTCATTCTAAGACTTCACAAAATGAATCATAACATCATTTTATTCATTCACTGTGGCTTCAACGAATGCAGATCCATATCGTCGTCTACGTTATGTCTTAACCGCAAAGCCATATGTTTTATCGACCCGAAGATATAGAGAATGAAAAGTACGTAACTACAAATATCTTCAAATTCTATTCAGTGAAAAGTGACAAAATCCACAATATGTCACCTCTATTACGCGAAAAATGCTCAAACCACGACAATTCGATAGAAGGCAGTCCAAACTATAGTCTCTCATCAAAAAATTAGCAATAAGTTACATGCGACTGAGGTAAAGTGCATAAACTAATTTATATACGAATTTTTTGCAAAATTTCGCAAGAATTGTGTGTATGATTTTGGGCTTATATGATAGCTAAACTAACATCTCTCATCAAAAAATGGTCAAGAAATTTAACGTGGGGGAGCGAAAGTGGGTAATTTCATTTCTATGGGACCTAGTAACTTTTCACTGAACGCAATATTTAAAAAAGGAAAGAAAGTGGTGCAGCAACCGCAGAGCATATCTTCAGTCACCTTAGCGAATTTGAGCTCTCCAATCAGGCTTTCGCCCAGGGCACAGTTGCTCAACTGCTGTTGTTAAAATCCTGGATGATATTCAAGTATCTTATGACCTTGGAGTACTAACTTTGCTTTGTTTACTAGACTACTCCAAAGCCTTTGATAGTGTGAATCATGCTCTGTTATGCAGAAAGTTAGTACAATATTCTGGTTTTGGGAATAATTCTGTTGATCTGATATGTAGTTATCTAGAAGGAAGATCTCAAGGGGTCAAGATTGGTAACAGCTGTAACTATGTATTTGAGCCGGGGTGAAGCCCCGCACAGTGACTTGTCTCCATATGAGCTTGGGACAAAAATCGAAATAATATTCTAAATTAATTGAAACTAAGTTTCTAAGTGTATTTTGGTAATCGGTTTTTCTGTAACCCTTATCAGAGAACTTATATTCATAGAGAAGCGTCATAAGCTCTTCCTCTTCCTTTCTGCTAACTCGGAGCTCGTGCTTACTCTGGTGAGTCTGCTTACTCTGGTGAGTAAGCAGACTGCGGAGTTTGGCTAACATTTTTTAATTTTTGGTAGTCTGCTAGAAATGTTTTTGTTGTTGGTTCGCTTTTGTTTTTGCTTTTCTTTACATTTGTGTTTTTGTCCCTTTTCTTATTTCGATCGTATTCTTTGACTAGATCTTGATTCGTTTGTTTTGATTCTTTTTTTTTATTCATCTTGCAATTTTTTGCCGTTTGTTTTTTTTACTATGATTGGCGACGCAGGTTGTTGTTGGCGATTTTCATCCCTCCTGCTGCTGTTTTCTTCTATGCATGTATATTTTTCTATGATTTGTTTGGATTCGCGACAAAGTATTTTGATGGTTTTGGCATTTTTGGAATCACATGATAAATTATGGAATTTATCTGCTTTGTACCTACATATATGTTTTCTTATTTTTTTGTATAACTTTTTTATATATTCTACCCAATTAATAAATTTGTTACAAAAAATTCTTTCAAAAATCAGCAAAAAATTTTAAATGGACAAATATTGATCAGGCCTTTTAGGTTCATGTATTTTCTATCATATTGCATTTAAAAAAAAAAGACAATCAAAAAAAATTTTTATATTTGAAAAATATATCGAATAAAATACAAATATAAATCAGAACTGGTTTGGAATGTTGCGTTTCCAGCCATAGTATTTCAAAAATATAATGCAAACAATTTTGGTCCATATTTCTCGAAAATATTAATATTCTAAACTGGAACCACAACTCACTATATAATTATAAAAAATATGTATCCAATGATCGAAAACATATACAGGAGAATGGGCTATGTGACAAAGTCGATATTTTGGCTAATTTCGAATTAATATTTTGCTCTTGTTAAAAGTCCACAATAAATAAACATTTTAATGGAAGAGTTGAGAATTCGGAAGCGGTAATGGCGATATGTGAACTCATTTTGTATGTAAATAAAAAGTAATAATATCCCTACAACTTATTTACACGAAATTTTGATTTTGTCACATAGCCCCTTCTCCTGTATATGTTTTCGATCAGCCATGTTGACAAATTTCATTTATGATGCTGATTTTTTAAATTTACTTATTATTTAATGTATAGGTAGGGTTACCAGATTATCTTGAGTAAAAAAGAGTACAGAGTTGCAGGGGGTACCAAACTCCTCGGTTTTAGACGACATATTTTTTAAAAGTCAAAAATAAACGTTTTTTTTTTTATTTCAAATACTAAAAAAATTAATTTAAAATTTTGTAAAACTCATTAAGTGCACACGTATACGCGGATTTCCAACTCCAAAGGGTCTAAGTGACATACAAATTAAGCGGATAATAAGTATAACGCTAAATTTTAGACCCCGGGTGCTAATGTTCCGGTCCCTCCTCAAGAAATTGAAAAATTTAGCTATATTTTTGGATTTATTTCGATAAAGACATTCAAAATTGTTTTTAATATTTCGGTTAAAAAAGTGGTAGGTCTCAATTTATTTTTTTTTTAATCCTAGCATTTAAGAATTTTGGTAACTTTTTGAATGCAATGTGACGAAAGATGATTCAAACTATATATGTTTTAATTTTAATTCTGACGAATAATGAAAATGGGTTACCTTACTGTGGTGATACTAGGGATGTCAATTTTCGATACCATTGCCAATCCCGGGATTTTCGGGATTGAAAAATGCAATCCCGGGATCCCGGGATTTGGATTTTTTTCAATTCAACCAAAATTCAGTAAAAAAATTTTATATTAAATCGAATTGAATTGCTTCTAATGTACCCATACTATAATATTTTTGAAATTGCTCAAATAATCTAACAATATTCAAGGTTTTTATTGGATTTTTTTTAAATTAAATTTATCACACCTATGATTTGGAATATTAGAAAAAATTACTGAATTACTTTAAAATTGTAGAATAAAATACTAATTTGAATAAATTTGGTCATTGGAATCTTGGGTTTCCGGTCAGAATAAGATCATTTTAAAAATGTGTCGTTTGATCCACATATCTCGAACAACTCTTGACCTGAACATTTTGTCGCACATTTTAATATACGGAATTGGAATTTGTATTTCATGTCCCGAACGATGTTCGATGTATTTTTTGATCCGATTTATATTTAAACAAAATGGATTTGAATGCTTTATAGTCTACTAATTTGCAAACAGTTTGGAACTATTTTTTGCTTAAATTTGTTGACGTAATGAAAATATGCCTGAATTGCCTTCACGCATTGGTACAAGTTACTGCAATGCGTATTGCATATTTTTATATGTATAACTCATACAGTTTATGTACGAGTATATCAATAAACCTTTAGTCAATTTTATTTAATTTTTTTCTTTAAAACAAAATAAATAATTTTTCCAAACCAATAAAATCAAATAAAACACATTAAATTAACAAAACCAATACATTATCAAAACTGAAATCAGCATTTTATCAATTGCAATAATGCATTTGAAATAATTGTCATTATTTCTTTTTAGATAATTTCTAGGCATAAAGAATAAACAAAATTAACGAAAAAGTAGATTAACTTTTAGTCAATCAATGTTACAGGTGTTTTCGAGCAAATCCCAGAGCATTGCACCAAATGATTTGGAACCTTCCGGAAGATAGGCTTATAGAAACTAGGCCGTTCTTGAATGTGGGTATTGACTATTTGGGGCCACTATTTATTCACCATAAAACTCGCGGCAAGAAAACAGATAAGACTTATGTTTGTGTATTCGTTTGTTTTTCAACAAAAGCGGTCCATTTGGAAGTCGTTTCTGACTTGAGTTCAGCGTCATTCATTGGAGCGTTAAAAAGATTTGTGGCACGGCGCAGTTGCCCACAAAAAATTTACTCTGACAATGGAACTAATTTCATTGGGGCTGCAAATAGCCTCAATGAAATATATCATTTGTTCAGAAACAAAGAGCATTCCGAGCCATTGAAAGGTTTTGTGGGGAAAAAGAAATTAAGTGGATAAATATACCGGCCAGATCGCCTCATGTGGGAGGATTATGGGAGGCCGCAGTTAAATCAGTTTTTTTTTTTTTTTAATAGTAATTTTATTCAATTGAATCACCTAATAATAACTTAGGTCTAACAATGATTTTTCAAAAATTCAGAAATTCAGCTTTATTTTATAATATTCAGATTACAACTATTTGCCCTATATCCATTGATTTAGGCAATGTAGAGTTATCGTAACTAATATATGGGGAATATATTAGTTTCGTTTGAGACGTGAGGGATTCAGAGGTCTCAGTAAATTTCTAGCTAGAATGTTTGGGTGAAACATGAGCTTCTGCTTGTACTTCGAGGTAAATTTCGGAATTTCGTCTTTTACTGCAGGTATATTCAGGTCTCTGTGGATGTTAGTATTTTTTATATACCAAGGGGCTCTGGCAATTTGTCTCAGGATTTTAGATTGGACTCTCTGGAGTTTTTCCACGTTCGAGGGAGAGGCAGTGCCCCAGAGTTCAATTCCATATGTCCATATGGGTTTTATTATACTTTTGTATATTTGGACTTTGTATGTGAGATTTAGCTTTGATGCCCTTGAGATTAGCCAATTTAGTTCCAATTGCTTTAATTTGATCTGAGTGATTTTGGATTCAATATGTTTATGCCATGTGAGTCGGCGATCGAGATGCATTCCAAGATACTTGGTTTCGGAACTTTCAGGGACGACTTGGCCGTTTATCTTCAGAGCAGGACACGTGCCCCTTCTTAGAGTGAAGGTTAAGTGACAGCTTTTGGATTCATTGACCTTGATTTTCCATCGATGTAGCCAATTACTTAGAGTGTCCAAGTGTTTTTGCACGTATAGAGATGCCATGTCTGGGTTTGAGTGAGAGCACATGATAGCAGTGTCATCAGCAAAAGTCGATATGAGAGTTCTATCACTTTTGGGCATATCTGCAGTATAGAGAATATATAGCAGGGGCGCGAGGACACTGCCTTGTGGTACTCCGGCCAGTATTTCGTATTTTTGGGAGACAAAGCTTTTGTATTTTACTACAAATTTTCTATTCGTGAGGTAGTTTTTGAGTAGACAGTGCATATTAGCGGGAAGAATATGCTGTAGTTTGTAAATAAGTCCTTCGTGCCAGACTTTATCGAAGGCCTGGGTGATATCGAGGAAAACAGCGGAGCAATACTGTTTATTTTCGAAAGTGCCTTTTATTGAGTCAACAATGCGGTGCACTTGCTCAATAGTGCCATGCTTTTCGCGGAAGCCAAACTGGTGATCGGGAATCACTTGTTTTTCTAGAATTTTCGGTAGAATCAATTTTATTAAAAGTTTTTCGAAGAGTTTCGATATTACAGAGAGCAAACTTATAGGCCGGTATGAGGTCACATTACTGGGATCTTTTCCAGGTTTGGGAATCATTGTAACTTGAGATAGTTTCCAATCATCTGGGTAGTGACATGTTCTGAGAATCGCGTTAAATATGTGCAATAAGTGGGTTATTGCAACTGTTGGCAGTTCTTTTATCATAGTTGGCGTTATCAAGTCCGGTCCTGGTGCTTTTTTCGGGTCCAAGCTTTTGTTTATTGCCTCCAAAAGTTCGTTTTTTTTAATCGCGATTGTACAAGAGGTATTATGTGGGATTAATGTTGGTATTGGGATATCACCACCTGTCGTGTTCGGGGTGAACACGGTTTTTAGGTGGTTGGCAAAAGCTGCACCCTTTTCTGCATCGCTTCTGGCCCAGTTTCCATTTGGCAGCCTTAGAGGGGGTTCTGTCAGTATTGGTTTTTTCATATTTTTTGCAGCTCGCCAGAGCGAGTAGTTTGTTGATTTTGTGGGTGCGAGATGTTCAACAAATAGCTGGAATTCTCTTTCGGATTTCCTCTCAAGCTGCTTTTTTAGAATTCGAGAGACATCATTAAGCTGTTTTTTCAGATTTGGGGATCTGTTGTTTTGCCAATCGCGACGTATTTTCCTTTTATTTTTTATTAACTGCTCTATGTCCTTTGGAGTACACTTTGCATAGCCGCGAGTTGAGCTTTTTGAGATTTGGGCGGGAGTGGCCGCTGCAGCTGCTTGGGAAAGCAAGAGTGTGAAATTACTAACAGCTGTGTGTATTTCAACTTTCGTTTTTAGTGACACATTAGGGATAATGTGGGAGCTTATATACTTTCGATATTTGAGCCAGTTTGTGAGTTTGCTGGTCAGTTTATCTGGTGGATTGGCCTCAGAACTTGGCGCATACTTTATTGTGATAATAGTAGGCGTATGATCTGATGAGAGATCTAGAGAGGATTCAATAAACAATTGGCTCCTTTTTACAGTTTTGAAGACTGCAAAGTCAATGACATCGGGGGTTTTGCGACTGTCAGTTGGCCAGTAAGTTGGCGTGCCAGAAGAGATCACGTCAAGACCGAGTCTGTTGACAGTGTTCAACAGGAGCCTGCCCTTTGGCGATATAAGGCGAGAACCCCAATATGTATGTTTGGCGTTGAAATCGCCGGCAACGAGATACTTTTGTCCAAGAGAATGGAAAAAAGTCTGGAATTGTTGCTCAGATATTTTGTGTCTGGGCGGGCAGTATATAGCTGTTAATGTTAGGCCTTTTAAGTATTCATCGAAGAAACATTTCCACAGAGTTGTGGAAGGCATTATGACCTTTGAGGAATTCTGTACCTTGATGGCACAGATAGAAGCAATTTTGAATTCAAGACCACTTATGACATTGTCGGAAGATCCGAATGATTTCCAAATTTTAACTCCGGGTCATTTTCTAATTGGAGAATCCTTTTCAACGTTTGTTGATAGAAGTGATAATCAATCAGTGCAAAACAATACCCAAGAGTTTTGGAAAATATGGTCAAACGAATATTTAAGTGAGTTACAAAAACGATACAAATGGCAGCGTCCGTCCGTAAACATTGAAGTATGTAGTCTGGTTCTTTTGAAGGAAGAAAATCTAGCCAAGATGAATTGGAGAAGGGGACGTATTATTAACACAATCTGTGGAGCTGACGGATTGTGTCGAATGGTAGATGTAAGGACCAGCAGTGGTGTTTCGAAACGATCGGTACACAATGTTTGTCCTTTTCCTACGGAAGATAATGAAAATGATAACGAGAAAACTAAACAAAATATTAAAAATAAAGACTCCAAATTAGGTATAAGAAAATCAAAGAGATTAAAGAATAAAAATGTCATGTTAACCATTTTAAGTTTATTATGTATTATGCCTATAATAAAGGCTCAAGTAGAAGTATTTCGTATAAAGGATTTATCAGGACTTTTTTTTGAAGAAATAGGGCAAGTCGGCCTGACGATGACGGCGTGGAACATCGTAGTGCACATTGACGTAAAAGCCTACTGGAATCATAAGGAGAATCTCGACAAGGCAATGCTGAGGATTCAGCATCTTAATACAACGTTGAGCGACGAGCCATATCTAGCTGAATCCGTAAATCAGCTAAATGAACGATATTCTCGCATCAAACAAAAGCACGATATCATCGTTTACAACTACGAGAAGAAGGTATCAAGAGCCCGGCGAGCACCACTAAAATTTGTGGGCAAGATCTTCAAAGCACCATTTGGAATGATGGATGAAGACCATGCTGACGAACTGGTACATAAGATAAAGCAGAGTAGTACGAACGAAGAATATTTATTGGTTTTGGCACGCAACCAGTCATCACTACAAGATATGACCAACAAGGTGCTAAAGGGTCGCAACGAAGTTGTTTGGAAGAATTTTAAGTTTATAAACAATTCCATTCACACCCTGGCTGAAGCCGCTAATAAGCACGCCGATAGTTAAGCATTTATCAGTGCTATCTCTAACACACTACTTGCTATGGAATCGTTTGAAGAAATCCAAAGCGCCGTTATAGATGTAATCTGTAATTCGAAGGGCAACTTCCTGGAAAAAGTGCTGCCGTTACAGAAATTCGAGCAGCAAATCGCGATGATAATACCAAATTTGAATGAGCATTTAATGCTACCTGAAACTAATCCCATTGAATTATCTAAAGTAGCAAGTACAATGACCAGTGTTCACGCCAACCGCGTAAATATGAACGCTACCTTATATAAATTTGTTAAATGTAGGGGGCGCTGTCGTCTGTGGCGAAATCTGCTTTCAAATATGGCGATTTCGGTTTTGCCGACGGCTTTTTGGCTTTTTAAATATTAATTTTTCTCTTTCGTCCGAATACCATACGAAGCAGCAGCCAAGAAAAGCCGGTAAGATTTTCTGAGAAAAATATATACAAAAATAAAGAAAAGATAACTAATTTCCAACGAATTTTCTGATTTTTATCTTTTTTGAAAACGATTTCGAGAGCTATCGAATAGTTCGTAGAAGAACAAGGCCTGCGCCCAATTATTGGTCCTTCAATCCCGAATCCATTCAAAAGGAGACGAAAAGACCTTCACAACAAACAAATTTGAAACTGAGAAGAAAAGCCCTCCACATCAATCACTATCATCATCTAAGCTGCTGCTTCAAAATTAAAAAGGTGCGTTACATTTATTAATGGTGATCTTGTGTGCGCATTTTTAAAATACTAAAAAATAAATAGATATTCAAAATCTATCCGAGATATAAAATAAAGTAAAATTTTCCATACGCTCTAATAGCCAGCCAAAGCCACTCATTTACTCTCGTTTTTCTTCGTTATTCACTTTTGTGATTTTATTCTGAATGTGAAGTGATTTATAAAATAAAGCTTCAAATAATAATAATAATACACAATTATTCTCTTTTTTAATTCTGCCAACTCTTTACAAAGCAGCGCACATTGGCGCCTATTTGAATTTCGAGAACTTTTCTAATAAAAGTTCAAATCATTTCCGAAAAAGTATATTTTTGAGTGAAGAAAAAAAAGAGAATGACAATATTACCAACCAAATGCAGGTACTCCATACTTAAATTGAGAAAATAAAAAGTAATAATCGAAAAATATTTGACATATTGTACTGTGCAGAAATAACAAAAAGTACACACACACAAACAAATACTCCCACCCGCTCTCACAAGAAAAAGTCTCCACTGCAGGTTGTTGCTGCATTTCTGTCATTTGTTTTGTTTAGTTTTCGACATTTTGGCAGCGGACAGACGTTCGCTTTTTTATTGAGTTTTTTTAAGGTAATTAATTCTAAATTTAAAGTTAAAATTCGGTCAAATTATAAATAAAAAAAATAGTGATACAAAAAGTGACAGTGAAGAACTAACTGAAGAAAAAGTTAGCAACGCGGGAATATTAGACAAAACCCGAAGTTCCGAAGTGCAACAACAACAGTGAGAGTAATTCTTTTTTTGATTAATTTGTGTGTGTCTTCAGTCAGTCAAGAAATATTTCGAAATTTCTAAGACTGAAACTGATTATTTACAGAGCAAAATATTTAAATAAGGAATAATTTATTTCGTTACCGCTTTTTAATAGTTTTTGCGAAATATTCAAAATAAGCGTATTCAGATATTTAAATATTTTGGCCGATTTGCATTTCGTGCAATTTTTTGTTGGTTTTTTCCATTTGTCTATTCTCACATTCTACAGTATTTGAAGTGCGCCCTACGTCAGTACTTCCGACACTGACAAAGGGTTGAATTTTATTATTATAAATTTTTTTTATCGCTTTTAAATATTTTCGAGAAATATTTAAATAAAATTAGCGATTCCAAATATTTTTTGTTATTTGGAAATTATTTTTATTTTTTGAAATTTAATTGGATTTTTGGTTTTTTGATATTTTTTTATGAAAAATGGCTACCTTAAAGGAATTTCATCGTCTGGCTGACGAAATTCTTGAATTCGAAGCGGAATTCAATACCACTGGTCAGAATGACCATTCGACTTTTTCCTTAGAAGTGCAACGCGAAGAATTTAAAGATTTGTGGGTAAAAGTAAAGGCAGCGTATGAGGTCTGTTCACAGGCAGCCTCTGCCAGTAATGGGGAGCCTAGTGGCGATTTAGGAATATTAAAAGATAGGTACCGAAACTGTTATCAGGCTTATGTAGCGTGTGCTGCCAAGATGGGTGAATTTGCTCACAATCTGACAGCTCATCTTTTAACGCCCCCTCCCAGTTCTACTATGCTCCTAAGTTCAAATGAAAATCGGTCGTCAACTAGCAACCTGAGGTTGCCTCCGTGTGACACTGAGATTTTTTATGGAGATTATATCTCATGGCCCACTTTTCGTGACATGTTCACGGCAATTTATATTCAAAATTCGGGGCTAACTTCAGTTGAGAAACTATATCACCTTAATCAAAAAACTAGAGGTGAGGCTAAAGATATAGTCAAGAAGTCCCCTCTCACAAATGATGGATTTGTGCAGGCGTGGGATAACCTATCAGATAGGTATGAAAACAAAAGAATTCTAGTGAATAGTCAATTCAGGATTTTGTTCGGCCTTCAGCCAGTGACTTCAGAGTCGGGGTCCGCTATAAAGAAATTACAGCGGGATATAAATAGCTGTATATCCGCTCTCGAACTGTATAAAATTAATGTTGAAAATTGGGATGCAATTTTCGTATATTTGTGTTCTACTTGCTTACCACAAGCAACGCTCTCCTTATGGGAGCAAGGAATTGAAAATAACAGCAATCCCCAAATGGGTTGATTTAAATAGTTTTCTGACTGAAAGATTTCAAACTCTAGAAACAGTTTCAGATATTCGAGGTACGCTTAACCAAAGAACTGGTGGCTACCAAAATAAATACTCCCAAAATCAGAATAGAAAAGTAAATTCCCATAATGCAAACGTTTACCAGGCGAATTGTAAACTTTGTGATACGCAACAACACCCACTGTGGAATTGTCCACAATTTTTAGATATGAACGTTAGTTACAGGTTGTCAACAGTAAGGAGGTTGCATCTGTGTTTAAACTGTTTGGCCAGTTCTCATGAGGTGAAAGATTGTACGAGCAATTACAAGTGCCTTAGTTGCAAGATACGTCATAACTCGCTACTTCATCGTGAAGGACTTGGGTCACCGCCTAATTCTCCTGCACCATCAGATGGTGCAAATCAAAACAATTTTCCGGTTTCAAGTGATTTATCCACTGAACCTTCCACATCGCAAGGTCATGTCGATAGGGTTCAGACGCATTTCACAACGAGTACAAAAGGGGTGCTGTTAGGGACAGCTTTACTGACCATATGTCATTCAGGCTCCGTTTATACGGCCAGAGCGCTAATCGACTCTGGGTCAGAGGGCACATTTATATTAGCGCGTTTGCAGAAACGGCTGAATATACCCACTCAAAGCGTGAATGCCCAAGTAGCAGGGCTAAATAATGTGGTTTCGGCACAAATTCAAAAAATGTGCAATTTTGTAATAGGATCAGCAATGATCCCAGGGTAAGAATAGAGACGAAGGGTCTCATTCTTCCTCAATTAAGCGGCAATATTCCCACAGTTTCTATCGATAGGACCTTGGTGCAGAATTTACCTGATTTGCAAATGGCAGATCCAAATTTTCATAAAAGCGAACAAGTGGATGTCCTCATTGGAGGTGACATATATCCACGAATTATTTTAGATGGAATACGAAGAGGTATTCTAGGGTCACTCATTGCTCAGAAAACTGTTTTTGGGTGGATCTTAACTGGGCCTTTGCCCCCTAATGGGGTTTCAATTAAACCGACATATTCGGTATACTTTAATCAAATTTCACTGAAGGATCAGTCGTCAAATTTGGAACAACTTGAGGAAGTTTCAAAGAAAAGTTCTTGGACTTCAAATAAAAATAAGAGTAAGAAAAATTATAGCAAAACCACTCGTAAAAACGAGAATGGGCGTAAATATTTAAAATGGAAAACTACACAGAAAAATTTTGAGAAGTTAGAGATAATGAGTGAAGAAAGGCTATCTCCAAATGAGTGGCGGCTAGGCAGAGATATGAAAAAATATTCCGGCCGAGACGATAGAATTCGGATTTTAGATATCCGAAAAGAATACGGATCGCGTTGTTTTACGAACGCGCCAAAATTCTACGAAAGTGGCGGAAGCGTCGATACTGCGGATGGTGGACTTGGACCTCGTTCGTCTGAGCCATCATGTGAACCGCATAGTAAAAAGAAGGATGGACTTGAGCCTAGTTCGCTTGAGCCATCATCTGAAGCACAAGGCTGCAGCACGGATGGACTTGGGCCTCGTACGCTTGAGCCATCCATGGGAGCGCGCGACGATGATATGGATGGACTTGGGCCTCGTACGCTTGAGCCATCCATAGAAGCGCACGACGGTGATCTGACTGGACTTGGGCCTCGCACGCTTTAGCTGGTCAGCTATCAGTCGGTTGGACTTGGGCCTCGTACGCTTGAGCCAACACAATCCCAGCGCGCCTTTGACCAGCAACGTCACTTTCGTCCAACCCCTAATTTTTGGAGAAATTTTTAGAGGAAATTACCAAATGTAATTTGTATGTATTTTTAATAACTTGAATTTATATTGCGCTGATCACCATTTTTATAAATGTACGCCCTCCATTTTTTAAAAATATGAAATTTTGTAATTTACTATTAGATTTAGTTGCAGTGATGCTGCAAGGCGGGCGGCAATGTTCTCGCCAACCGCGTAAATATGAACGCTACCTTATATAAATTTGTTAAATGTAGGGGGCGCTGTTGTCTGTGGCGAAATCTGCTTTCAAGTACGGCGATTTCGGTTTTGCCGACGGCTTTTTAAATATTAATTTTTCTCTCTCGTCCGAATACCATACGAAGCAGCAGCCGCCGCAGCCAAGAAAAGCCGGTAAGATTTTCTGAGGAAAATATATACAAAAATAAAGAAAAGATAACTAATTTCAAATGAATTTTCTGTTTTTTATCTTTTTTGAAAACGATTTCGAGAGCTATCGAATAGTTCGTAGAAGAGCAAGGCCTGCGCCCAAATAACCAGGACAACTGCAGAGTTCATCTTATTCAACATCCGTATCCCACTGATCAGCAAGGAGAAGCTTCAAGCCTACGCAATTTACGCTTATCCAACTTTGCATGATGATTTCTTCGTTAGTATTCGTCCTACGTTCAAATATATTCTTCTGGACGACCGAAAAACTATGTATTATGGTCTAACAGACAACAACTTTGATCATTGTCAGCTTATGTCGACGCTGATGTTATGCCCACAAACGCACCCGTTGTACAACATCGGACCAGCATCGAAATGTGCGGTGCAACTATTTTTGCGACAACGGGAAATACCGAGAAATTACGATGTCAACATTATGGCATTGCATAACTTCTGGGCTCAACTCCATGCTACCAACACCTGGATATTTTCTATGAGTGAAGAATCAGCGGTAGAGATTAGTTGCAACAAAAAACGCATAACTCAACAACTTCACGGAACAGGCATGCTCAAGTTAATGCCGGATTGTCATCTTCAAGATTTGGATGTCAACTTATGGGCTTATGATGCTTATTCCTCCGAAGTAAAGTTCGTGCTCCCTTTGATAAATATAACGGATCATCTACCACCCCTTAAACATTTTGAGATAAGAGGTGAGCTAGAAACATATAAAATTCCGGATATTCCAGTGCCAAACACCATCTTCGGCTTCCCAATTGATCTGGACATTCATGACGTCTTCCACTACGGACTGAGTATCACGAATCTGATATTATTCGTCGTTGCAACAGTCATCATCGTCGTCGTCTTAAAGAAGCTCTGCAAGGCAACAGGCGGATTAGTTCCAATTGGGGCATTTACATTTAGTCGCTAACTCTTGTTAGTTATGAGTGAGGTTAGGTTTTTTGGTAAATTTGGAGTCAATAGTAATTAAATAATAATTTGAAAATAATTGAATAACAATTAAATTAAATTGTAAGAAATAATTTAAAGCTCAGTAAATATTATGCCAATAAGTAATAAGTTAAAAGCCTGTAAGGTTTCAATGAGGGCAGTATGTTCAATTATTCAAACAGTGCCAAGAGAAAATTCGTTCTTTATCAATCGCACATTTGGTGCATGTTATTTTATGATTTATGTCGGTCGTTCCTTTTTCGAACTGATTAGAATTCCGCTTGGCCACTGATAGTTGTAAGATGATACGACGGTCGTTCCTTCTATGAAGAGATTAGAATTACCGCTCGGCCACTGATAGTGCCAGTTTTTAGGACGGTTCTTCCTTCTATGAAGTAATTACCGTCTTTTATTGATGGCATGCAGATGGTGTGAAATTCCGTTGCATGCTATCTTTACATAGATAATAATGTATACACAAGATGCGTACTTCGTACGTATCATGTATTTAAGTATTTTTTAAAATGTTCTAAATAAAGGCTTTGGGCAACCGGAGCGTCACTTGTTCTCAAACCACCAACGCGTCTCTTCTATGTTTTAACAAACTAATGCTAGTTAATCGAAGAAATTTAACTTAACTAAATGAAAAAGTTAATGGTTTTCGAAATTAACTGAAACGTTAAAAGTTAACCAAAAATTTAACTTCGTTAATTTACTATTAACTAATTAACTAGTTGATGCCCAATTTTGCCTAGTAGTGATTGAAAAATAATTTTGCAAAAAACTGTTTCCAAATATTATTTATAATTTTTTAAATAAATTTTTTAATAAAATGTATTTTTTTCCGATTTTTCTCAATTTGGATTATAAAAAAATTTCAAAAAAGGTATCATATTCTCTGGAAATCTGCAAAACTGAACTCTATTGCTCTCCGTTCTTGAACAAGGACACTAGCAGTGCTGCTTTTTTTCCGTTAAAAATCCCTAACATTTTGCGGATTTAAAAAAATTTTTCCGGTCGTAGGGAAAGGCCGTTTTTTTCGCTAAATTTAAAGAATTATCCCTAAGAAAGGAATTATCCCTAAGTATCCAAAAAAAAAGTTTAATATTTCAAGCCGATCCGATAACGGCAACCCGGTCCGCAAAGGCTCTAAAAATGGCCCAAACGGGATAACACTTGTATGGTGCAAAACAAAGAAAAATTTTCGTTTTAAATCCAGAAAAATACGATAAAAAAAACATAATTAACTATTTTTGGTGGGAGGCCCCTAGAATAAACTAAAAATACTTAAAAAAAAAAATAAAAACAATTTAAAACTAGAGAGTGGACTATCTTCGGCTATACCGAAGCTGAAATACCCCCACACAGTAGGAAGAAGTACCTCGAACATAAAATTATGTGGTCTCAAGACCCCATTTTGAGCCACCTATAAATAGTTTTGGAGCCCGGACCATGTCCAAAATCCGTTTCTAAAAATTTCCAATCAAATCGCCAAAAAAAAAAAAATTGGTCTCAAGACCCCATTTTGACCCTTATATATGGTGTTTTGGAACCTCGGACCATGTCAAAAATACGTTTCTAAACATTTCCAATCGAATGCAGCAATAAAAAAGACTTGAAAAATGTTGACATTTTTTTCGGTGTATGGGAGCCATGCCCAGTTTTTGTCCGATTTGGCTGATTCTCGAACTTGATCTCAGTATTCACGAGAAAAACATGTATTAAAAGTTTCAAGTCGATATCTCTAAAACTGCGACCGCTATCGTGCGGACGGGCAGACGGACAGACAGACGGACATCGCTAAATCGACTCAGGAGGTGATGCTGATCAAGAATATATATACTTTTCCATACCGGACACGCCCCCTTATGGGCGTTGCAAACGTTGTGTCAAAGTGATTATACCCTGCCACAGTGAGTGCGGGGGTATAAAAATCTATTTTTTTGGACAGTCTTAGTGGACATCTTTGGTACTTGAACGAAGCTAACATTGCATTGACCTTCTTCAAAATGTAGAAATGAAAAGAAAAATGGTACTAAATTTGGAAAAGGGTGGTCATCCCGATCAAACACAACGGTCTAGTTTGTCTGTTGAAGAAATCATGTCCGCTGAATTACGCGATTTTGTGACCAAAAACACTAATTTTTTTTCGATACAATACTAAACCACAAAATTACATGTATTAGGAACAATTTTTTGATGGCAGATCCAACTACTTGGAAACACAACAAAAGTTATAATGCGACAAAAAAATTATTCAAAATTTACTGGTTGTAAATGACATTGCAGAACGTGGAATTTCACTCATAACACGATTCAGTGCAGCACTAACGCACCAAGAAAAGCAGAAACAATTCATCCTCCATACAATAGAGCAGTATTATAAAAATCTGCCATCAAAAAATTTTTCTAAATCAAAATGTATACCTACAGTATTTAAATCAATATTTTCCAAACTATGATATTGCTCTTTCGAATTCTTAAAAAACAAACATATTCCATTCCTACTTACATATTCTAATATACCCTAACTATGTTCAACTGTTGCATTTTTCTGTGTTCTTAGTTACTTTACTAATGTTGTAGTATTATAAAACTACTTATATGTGATCTCAAACTGTATTAATTTTTAATAAAATTCAAACTGTAGAAAAAATAAAAAAAGATAATCAATTAGGGAATTTACAAGTGTCTCGTATCGGTCGTATTGTCGTATTGTCGTGAAAAAATACGATAGTTGTGAAAATGTTGTTGCTGTTTTCCATACAAAAAAAAATACGATAATACAATTTTGCGTGTATCTATGACTCTCGTATTGATTCTTCTTCTTATTTGAAAAGTAATTGGAGGAAATTGTTAAAATTTCTTTTACTGTTTCTTATGCATAAAACGTGCACGACTTGCCGAAAATATTGCAACAAAGAACGTGGAGACCTCCAGAAGTCTTCCGACCATCAATTTTGTCCAGATAGCCACTTGCACTTACGGGCAGACGAATGCCGGGCCCAGGGGTTTCCGGAAGCATTTTGAATGCATTAAAAAGTGCGCGACTTGTTGAAAATATTGAATCGAAGCACAGGTGAACTGCAATATTTCATCCGATCCTTGATTTGAGCCGAATCAGCACCTCCGCGAATGGTGGCACGCATCCAGTGGCGAACGAATTTAGGTTAGGTTGAACATTTCCAATATAATTTGTTCGCTCTCTTTTTCTCTCCCTCTATGAAATGACAGTACTAGATTTTTTTCTGCAATGGGTGTGCTCACAACAATTGTATTTTTTCTAACACTATGATACGACAATACAACAATACGAGACCCTTGTGAATTCCTTAAATATTTTTTCTTAAAAAGTCACTATTTTCTCTAAAAATCAACATTTTCCAAAAATTTTAAATGCCTAAATAAACTACATTCAATGCCCTTTTAAATGATGGTAACGACTACATTTTATCTTTATCCAAATAAGCATAAGATCAATTTAAAACTAGTAACAGAATTATCTTCGGTCTGACCGAAGCTATAATACTCTGCACATGCGAGTACGATACATTCTGAGACCATATGTTAGTAATTTTATGGAAAATCGGTAGTTTTTCGATATTTTGTTCATAATTTTTCGATAATTTATCGATTTTTTATCGATAATTTTTCGATAATTTATCGATTTTTAATCGATAATTTTTCGATAATTTATCGATAATTTTTCGATAATTTATCGATAATTTTTCGATAATTTATCGATAATAGTTAGGTTACTTATCGATAATTTTTCGATAATTTATCGATATTTTATCGATCATTTTCCAATATTTATCAATAATTTTAGTTTCCTGATCCATTTAAAAATTTTGTTCCAATTCCATTTTGTTCCGGGAGGTAGGCGTGGCTCTTTTCCGATGTTGCCCATTTTCAATACCGTCCAATCATTCGCCAAAATAAGAGGAGTCCTAAAATTTGGGGTCGATAGCTTAAAAGCTACGACAGTTATCGTGCGAAATGACAAATAGACGGACAGACGGACATGGACTAATCGACTCAGGAGGTGATGCTGATCAAGAATATATATACTTTTCCATACCGGACACGCCTCCTTATGGGCGTTACAAACGGTGTGACAAAAACAATATACCCTTGAACACTAGTGTGCAGGGTATAAAAACGCTTTTCAAAAATTTCGAGGTTGACCGCTTAAAACACCATGAACGGTACCATGAATGACTGTTCTTTCATTCTGCAAAAAAATGCTTATGTGGCTCAATCGCCTAAAGCCATATAGCTCATGGGTGATCACTAGATCATCTTATTATTATCAAATTAGGTTTATAAAAATGAGGTGCATATTCGGTTGCAAAGAAAGGAAAATCAAAACAAAAAAGAATAAATTGATGTAGGCAAAAATGAGCCAGCGACTTTTGTCACATTGCCCGGATATTTTCGGGGCCAGCTGTAGGAGAGCAGTTTAGGTCTACTGGCTGTTACGGAGTGGAGCTGGTTCCCCTTGATGCGGATTCGGAATCGATGTGCTCCAACTCCCCGGATAAAAATTGCGGAACGGCGATTGCCCCTTTCCGCTATGCAGCGACGTATTATGTCGACCAGATTCCACCTGGTTCTGTCGTCGTACCCATCTAGGTTTGCTGGGAGCACGACTTCGGGCGGCTCTACCGGACGCAATGGGCTTTGGGCGGTCGGAGTCCTGTCGTGTGTTCTAGGTGGGGTGAAATGGAATAGAGTGACGGGTCTTGCTGTTGAGACTTCCTGATGACGTTCAGGGCTTAGCCGTGGGTTCGTGCGCCTTCGCCGGCGTACCTCGTCGAGGTCTTCATCATCGGTACTGTCTCCAAACAGCCTTACAGTCACTGGTCTTGATGAGGGCCGCTCGACGAGTCTATTTGGCGACTTCGGAGGGTTTAGTTGCCTGCTGGAACATTATTTGAAGCGAAGCCGGTTGGTGGACTTTCCGTGTTGGATGCGACAGTATTTGACTCGTCTGTCTTGTCAAACGTGACTGCATTGACAGGAGTCCTGGATGGGGTTATGCGTGGCCCATCCGCCCGGTCGAGCAGGACTGCGCTAGCCGGTGGGTCGGGTGCTATGGCGGGCGGCTCGTCTGCCTGTTCATACTGGACGATGATTGATCTTGGCCGGGGAACAGCCTGGTTTTCTGGGACCGAGTTAGGTGGTCGTGAGGAGCTCTCGGGCAGTTGGGATCCTCCATCCGATGCGGACATCGTTGACAGTAGCCCGTGCGCCTAAATCGCTCTCACTATCGGATAGTGTACCGCACTTATACCAGCTGCCCTTGTTCGTAGGATCCTCGCTGAATATGGTGGGTTCCAAACGGAAGTGAGTCGAGAACTCTCCTTCCTCGACTATTCGTGGTCCAGAGCCTCTGGTGGTGCCTCGTCCGCCGTAACGACCGGTTCTACTGCGGCGCGCTGTGGCGCCTCAGCCTGCTGCAGTCTGACTTGTGGAAGGACGGGTGTCGAGGGGTGGCGTGTTGGGGCAGTGGCCATTCGCTCGAGGTCGCACTCGTAAGCGTGGCTCGAGCCAAGCCCGGTCTTGCCCATAACGGACTTCTTCGTCCTCTCTGCCTAATCGCTGGGCGCGCCGACCCCGGTTTGAAGCTTCCGAGTGTCGTCGCCGGAATTGGCTCCGCGATGCCTCGAACTTAAAAGGGTCTGGCTCCATGGCGGTCTGATTGAGTGTGACGTAAGTTTTGGATGTGTTGTGTGTGCTCTTCGTGTGTCGGCGATTGCGATTCCTCACAGCTCGTTTATGGCAAGCTGTGGAAGAGGGAAACATTTTGTTAAAAGTATTGTTTATAGTGAGGGCACAGTGGTCAGTTACAGTCATTGTAGTATGGAAAGGTTTAAGTTCACTAAGGACGGCTGTCCGGAGTTTTTTGTGGCCCTCGCGCTTAAACTGAACTATTACGGCCGAAGGGAATCCGACCACTTGGTAGGAACCCGCTTTCTTCGGTGTCAATTTAGCCGCAAAACTATCGATTGCCTTTGACAACGCGTGTTCCCTGACTAACACCGGCTGCCCCAATTTAGGTTTCCACGTTATCTACACAGGTCGTAATGACGTTCCTGATCGCCTGCCGCCTTGGCCAAGTAGTGTTTCACAATTTTGAGCAGGTTTGCGGCCCTCAAACGCCTGAAGACCTCCTGTAGATTGTCTAGATGTTCCTCCAGAGTGGAACCCATGACCATGATGTCGTCCAAGTAGGTGAACGCGAACGGCTCCAGCTCCGGACCAATTACACGACCGAGAGCTCGATGGAATGTTGCGGGGGCGGAGTGCAGTCCGAAAAGCATGACGCGCCATTGAAAAAGTCCACGGCCTGGCACAGTAAATGCAGTGAATTGTTTGCTGCTTTGCGCCATAGGGATTTGCCAGTAACCATCTTTTAGGTCCAGACTGATGACAAATTTTGCATTTCTCAATCGGTCGAGAATGTGATTTACGCGCGGCAACGGGTAAGCGTCAGGAGGAGAACGGGGAACTTACGGTTCGCTGTACGGGCTATGTGATGGCTCGATGTATCCTTTATCTAATATCTTGTTGACTTCTTTGTTGATGATGGGCTGCATCGCTGGGTTGCGTGTACTTGGGCGCCCCAAGTTCTGGGCGACTATAATGTTGCGTAATGGGTCTCTTAAAATTTTTTGTGGCACGCCAAAGTGAGTAATTTGTTGAGCTTGTCGGTGTAAGCTTTTTCATGAATTGATGCAGATCATTCTCGTTTTTCTCCTTAAGTTCATTTCGGAGTTTTCGTGTAATGAGGGTCAGCTTTTTTTTCAGATAGGGTGATCTGAACTTTTGCCAATTACGCCTTATTAATCTCTTTTCTGTTAAGAGCGCAGCTATATTTTGTGGCACAAATTTCCATTTTTTTTGGTAGTGGTAATGATTTTTGGGGTCGCTGCCAGTGCGGCGTTTGTAAGTAGAAGGGTATATTTACGCACTGCCACATTCAGTTGCTCCTCAGTTTTCAGTGGCACATTTATATTTTTTGAATTTAAGCCAATTTGTGTTTATACTGGTGAGTTTGTCGGGTGGGTTGACTTCTGAATTTGGCGCATATTTTACTGTAACTAGAGAGTGGACGATCTTCGGCTATACCGAAGCTGAAATACCCCCACACAGTATGAAGAAGTACCTCGAACATAAAAAAATGTCGTCTCAAGACCCTATTTTGAGCCAATTATAGGTGGTTATGGAGCCCGGACCATGTCCAAAATCCATTTCTAAACATTTCCAATCAAATCCACCGAAAAAAAAAAATTGGTCTCAAGACCCATTTTGACCCTTATATATGTGGTTTAGGAACCTCGGACCATGTCAAAAATACGTTTCTAAACATTTCCAATCGAATACAACCATAAAAAAGACTTGAAAAATTTTTACCTTTTTTTTCGGTGTATGGGAGCCAAGCCCAGTTTTTGTCCGATTTGGCTGATTCTCGAACTTGATCTCAGTATTCACGAGAAAAACATGTACCCAAAGTTTCAACTCGATATCTCCAAAACTGCGACCGCTATCGTGCGGACGGACAGACGGACATCGCTAAATCGACTCAGGAGGTGATGCTGATCAAGAATATATACTTTTCCATACCGGACACGCCTCCTTATGGGCGTTACAAACGTTGTGACAAAGTGAGTATACCCTGCCACAGTGTGTGGGGGTATAATAATAGTGGGTGTGTGGTCAGACGTAAGTTCCACTGAAGATCGTTTAGTTGAGATCGTTTAAGGGTCTTGATTACTGCAAAATCAATAGCATCTGGAATTTTGCGTCTGTCTAATGGCCTCGTTCTTTACCACCTGGGTGTTTAGTGTCGTACAACTTGTATCCGGGTATCTTTAAAAAGTGTTTTTGGGACATGTGGGTCTCTGAAATTAGCATTACATCTATGCAGTGTGTGTTGAGGAATTGAATAAGTTCCAATTTATGTTGGCATAAGCCGTTCGCGTTCCAGAAGGATATTTTTTATCGCAGTCATGGTTTGTTATTTATAAGGGTCTGGATGAACTTGTTTTGATTGCGTAACATCTCCTGCATCATAGTTTGCATGCCATTCATAAACTGCGACATGTTTTGCATAAACATCTGGAGTGTTTGTCCAAGGCCAATGTTCTGTTGAGCGGGTTGAATAACTGGTGGGTCTTGGTTATTGCCTTTGAGTACATTTGCATATGAAAATGGTTGTTGTTGTGGTGCAGTCATAGCTCCATTCCCTTGGAGTGGTGGGTATGATTTCATCTGGGCAATATTGGCTGGAGTAGGGTTTGACATCGTCGCAGTTGTTGCCCTGAAGGGCTTCGTTTGGGAAGAAACCTTATTTTTAAGTGTTTTATAGACTACACATCCTCTATAATTTGCAGTGTGATTTTTACCACAGTTACTACAATGTCTAACGGCTGCATCGTTCCTAGATTTCGGGCATAATTGGGTTTGGTGCAAGTCACCACAAGTAACACAAACACTTGGAAGTGTACAATATTTTTGTGTGGCCAAATTCCTGCCAATTTTGGCATTGTATTGGACCACGGCTTTTATGCGGCTCCTCAACACTGACCTTACGGTGTAACAAATACCGCAGATTATATATGGGGTAATGCTCGCCTTTTTTTAGGGTCTTTGGGTCAAATTCGAGGTTCGTCTCCTTATCCTTCCCCCACGAGCAGCCAGCTAGGGCCTTGAGCTCATTGTCCCTTGTTATAGACGGTTTGGATGGACCTACCGTCGATGTGTATGTCCAGTACACGGGACAGCTCTTCGACCAGGAGG
The DNA here is from genome assembly GCA_951394025.1 of Heteromyza rotundicornis. NCBI lineage: Eukaryota > Metazoa > Arthropoda > Insecta > Diptera > Heleomyzidae > Heteromyza > Heteromyza rotundicornis. Next base: position 42,107,086 of record OX596011.1, read on the forward strand.
TTAAAAGCGTGCTAGTTGACTTCTCAGGCGAGCGCTAGAGATTGTGACTGCTGAAGAACATGGCCACTGAGTTCAGATATGTGTTCAGTTTTTCGCACAGATCACCGATGATTTTGCCAGACGCGAGGATGGTGCAGTTATCTGCGTAGATAGTGATGTGGATACCTGCGGGGGAGGGGGGATGGTTGTTTCCCGATGTACACGTTGAAGAGAAGTGGCGACAGAACCGCACACTGTGGAACGCTCGGTTTCAGTAGTCGATAGCGTGATTTAGAATTCGATGAAGGAGTGTCTACCCCGCAGGTAGTTCGCCAACCACCGTTTAACGCTGTCTGGAAGAGTAGATGATTGACAGTCATAGCGCAATGTGGCATGGCTCGAAATTTCTAAAGCTTTGGTGAGATAAAGCCCCACCAGTGCCGTTCTATAGGGGTTTCGGTTGATTCAAGCCCTGGTTGATTTGTTGTTGGATTCTGTTAAGAGAGGAGGTGGTGCTACGAAGTTTCCTGAAGCCGTGTTGGTGTTCGGCCAGCAGTAGGTGGTGGGTGGTGGGTAAGTGCCGGTAGAAGGAGCGATTTCAGTATCTTCACAACAGGCGACAACAATATTGGACGATAGGAGTTGCTCTGATCTACGGGTTTTCCTGGTTTCAGGAGAGGAATTACTCTGCCCACTTTCCAAAGGTCTGCAATTATGGATGTAGTTAACGATGAGTTGAGAACATCTGTGATATAGGACCGACTTGGCAGGTCAAGCTTCTTAAGCGTGGCCATCGTAATGCCATCCGGCCCTAGTGCTTTGGAAGGTTTGCAATTTTTTATTGCGTTTGCGACTTCTAATGTTGTGAAGTCACTTACCACTTGACCTTTTAGCTGGTGGATTTTTCTGATGACCGACTGTGGCTTTGTGAGGGGCCGAATTACGGCATTCGTGTCGAATGAAATTTCGATACGTTAGAATTAGTCAAATTGCGGTATTCGATTCGTTTCTTTTCGATAATTGTATTAAACGTACTAGATTTCATTCTACATTTTTTCACTTTGCACTAGTTTTCAGTGCAAGTTTGAGAAACGTCAAAATAAATTTGTTGTGAAATTTTCATTCGGCAAATGAAAGTGTTTTAAAATTGTTTTTAAAATAAACCTCTGAAAACTTCTTTTTACAGAATTTAAGATGAATCCTGTGTTTTTTTTAAGCCCCTTGGAACGCGAATGCAATTTAAGCCGAAATCACAATGTCGCTTTAGGTCGGTCGCGCGTGGACTGAAAAAGTAAAATAAACGAAAGCATATGCAACAAAACAAAATGTAACCTCATGCGTTTGATCGTATTTGTCTGGAAATATCGTAAACTCTTCTACAACGCCCGAGTAGAGCTACATTCTACTCAGTCGTGCGTTTGACAGAAGATTTTTTTTTTTTGATTTTTAAAACAAAAAATAAAATGAGTTTAAATGGGATTAATTTACAATCTGAAGTCGTACAAAAAGGTTTTTAAACGCGATGCCACTTGGACGCAAATTGCACAGTAGCTGAACAAAACTGTAGACGAGTGCAAGCAACGATGGAAAAGCCTCGGGGATCGCATCGTTAGGGAAAATGCTGGAACAACCATCCGGAAGCGATTCCGTGGAGGTCGATGTTTGGGAATACTTCGATTCGCTGGAGTTTTTGCACGATGCACTTAAACCAAGGCAGTGTGTACCATTTTGAGAAAACAATGGTTTTTGTACCATTACAAATATTTGCTAATTAAAGAATATACTTTAGACAAATTCGAAATTACACTACGGTATTGCAGAACGACGAAGCAGAAGAAGTTGTGTCTCCAGCAGATGAATCGATGTCTAGCTTTCAAGACGAACACAGCACTCCAGCTACATCTCAAAGATCTGCAAGCAAGAGGCCGCGCCCCAGTGAATTTCCAGACAACGAATTTTTAGGAAACTTGTCGAACACTTTAACATTGTTGTGAGTTAAAATCGAGTCCCACGATTTTCACCACATTCACTAATCCAAAAATGTCTTCCAAGCACAAACTATGTCCCACGGTTTGAAACGAATGCAAACGTTGTTTTTGTATATGCATCAATAGCCAAAGCTGGACGCAGCGATGGCATTGATGTGTAACACGATAGCGTTTGCTACAAGAATTTGGTCAACCAACAATGTATTGGTGTGACTGAATGCAGCGTAGGCAAATATGCCTGGAACCTCGACTAGAGATAAGTAATTTTCAAAATTTAATTATTTGATGATTGTACAATAATACTAAATAATTTAAAACTAAAAGAACAAATTATAAACTAGAGTTTAAATTAATATTAATAATATTTTCCGTTGGTTTCTTTTTCATCATTTTTTTTGCTTTCATAATTTTGTTTTTGAAGCCAACTGGATTTTAGGAATTAAATAATTATAAAAACTATACACTTTCATACTATCGTGCAGATTTGGTGGCTGTTTGGCGTTTCCGCTGATCCCTGTGGTTACTTCTTCACTATTGTTCTTCACTGTTGTTCTTGACTGCCGCTGCTCCCGGTTGGTAAAATGACGACGGTGGCATGTTATGTTCTGGGTATTGTTTCCTCCTGAGTACATTCTCATCGTGCAGATTTGATGGTATACTTCATTCTGATGCAGTGCGACCCCCTTAGTCCACTTCGTTCTTATTTTCGTTGTAGACCATATTTGAACGTTCCACCGACACGTGGTGTTTCGATAGTTGGACTGGCTCCAACTATACTTATTCTGATACATTTTAAGACGTTGATACTATGCACTTTGTATGATTTAGTGACATAGTCTGAACTGGACAAGGTGATCAATGTACTCTTGCCGTTGCCAATTAGGATTGGTCTCGTTGGGGTGCGCAATCTTCAGTGGCCATTGTATCAGTGGGACCATCCCAGTGGTAGGCCCTGTCAGTGCAGATAAATGCGTCGACATCCAAAAAACAACAATGGAGCAGCCAGTAGTCGAACCGCAGTAAACGTTCGACGAAATAAATAAATAATAAAAAGTTCTGTAAGAACATTTTGGTAGAATGTGTTTCAACTCTCGGTTTTTTGTCTTTTACAATTCTTTCGTTTCAATTTTTGAATTTTTTTTTAAATATGTAAGTTATAAAGAAAAGAAATAAAAGAGAAAAATTAAGAATAATAAAATAATATCACAAGTAGTGAAAGGAAGTAAAGTGTATGTATATAATAAATCCCATTATACTTGTCCATTGAAGTGTTGTGCAAAGGAAACCATGGATAAGTGGTTTTTTATTAAACTCTATTTAATATATTTTTCAGTAAATTATATATATTCAGTAAATTTTAATATAATATAATATCTAAATATCATTGTAAGGATTACGCAGTGCCACAACTTCGGAATCCAATTTTTGTAATGTAAAAATCGTATATGTATAATATCAGGTACAATTATACATATTTTGTTTAACACAGCATAATACACACCAAGGATGGAATTTCAAAATTTCCGAATGTGCCTAGTTTAACAAAGAGAATGCACCTAGATGGAGGGCAAAGTACCTAAACATGTTTTCTTTTCATCGTTTTTAATTGGTTATTGTAGGGAATTACAATGGTTCTTACACATTAATTTAAGTTCTTTAATAGTATATAACATAAAGAGGAACGATAACACATGATTGCTTGCTGAAACAAACATAAGCTTTGTAAAGTTGTAAAGCTTGTTCATCTATGTAATTCACTGAGTTGATTAATGTGATCACATTTGAAGCATTATTTGGTAAATTATAGTTCCCTTAATCAGTGGATTTGCAAAATGGTACCGGGGTAGGGTTGCCACACGGTCTGGATTCGTCTGGATTGTCCAGATTTTTTGTCATGTGTCCAGAGTCCAGTTTTTCAATAATTTGTCCAGACAAAATTTTCTATGATATTTCTCAGTAAAAAAACTAAAATAAGTCATTTATTATAAAGATAAAGTTTTCGTTTTTATTATAAAGACAAAGTTTTCTGTCAAATATTTTTATTTTTTTCAATTACTGCTAATGAGTTTTTAGCCATTTAAATAACTTAGGTTCCTTACCTTAAGTAGAATGATGGCTGATTTTATAAAATCTGAAATATTTCTGCGACCAAAGACAATATTCTTTTAAGTAATTAAGCATGAATTGAATAAGACTGTATACATGAATTGAATAAGATTAGATACATGCCAAATAAAACAAAAAACAAGTGAGTAAGTTTCAGTCGGGCAAGCCGACTTATATATACCCTACACCTACTGGGTCATATTCTATCCGCCATCTTGAATTTTGAAAATTCGACATCAAATTCGAAATCAGCGACCCCGAAAACCCCCCTATACAAAATTTCATACGATGAAATCTTAAAATTTCTGCCGCCATATTGGTTCCGCCATCTTGAATTTTTAAATTCCGACATCAAATTCGAAATCAGATACAAAATTTCATACTGTTTTGATGAAATCTTAAAATTTCGGTAAAAACACGATTTTCACTTATATGGGAGGTAGGCATGGCAGTCGACCGATTCCGCCCATTTTCAATTCCAACTCCTTCTAGGGAGATCCCTAGCTTTCTTCTAGCTCCTACAATCGTGCTTACAAGAAAAGAGGACCGACAGACGGACAGACAGGGAGGAAGGCGTGGCAGTCGACCGATTCCGCCCATTTTCAATACCAACTCCTTCTAGGGCCTAAGAATGATAAATACAAAATTTGGGATCCCTAGCTTTCTTCTAGCTCCTGCAATCGTGTTTACAAGAAAAGAGGACGGACAGACGGACAGACGGATAGGGCTAAATAAGAGTTGTGGGCGGAAATCGAGAGATATTGTTGTTCAAGACAGGATTTCTTAGCTATACAGCAAGGGGTTTTTTCCAGAGGGAAGCTAGAAAAATTACAGGAAGCAGAAATAGTACTGGGATTGTACAAAGATTTAGTGAAGGAAGGCACAGGGAATTTCAGAAGCTTTTGAAAAAAGATATAAAGACACCAAAAAGGTATTGTCGGAAACGGACGAACTGATAACTGAATTAGAACTAGAAAATGAAAATTTAAAAAAATTGCTGCAACATAAAAATATTTCACCAGCTTTGCTAGAGGAATCTTTGAAATCGACATATATTAATTGTAATAGAAAAATAGAAGAAGGAAATACAAAAATACAGAATTTAGAGAAAACTTTAGCCTTAACAAAAAAATCTAATAATAACAATCAAAGCTGGGCTTTAACTAGTTAATCAGTTAATAGTTAATCACCGAAGTTAAATTTTTGGGTAACTTTTAACGTTTCAGTTAATTTCGAAAACAATTAACTTTTTCATTTAGTTAAGCTAAATTTCTTCAATTAACTAGCAAAGTTAACTATGAAACAAAAAAATTTAGGAATTCATACTATTTTTGAACTGATACGTTTAATTTATTTCACAAAACAATTAAATACACTTGCCGATATATTTCGAAGTATTCTATATTCTATTTTTATGTATGAATGGACCATTCTAAACACAATGGCGTTCTCAGCCATCACGTGAGGTTTACATCGTCAGGATGTTTACATTGTATTTTCCATTTCTCAAATTTCTCAAAATGGGGAAAAACTGAGAACGCCATTGTGTTTAGAATGGCCTGTGATATTTGTTCCTAACCAAACTTCATTCGTTTCATTATTATTATTTAATATTCTAATAAAATTTGTACGCCTTTATATGAATATAAGTAATTGCCTCATACACGAAAATTCGCTTTTGATAAAAATGTTTATCATTTTTTAAAGCAAATTTGCATATAGAAGGCTGAAACCAATCGAAAAAAGGTCTGTGAGTGCAGGCATTCAATTAAATGTAGTTAAAATTTTTTGTTTATGGTTTTTGTCAAAAAAAATTTCACTATTTAATTTAACTTTTAACGAAGTTAACTTTTCAACGAAATTATCTTTTTAATTTAACGAAGTTAAATTTTTGATTAACTATTACTGGGTTAACGATGTTAAATTCTCGATTAACTATGCCCAGCTTTGATAACAATACCTCAAAGGAAACTCAAAAAGCCCTAAACATAGAAGTATCAGTTAATAAACAGTTAATATGCTGGTACCCCTATTCTCAGGGGGGACAAACACCGACCTACGAACTGACATATATAAATTTATCCAAGGCTGCGATGTAGCAGCACAGGGTTTAGGTAAGGGGATTTTCAAAAATTTATTTCTTGTATAAAACTTAGGCTACATGGTGATGCTTTCGATCTAGTTAGATCGAAGACATTCAATACATTGGAAGAGATATATATTCTTCTAAAAAATACTTATTTGAAGCCAAAAACCTTAGAGTCAGTATGGCATGAAGTACAAAAAACTGTGCAAAAGCCAAGAGAGGAAATCCGCCAATACGGCTAAATACTCTGCAAACAGCAGCAAAACAAATTATTAAAATAAAATATAAAGAAGGCACAAGTGCCATTTACATGAATTACAAAATAACGCTATGAATACGTTTAAAGTAGGGTTGCGGGATGCAACCCTGAAGATTCACATATTGAATGTACAGGGAAATACATTCGAGGATTTGGTTATAGACGCGGTTTTGACATGGGAAACTATTGAAAGACCTGCCCCGGGTAGGGATTGAACCTCATCCCTTGCGATCGTGACACAGCAGAACCCTTTAACCAACTGCACCACGGCCGCCACTAAAAGGACATAAAAATGGAAAAAAACTAGACTAAAGCTTTTTGTACTCTTTCAACTTGTTTGAGGGAGGGGAATATGTCGACATTTATGCTTTCGCCTATACATACATGAGTTAGATAAATGGAAAGTGAGCGCCATATATGCGTTCATATAGACAAGATTCTTTTAGTTTATTAAGTGGTTATTTTAATTTTTACATTTTTTGCGATTGTTTCTTTTTTAGGTTTTTTCACTTTTTCGTGTGATTTTTGTACCTTTTTTCATAAACGTTTCTAATTTTATACTTTCATAGTCCATACTAGACATTAAAATTAAATGTTTTCCAAAGATAATAAGCCCAACCAATTCCAAATTGCATTAATATAAATAAAGTTACAGTAGAAAAAGCGTGCACAAGTTTCTAACGACGCACTCCTTACCTTGTGATAAGTTATCGTGTACTCATGTTTTGAAACATGAAATTAGTTTCAACGCGTCAGAAGTGGGCGAAAGTGAACTGTTCATGAAAATGTTAACGAAAAAATGAAAAATTTGCCAATGGAAAGTAAAATTCGCTTACAAGAAAAATGTTCAAAAGATGTAAACGATGAAGTTCTTTTGAATAAATAAATATTAAATAAATTTATCATAAATAAAACCATAATGTCAATTGGTGAGGCTGCAATATTTCTAATAGAGATAGAAAACACAATTTAAAACAGGGACATAACTATTATAAGTTTTATCGCAAAAAAGTTGCCGCATAACTATTACATCGCAATTTATATTTTTCCCATTGCTGATAACTGTTATGGTTTGAAAATATTTTTTTACGTTGCCGCATAACTCTAAAAGTTACGGCATAACTATTATCGCTTGAAAATATTTTTTCCATTGCTCGTGACTTTTATTTTTCGAAAATATGTTTAAAAGTTACGGCATAACTATTATGATTTTAAAATATTTTTTTTGCGTTGCCACAATATTTATTTTGTTTCTTCGGTGGTGGTGATGATGGTGAAGCCTGGTTTTGGGTGATTCATGTCATTTGGGATTAGAGCAACACCCAGGTGAGTCATTGGAACTTTTTTGGGTGATTCATGTCATTTGGGATTAGAGCAACACCCAGGTGCGTCATTGGAACATTTTTGGGTAATTTTGGGTGATATTTTCAAAATATTTTCAAAAGAAAAAATTTACGGGCAATGGAAAAAATATTTCTCGCTCATAATAGTAAAAAAATATTTTCAAACCATAACAGTTATCGCACCCAGAGAAATCTTCATGTATTTTAATTAACACGATTCATGTTATATTAACATGAAAAACATTTGCACGCAAAACAAAAACAATTCCAAAAAACTACAACTACATTGACAAAAATCGAGGCAAAACGCACACATTTACACAAATGAGAAATTTTTTTTTCGAAAATAAAAATATATTCGACCATTCTGTCAAATGGAAAATTTGAAAATAAACAGAAGAAATTTTTGAATTTCAAAACAAATTTTTTTTTGTCGACATGAAATAAAGAAGCTCAGTGGCACAGCGTGTTGATGCGGAACTTATAAACATTAGGTCCCGTGTTCGAATCTCGTCTGAGTTGAAAAAAGTTTTTTTAAATAGAAATTTTTAGATTTCAAATTCAGATTGGTCTTTGGACGACATGAATTTATGAAGCGCAGTAGTACAGAGGGTAAAGTGATGAACTCAAGATCCGAAGGTCCGGCGTTCAAATCCAGTTCAGTGTGAAAAGGTATCTGTTTGAAATGGTAATGTTAATTTGAAAATAAGTTAAAGAATGGTAAATAAGTTAGTTGGAGGAACTGTGGTTTACAATTTTATAAAAAAAAATTTAAAAAAAAAACTTTTTCCGGGACGGGGATTTGATCCCCGTACTTCCGTTTATGAGGCCGACTGCCTAACCCCTGAGCTACCGGCAATGACTTGAATGAACGCATATTTACCAGTTTTCCCAGTTTAATGACAAACCTCTTCACATGTACACGTACACATATAGGAGAGTGTCATTTTTAACAATAGCATCTTGTTAAAACAACCTGAAAGATCGGTTTGAAAAATATTAACCACAAAATTGGTTAAAAATTGGTTAATTTAACACGATTTTTTCTCTGGGTGCTGCAATGGGAAAAATATAAATTGCGTATAATAGTTATGCGGCAACTTTTAAAAATATTCCTTAAATCAGGGCAACTTTTTCGTTTAAAAAAATTTGAATAATAGTTATTTGGGTCCTTGATTTAAAATCTTTTGTTGCTAAGAACTTTCCATTAGATTCCATGTATATTAAAATAAGAACACAACATTTTGAAAGATTTAAATTTTATATGCAAACAAATATTTTTTTAGGGTATCCCTCATTTGAAAGGCTTGGTGTGAAGAGAAGTTTGGGATTCGCTCGAGGAAGTTGATCAACTTCATTTTGCCACATACCTCGATGTAAAATTTCATCATTCTCAAACCTATCCACGAAATTCTGTGGGCAATAGGCAGAATCATTCAACTTAACAAAATTGTGTAAAACAACAGTTGCTTTAACGATTTGGTCTGCATTAGGAGGCAACATATTTAAAGTGTTGTGAAGAATGCGCCACCTCGCTATTAGGATGCCAAAAGCATTCTCAATCGCTCGTCGAGCACGTGATAAACGCTTATTGAAGTAGAACTTTTGTTCATCCAGAAGTCTACCCGGGAAGGACCTCATCAAAAAGGGTTTCAGCGGAAATGCTGAATCTCCAACTAAGTAATAGTTGCAATTAGAGATCGTTTTCGGCCAGATTTCGTTTTCGGCCGAAATTTCGAAATTCGAAATACGAGGCCAAAAATGTACATTTCTATCAATATTCAGTAAAAATATTCAGTAAAAAAAAATGTTAAAATAGCTTTGGACACAATTATTTTGCAATCACTTTAGGTTTGTTAGGAGCAGATGCATAAAAATATATTTTCTTTAACACGTACAATTTTTTATAATAAACGTGCTGCAGAAAAACTGAGGACGCCATCGCACAGTGATTTGTCTCCATATAAGCTTGGGACAAAAATCTAAGGAGTGTTCTAAATTAATTGAAACTAATTTCTAGATGTATTTTAGGTCCGCTGATTTCAAAAAGATGATCGATCTATAACAATTTTTATACCTTGCACACTACGGTCCAAGGATATATTGCTTTTGTCTCACCATTTGTAGCGCTAATAAGGGGGCGTGTCCGGTATGTAAAAGTATATAAATTCTTGATCAGCATCCTTCTAAGTCAATAAAGCGATATGTAAAAAAAATTTCGAAGTGGATTTTTTATGAAAAGTGAATTGGCTAGGAACGCCTCTTGCCCATAATCCTTCCCATATATATGTATTGATAGTTTCTAATCTTAAATGTTAAATTCCAGATAGTTTGCTTCCAAATTCATCAGATTCATGATCTAAATTTAAAATGAACGATTACAGCTTACTCAAACGATTAATTATGTACTACTTTATAATATTTGATCGGTTTTTTCGGTTTCGGCCGAAATTTAAAAATAATAATTTCAGCCAATTCGGTTTCAACCGAAATTGAAAAAAGCGGTTTCGGTCGGTCTCTAGTTGCAATTAACATTGGAGTTTGGCAGCAAAGTTGGTGGTGGTAAATTCACCGCGCATGTCAGAAGATTTTTCCCGAATGATGACTCAGCGAAAACACCACCATCACTTTGGCTTCCGTACGCGCCAATATCTACAGCAGTGAAACAGAAATTGGCATCGCAAGTAGTACAATGACCTTTATAGTTATAATATTCTGAGCCAGCTCTAGGAGGGAAACGAATGTTCACGTGCCATCTATTGCTGCAACGCAGTTTGGCAAATTCCACAGTTGTTGAAACTCCAATGCGATTTGCTTTCAATTTTCTTCCGATAGTGGAGACAAGTACACTGGCATCAACGCAGACAAAAGAATATCGCAGGTTTCGAAAATTATGTTGCCTACCGTTGAGTACCCCATACGGAACATCCAGGCCAGAACTTGTCTGGGAACTCCTTGCGAAAGATATCCTGAAACAAGTCAAGAAATAAACAATAATTTTCGGGTGTAGGAATGTATATATGTGTACACTTACAACAGAACCAAGAACAACCCTACGGTAAATTTGGAGTCAATTACCCAAAAAACCGGTGAAAAGAGGACTTGTACAGAGCCATGCACAATAGTCTGCAAGCGGTGGCAGTTCGGCCCGAGCTCAACTGTTTCTGTCGATTTTTTTCGGGTTTAAAAACGAATTCCAATTATATCACTCCATTTATTTTGTTGCCCGTTCGTGATGTTCATTTAGTAGCTGCTGATCGCTCTTAGAATTCGGTCATTAAATATTGTAAAAAGTTGTGTACTTATGATACAAAAATATAAAAACTGAATATTTGCTTAAATTCATGTACATACATTGAAAAGCAAAGATTTCTGTTTTGGCATTCGAGTATTAAAATCAGTGTGGTCAAAGAAAGAAGTGCATAGCAGGGTATATAAATATATTTTGTTGAGAATGGTTTTTATATTTGTTTTTTTTAAATTTTACATTTTTCCATATTTTTATTTTTTTAGATTTTCTTTTATTACTTTTTTTAAAATTTTTCCAGTTTTTTCCTTTTTATTACAGATTTAAAATTTTTTATTTTGTAATTTTTACTTAAAAATTAAATTTTTTTTCTTTTTTACAGTTTTAAATTTTAACAATTCCATATTTTTGTACAAATTTTTATTTTCAGATAGTACAATCGTAATCAATAGTCGTGTTTTGGTTGCAAACTGCAAACAAATAAAAAAATAAGTGACAAGAATCGACAAGATTACGATTGCAACCAAAACACAACCAATTAATGCATTCAAATAAGGTGAAATTATCGCAATTGACCCCCAGTGCAGTCTCTAAAGAAAGTCCTGCGACAATCCCCAAGTGTGTATATGGTGGCAATTGCCCTTTTATAAGTTCCCTTGGGACAGTCTCCAAGTGCCTGTATGGTGGCAAATTACCCCCTCCTATGACAACGCAACGTTAAAGTGACCGGTTGCTTTCATATAAAGGTGACAATTGTGGGACCGATTTCTGTCCAAAAGGGATCTGTCACGTGACTGTCCCGGACCGGTTCTTTTTCCCGTAGGGGAGCGACAACTTGGAGAAATCGGTTTCCTAGAAGAGTGTTTTTCAAAAGCAATTGGAATGTTTGTGGCTTCATACGCATGATTTTAAAGAAGTGCTCCGGGTCGACTTCTTGCACCTTCTTGTAATTTAGGGCGTAAAGCCCACTTACATCTCTAGTTAGATTGAGGTCACGTACCCAGAAGTTTCGTTCAGATTTTCGATGGTTCTGCTGGTAAGCTTCGTACCCAGCATATCCGATGGCTGCAAGGATCGCAAAATCGGCAAAATCTTCCATCTGTTCGGTATCCATATTGTATGTTAAAGTAACGAAAAGATTCAATAATGCCCAAAACCGAATAAATGTTTTTTTTTATCGAAAAGTCAGCTGCTCAAAGTAATATTCTGATTTGAAAAATACAGATCGCGCGTTTGACAGCTGAATATCGTAAAGTCGAAGCGAAGCGGGGCAAAACTCTATCAAAGCGAGACCAAACTAAAGCGACATTGTGATTTCGGCTTTAGTGCGGGTACGAAAACAAGTTCGCGATAAATGCAATCCTCTGTCATTGGCGGCAGCAGCGTGTAGTGAAATTTCGCATGATTTAATGCAATTTATTTGCAGATTAATGAAACGGTTCAGGCTGACATAAGACGCACTTAATTATGTTCTGGGAGAACTACAATTCAAGGACAAGATTTCGATTTCCATCCCACTAATTCACCAGTTAGCAGCAATATTGTAACTTTTGGCCAGTGGAGGATTCCAGTATGCAGTTGGAAATGTGACTGCTGCATTAAGTTTCTTGGCCAGAAGATCCCACATTCGGTTCAATACCACCCTCCTTTGGCTGCAGTTATTTTTCGCCAAATTAGGAAGCTGCACCATGGTACTCTGGCATCAGTTCCTCTGAGATGATTTTGTTTGCATTTGTCTTAAAATATTAAAACATTTGTCTCACAGAAAAAAAAAGATAGGTTAATCTAACCAAAAAACGTTGTAAAAAAACAATTTTTTATTTTATATGGAAAACACAAACAACATCTACAATTGTTGTGGTTAATCTAATCGTCAAAAATTGTTAAATGATTTGCCAGCATGGTCGTATTTCGGCATATGATTCGCAATGTCATCGCTCGATGCAGAAATGCAACCATGCCTCAAATATTTCATAATTCTGAAACAGCATGACATTTATTACAAGAGAGACAAATTATTATATATGGCTGTCTCGTTTACGCTCTCAAAGCAACAAGTGCTGCATAATATATGAATAATTTATATTCGACACTTGAATCATGAAGTACTTGGTTCCATTAGTATGCGATACTATTATTGGTATTTTAGGGAAGTTTGTATGAAAATTGTTGGGTCGTAATAATAAAAACGTCTTAGAGCAATTGCTACGTGCATTTACTTTACTCAGAGATTTTACTTCAAATCAAAATTGAATGAAAATTATCGTAAAAAGTATTAAGTATTCACAAGAAAGTATACGGTTGTATCGAATACAAAAAAAACGAATTTTCGCAGCACTAGAAGATGGCGTCGAATTTGTTTACATTTTACATTTTTGATATTTCGAAAACAATTTTTAAAATCCAATTATGACTATGTTATAATTAATTATTAACAAATATTGTGATTTTACGATTTTAAAAATTGTGCAGAATGTTTTTCAACTCGTTTTTTCCCGGGAAAACATTAATTTCAATATTATTGTAAACTTAATGAAATATTAAAATATTGCGTTTTGTGGAAGCGCGTTAGTTCTAAGTAATGAATATTATACATATTCGCAGTAGAAATGATGTCCGACAAATTTGTGTACGAAATGTAAATTATCTCGTTTTTAAAGTCTTGGGCTTACATTAAATTAATTTAAGCTTCATAAATATATTTCAATACAACACATCTACAGAAATACCAAACACATAAGCTATCTTTTTTTTGCATTCTTTTTCTAATATGTATCTATTTATTTTTTCGCTCAATTTGATAATTGCTTTCTCTGTCTTCCATAAAGAAATATACGAACAATTTTTAATTGTACGCCAACAAATTTTCACTGTACCCGAACAACTTTGAGTCGCTTCCATTTACAACGTTTCTTGGTTGCTACATTTTTAATCGTCTTTTTTGGTTAAATTTACCTACTTTTTTTTTTGTGTGCACATTTAATCAAAATAATCGGAAAAAAAATAATTTTGAGCACTGCTTAGCTATCGAATGATTTTTTGTATCAAATTCGACGATTTTTGCTAGATAAAATTGCCGACTGAAATGTTCTTAGGGTCACTTCTTAGGGTCATCGATTTTTTTACGCATTACCATTACAGGTAATGAAATTTTATTTCATTACCCTTACTGCAATGGGAATTGTAATGGTAATGGTAATGGTAATGGTAATGGTAATGGTAATGGTAATGGTAATGGTAATGGTAATGGTAATGGTAATGGTAATGGTAATGGTAATGGTAATGGTAATGGTAATGGTAATGGTAATGGTAATGGTAATGGTAATGGCAATGGTAATGGTAATGGTAATGGTAATGGTAATGGTAATGGTAATGGTAATGGTAATGGTAATGGTAATGGTAATGGTAATGGTAATGGTAATGGTAATGGTAATGGTAATGGTAATGGTAATGGTAATGGTAATGGTAATGGTAATGGTAATGGTAATGGTAATGGTAATGGTAATGGTAATGGTAATGGTAATGGTAATGGTAATGGTAATGGTAATGGTAATGGTAATGGTAATGGTAATGGTAATGGTAATGGTAATGGTAATGGTAATGGTAATGGTAATGGTAATGGTAATGGTAATGGTAATGGTAATGGTAATGGTAATGGTAATGGTAATGGTAATGGTAATGGTAATGGTAATGGTAATGGTAATGGTAATGGTAATGGTAATGGTAATGGTAATGGTAATGGTAATGGTAATGGTAATGGTAATGGTAATGGTAATGGTAATGGTAATGGTAATGGTAATGGTAATGGTAATGGTAATGGTAATGGTAATGGTAATGGTAATGGTAATGGTAATGGTAATGGTAATGGTAATGGTAATGGTAATGGTAATGGTAATGGTAATGGTAATGGTAATGGTAATGGTAATGGTAATGGTAATGGTAATGGTAATGGTAATGGTAATGGTAATGGTAATGGTAATGGTAATGGTAATGGTAATGGTAATGGTAATGGTAATGGTAATGGTAATGGTAATGGTAATGGTAATGGTAATGGTAATGGTAATGGTAATGGTAATGGTAATGGTAATGGTAATGGTAATGGTAATGGTAATGGTAATGGTAATGGTAATGGTAATGGTAATGGTAATGGTAATGGTAATGGTAATGGTAATGGTAATGGTAATGGTAATGGTAATGGTAATGGTAATGGTAATGGTAATGGTAATGGTAATGGTAATGGTAATGGTAATGGTAATGGTAATGGTAATGGTAATGGTAATGGTAATGGTAATGGTAATGGTAATGGTAATGGTAATGGTAATGGTAATGGTAATGGTAATGGTAATGGTAATGGTAATGGTAATGGTAATGGTAATGGTAATGGTAATGGTAATGGTAATGGTAATGGTAATGGTAATGGTAATGGTAATGGTAATGGTAATGGTAATGGTAATGGTAATGGTAATGGTAATGGTAATGGTAATGGTAATGGTAATGGTAATGGTAATGGTAATGGTAATGGTAATGGTAATGGTAATGGTAATGGTAATGGTAATGGTAATGGTAATGGTAATGGTAATGGTAATGGTAATGGTAATGGTAATGGTAATGGTAATGGTAATGGTAATGGTAATGGTAATGGTAATGGTAATGGTAATGGTAATGGTAATGGTAATGGTAATGGTAATGGTAATGGTAATGGTAATGGTAATGGTAATGGTAATGGTAATGGTAATGGTAATGGTAATGGTAATGGTAATGGTAATGGTAATGGTAATGGTAATGGTAATGGTAATGGTAATGGTAATGGTAATGGTAATGGTAATGGTAATGGTAATGGTAATGGTAATGGTAATGGTAATGGTAATGGTAATGGTAATGGTAATGGTAATGGTAATGGTAATGGTAATGGTAATGGTAATGGTAATGGTAATGGTAATGGTAATGGTAATGGTAATGGTAATGGTAATGGTAATGGTAATGGTAATGGTAATGGTAATGGTAATGGTAATGGTAATGGTAATGGTAATGGTAATGGTAATGGTAATGGTAATGGTAATGGTAATGGTAATGGTAATGGTAATGGTAATGGTAATGGTAATGGTAATGGTAATGGTAATGGTAATGGTAATGGTAATGGTAATGGTAATGGTAATGGTAATGGTAATGGTAATGGTAATGGTAATGGTAATGGTAATGGTAATGGTAATGGTAATGGTAATGGTAATGGTAATGGTAATGGTAATGGTAATGGTAATGGTAATGGTAATGGTAATGGTAATGGTAATGGTAATGGTAATGGTAATGGTAATGGTAATGGTAATGGTAATGGTAATGGTAATGGTAATGGTAATGGTAATGGTAATGGTAATGGTAATGGTAATGGTAATGGTAATGGTAATGGTAATGGTAATGGTAATGGTAATGGTAATGGTAATGGTAATGGTAATGGTAATGGTAATGGTAATGGTAATGGTAATGGTAATGGTAATGGTAATGGTAATGGTAATGGTAATGGTAATGGTAATGGTAATGGTAATGGTAATGGTAATGGTAATGGTAATGGTAATGGTAATGGTAATGGTAATGGTAATGGTAATGGTAATGGTAATGGTAATGGTAATGGTAATGGTAATGGTAATGGTAATGGTAATGGTAATGGTAATGGTAATGGTAATGGTAATGGTAATGGTAATGGTAATGGTAATGGTAATGGTAATGGTAATGGTAATGGTAATGGTAATGGTAATGGTAATGGTAATGGTAATGGTAATGGTAATGGTAATGGTAATGGTAATGGTAATGGTAATGGTAATGGTAATGGTAATGGTAATGGTAATGGTAATGGTAATGGTAATGGTAATGGTAATGGTAATGGTAATGGTAATGGTAATGGTAATGGTAATGGTAATGGTAATGGTAATGGTAATGGTAATGGTAATGGTAATGGTAATGGTAATGGTAATGGTAATGGTAATGGTAATGGTAATGGTAATGGTAATGGTAATGGTAATGGTAATGGTAATGGTAATGGTAATGGTAATGGTAATGGTAATGGTAATGGTAATGGTAATGGTAATGGTAATGGTAATGGTAATGGTAATGGTAATGGTAATGGTAATGGTAATGGTAATGGTAATGGTAATGGTAATGGTAATGGTAATGGTAATGGTAATGGTAATGGTAATGGTAATGGTAATGGTAATGGTAATGGTAATGGTAATGGTAATGGTAATGGTAATGGTAATGGTAATGGTAATGGTAATGGTAATGGTAATGGTAATGGTAATGGTAATGGTAATGGTAATGGTAATGGTAATGGTAATGGTAATGGTAATGGTAATGGTAATGGTAATGGTAATGGTAATGGTAATGGTAATGGTAATGGTAATGGTAATGGTAATGGTAATGGTAATGGTAATGGTAATGGTAATGGTAATGGTAATGGTAATGGTAATGGTAATGGTAATGGTAATGGTAATGGTAATGGTAATGGTAATGGTAATGGTAATGGTAATGGTAATGGTAATGGTAATGGTAATGGTAATGGTAATGGTAATGGTAATGGTAATGGTAATGGTAATGGTAATGGTAATGGTAATGGTAATGGTAATGGTAATGGTAATGGTAATGGTAATGGTAATGGTAATGGTAATGGTAATGGTAATGGTAATGGTAATGGTAATGGTAATGGTAATGGTAATGGTAATGGTAATGGTAATGGTAATGGTAATGGTAATGGTAATGGTAATGGTAATGGTAATGGTAATGGTAATGGTAATGGTAATGGTAATGGTAATGGTAATGGTAATGGTAATGGTAATGGTAATGGTAATGGTAATGGTAATGGTAATGGTAATGGTAATGGTAATGGTAATGGTAATGGTAATGGTAATGGTAATGGTAATGGTAATGGTAATGGTAATGGTAATGGTAATGGTAATGGTAATGGTAATGGTAATGGTAATGGTAATGGTAATGGTAATGGTAATGGTAATGGTAATGGTAATGGTAATGGTAATGGTAATGGTAATGGTAATGGTAATGGTAATGGTAATGGTAATGGTAATGGTAATGGTAATGGTAATGGTAATGGTAATGGTAATGGTAATGGTAATGGTAATGGTAATGGTAATGGTAATGGTAATGGTAATGGTAATGGTAATGGTAATGGTAATGGTAATGGTAATGGTAATGGTAATGGTAATGGTAATGGTAATGGTAATGGTAATGGTAATGGTAATGGTAATGGTAATGGTAATGGTAATGGTAATGGTAATGGTAATGGTAATGGTAATGGTAATGGTAATGGTAATGGTAATGGTAATGGTAATGGTAATGGTAATGGTAATGGTAATGGTAATGGTAATGGTAATGGTAATGGTAATGGTAATGGTAATGGTAATGGTAATGGTAATGGTAATGGTAATGGTAATGGTAATGGTAATGGTAATGGTAATGGTAATGGTAATGGTAATGGTAATGGTAATGGTAATGGTAATGGTAATGGTAATGGTAATGGTAATGGTAATGGTAATGGTAATGGTAATGGTAATGGTAATGGTAATGGTAATGGTAATGGTAATGGTAATGGTAATGGTAATGGTAATGGTAATGGTAATGGTAATGGTAATGGTAATGGTAATGGTAATGGTAATGGTAATGGTAATGGTAATGGTAATGGTAATGGTAATGGTAATGGTAATGGTAATGGTAATGGTAATGGTAATGGTAATGGTAATGGTAATGGTAATGGTAATGGTAATGGTAATGGTAATGGTAATGGTAATGGTAATGGTAATGGTAATGGTAATGGTAATGGTAATGGTAATGGTAATGGTAATGGTAATGGTAATGGTAATGGTAATGGTAATGGTAATGGTAATGGTAATGGTAATGGTAATGGTAATGGTAATGGTAATGGTAATGGTAATGGTAATGGTAATGGTAATGGTAATGGTAATGGTAATGGTAATGGTAATGGTAATGGTAATGGTAATGGTAATGGTAATGGTAATGGTAATGGTAATGGTAATGGTAATGGTAATGGTAATGGTAATGGTAATGGTAATGGTAATGGTAATGGTAATGGTAATGGTAATGGTAATGGTAATGGTAATGGTAATGGTAATGGTAATGGTAATGGTAATGGTAATGGTAATGGTAATGGTAATGGTAATGGTAATGGTAATGGTAATGGTAATGGTAATGGTAATGGTAATGGTAATGGTAATGGTAATGGTAATGGTAATGGTAATGGTAATGGTAATGGTAATGGTAATGGTAATGGTAATGGTAATGGTAATGGTAATGGTAATGGTAATGGTAATGGTAATGGTAATGGTAATGGTAATGGTAATGGTAATGGTAATGGTAATGGTAATGGTAATGGTAATGGTAATGGTAATGGTAATGGTAATGGTAATGGTAATGGTAATGGTAATGGTAATGGTAATGGTAATGGTAATGGTAATGGTAATGGTAATGGTAATGGTAATGGTAATGGTAATGGTAATGGTAATGGTAATGGTAATGGTAATGGTAATGGTAATGGTAATGGTAATGGTAATGGTAATGGTAATGGTAATGGTAATGGTAATGGTAATGGTAATGGTAATGGTAATGGTAATGGTAATGGTAATGGTAATGGTAATGGTAATGGTAATGGTAATGGTAATGGTAATGGTAATGGTAATGGTAATGGTAATGGTAATGAAGTAATGAAAATGTAATGAAATTATCATTACTTCATTGCGATAGTAATGATAATGAAGTAATGAAATTTCAATTACTTCAATTGGGTTTTTGCCCCTTTTTTGGGCGAATCATGCCAAGCTTAATTGTAGTTACCACCAAGTGTGTCCTCGGTCATTTTTTGGATGATTCATGTCAGTTGGATTAGGACAGCTTCTGAGTGCGTCCCTGGACATTTTATGGATGGTTCATGTCAAGTGGGATTGGGACAGCTTCTGAGTGCGTCCTTGGACATTTTATGGATGATTCATGTTATTTGGGATTACGCCAACTTCTCAATGCGTCGAAATATTTAAAAACTAGAGAATGGACTATCTTCGGCTATACCGAAGCTGAAATACCCCACACAGTAGGAACTTGAACATAGGTACTTGAACATAAAATGTGGTCTCAAGACCCTATTTTGAGCCAATTATAGGTGGTTTTGCAGCCCGGACCATGTCCAAAATCCATTTCTAAAAATTTCCAATCAAATCCACAGTTTTTTTAGTTTCTTTTTTAATTTCGTATGGAATTCAATCTTAGTGAAAACATATTATTTTCCAAAAAAAAGTTAAACACCAATTTTTTTTAGAATTTTTTAAAAAATTACGTTTTTGATTAAATGAAGTATTTTTGTAAAGTGACATATGTTTTGAAACCACACTTGGGAAATTAAATTACCGTTACTTTATTGCGATAGTAATGATAATGAAGTAATGAAATTTCCATTACTTCATTACCTATCAGCCCCAATTGCGTTTTTGTCCTTTTTTGGGCGAATCATGCCAAGTTTAATTGTAGCGACCATCAAGTTTGTCCATGGTAATTTTTTTTGGATGATTCATGTCAGTTGCGATTCAGAGTGCGTCCTTGGACATTTTATAGATGATTTATGTCAGGTGGGATTCCACCGAATACATACATATGGGGATATTTTTGAGGTGTCACGTCAGGTGGGATTACAGCTGCCTTCAAGTGCATTCTTCATAAATCCATGGAAAAATTACAGACAATTTGTATACCCCCACACTCACTGTGGCAGGGTATACTAACTTTGTCACAACGTTTGTAACGCCCATAAAGAGGCGTGTCCGGTATGGAAAAGTATATATATTCTTGATCAGTATCACCTCCTGAGTCAATTTAGCGATGTCCGTATGTCTGTCCGTCTGTCCGTCCGCACGATAGCGGTCGCAGTTTTGGAGATACCGACTTGAAACTTTGGGTACATGTTTTTCTCGTGAATACTGAGATCAAGTTCGAGAATCAGCCAAATCAGATAAAAACTGGGCGTGGCTCCCATACACCGAAAAAAAAGGTAAACATTTTTCAAGTCTTTTTTATGGTTGTATTCGATTGGAACTGTTTAGAAACGTATTTTTGACATGGTCCAAGGTTCCGAAGCCACATATATAAGGGTCTAAATGGGGTCTTGAGACCAATTTTTTTTTTTGGTGAAAGGGATTTAATGATGTATCAAAGGACTTAGCAGCTGCCCAGTCTAAACTGATGGAGTATGAAATAAACTTTCAGAAGTATAAATGCTTGGATGAAACAGCTCCGAAACAAAATACTTCTGTTGGGCTTTTGCTTCACCAGTTACATTTTATTCTCCTGATCCTGCGGTTTTGGAAACGAGTAGATGACGCTCCTTAGAAAAATATGAATGGAATCTCAAATATTGATAAAAAGGTTAGTCCTTCCATAAATATTATTTCTCCAAAGGATTGTTTGCGGGAAGTACAAGAAACGAGAACCCCCGAAAAGGCTTGTTGTTGTGCAACCTAAAAAATCTATTTTCGTGACCAGATTTGCACCGGACACATTAACTGAAGATATTATATTTTATATTGATTCTAAACTCAATAAAACCGGTAATAATATAAATGCTTTTAAATTCAACTTTTCATACGCTAGAAACATTTCATCTTTCAAATTATCTGCTCCTGCAGAATTGTTTGATGAGATTGTTAATACAAATTTTTGGCCGGATAAAACTTTAGTTCGCGAATTTGTTTATAAAGAAAAATCAAATCTAGTAAATCCAGTTCAACTTCCTCAAAGAAAATTAAATTCTAATCAAAAAAACTACATAAAATCCCGAATAATGTTGTTTGTCTTCTGTACCAAAATGTTCCAGGGCTAAATACAAAGTTGAATGATATTTATATTAAAAGTTTCGATTGTAGTCATAATGTCTTGGTATTTAACGAAACTTGGCTTAAACCAAATATTTTTGATTCAGAAATTCTGTGTGCTGGGTATCAAATTTTTCGGAGGGATCGTAAATGCAGGACTGGTGGTGGAGTCCTCATTGCAGTAAAAAACCTTTTTTCATCGGAGGAAATCATACTTTCAGATGTCTCTGACTTGGAATTAATTGTGTACTAATTCGAGTTTTTAGTATCGATATTTTCGTTACTTGCTCGTATATCCCACCGAATTCGAATATTACCGTTTATCTAAGACATGTGTCCCTTATATCATTGGTTTACTCAAATGTTAAACCTGCCGATTCCATTGTTGTTTTTGGAGACTTTAATTTACCGAATATATCTTGGAATTTTTGTGGCGATTCAAACCATAATTTATGTTGACGACTCTTCGAAGTTTGAAAACAGCGCTGTGATGCTTTTGCATGTCCAGAAGATAACCAACACCCAGCACTTGAACAACTTAGAACCAGTTTCTACACCGTTGAAGTCATTTTTTTGCTTCAAGAATACAAATTTTGTTAAAATGAACCAACTCTTATTTGACACCCTGAGATTGAAAACACCCTGAACAAAATGTGTTTGCGAAAAAGCCGTGGAAAAAATTTTGCATGAAGAAGCCGTGCAAAGTGAACGAGAACGAATTTTGGTGCAAGAAAACTTAGTTTGAAAAACTGATGGAGCGGCCATCAGATTTTTACGCTAAAAAGCTTTTTATTAATTTTCGGTAAAAAATTTTGTTATGCAGATTTTTTTCCAAAATGCA
The DNA here is from genome assembly GCA_951394025.1 of Heteromyza rotundicornis. Taxonomy (NCBI): domain Eukaryota; kingdom Metazoa; phylum Arthropoda; class Insecta; order Diptera; family Heleomyzidae; genus Heteromyza; species Heteromyza rotundicornis. Next base: position 42,129,809 of record OX596011.1, read on the forward strand.
CTTTTCATAAGAATTTTGTACAAAACATTATTTTGAAGAAATTTTGAGCTAAATATTTGATAATAATTTTACGGCTTCATTTTATTTCGAAGCATATTTAAAATTTAGATATATTAATATTATCGCTTTTGTGAAAAATGGAAACGCAAGTTTGTTAGCTGCAAGTTGTTTTGTATTGTTCGCAGTGAATTTGGGTCCAAATTTTTATATTTTGGTTTTTGGGTTTTTTTAGTTTGTAGGAGTTTGTAATTTGTGCAATGTTCGTTATTTATGTACACTAGGTGACAAAATTTAAAAACAAAAATTCTTTCAATAAAATTTTAATTTAAAAAAATTTGTGTTCTTCAATAAAATTTGTCAAATAATTTTCGTGAACATTTATTTGGTTTTTTATTTTCTACATTTTTGG
>OX596011.1:42130417-42559891 GCA_951394025.1 Heteromyza rotundicornis
TTACTCCATATGCGTCACTAACCCAAAACAACTTAAATAATCTTCGCAAAGAAAGAATTTCTTAGACAACCTAAACACACACGCAAATTCCCAAGCAGCATGAAAATTGGAGCCCACTTGTCTGTTCTACATGTAAACAGGTCGTCTACGCACCCACGCCACATGGTCGCCAAGATCAAGTCGCGCCGCAACAAGAAAGTACCTCCTAATTGCGCACAAGAAATAAGGGTGGTTTTCAGACTCCACACATTTTTAGTTCGCGCATTGTTTCCTTCTGAATTCGCTGGCGCCAGCATTGACCATCGACTGGAGGAATGTAAATCATAAACAAGCATTTCTTGTTTGTGTGATCAAGCGAAGGAATGTGTGACATGAACACTGTGCGTTTATTGTTGTTGTTTTCCTTCAGCCACGCGTATTTGGTTTTTTCCTTTTGTTTTAATACGCACAACTGAAAGGGTTCTATGCGCGTAGTAAAACCAGAGAAGAAAGTCTTGTGGATTGCATTTATGTATACACAAAACTTCAATAATTCACAATTTATTGTTAAATGGTTTGTGATCACATGAAATGCTATTTGCAGGAAGTTTAAAAATTGTATAAATACATCGATACACCTTAAAACACACATGCTATGTTTCCAAAAATGTAGAAAATAAAAAACCAAATAAATGTTCACGAAAATTATTTGACAAATTTTATTGAAGAACACAAATTTTTTTAAAATCAAATTTTATTGAAAGAATTTTTGTTTTTAAATTTTGTCACCTAGTGTACATAAATAACGAACATTGCACAAATTACAAACTCCTACAAACTAAAAAAAACCCAAAAACCAAAATATAAAAATTTGTACCCAAATTCACTGCGAACAATACAAAACAACTTGCAGCTAACAAACTTGCGTTTCCATTTTTCACAAAAGCGATAATATTAATATATTAATATATTTTAAATATGCTTCGAAATAAAATGAAGCCGTAAAATTATTAACAAATATTTAGCTCAAAATTTCTTCAAAATAATGTTTTGTACAAAATTCTTATGAAAAGTGCTTTTTGGAAAAAAATCTGCATAACAAAATTTTTCACCGAAAATTAATAAAAAGCTTTTTAGCGTAAAAGTCTGATGGCCGCTCCATCAGTTTTTCAAACTAAGTTTTCTTGCACCAAAATTCGTTCTCGTTCACTTTGCACGGCTTCTTCATGCACAATTTTTTCCACGGCTTTTTCGCAAACACATTTTGTTCAGGGTTTTTTCAATCTGGGGGTGTCATTTGAAACTAGTTGGGACATGAACTTTGAAGATGTTGACGACTATGTATCAAGCAAAATCCTCGAGATATGTGTTCCAAAGAACATTAAAAAGAATTCGAATGAACTTGGTGCTGTATGGTTTACAAAAGAATTGAGGAAACTTAAAACTTCGAAAACTCGGGCATTTAAAACATTTAAAAGAATTTTAAACCTTCAAGATTATTCTAAATATTCGCTTCTGAGACATAAATATCAAGTACTTAATACAAAATGCTATGATGAATATTTGAACGATTTGAAATCCAAAATGAAATACGATTCTAAAACTTTTTATAACTTTGTAAATTCAAAAAGGAAAAACACTGGTTTTCCAACTACAATGAAATGGAATGATCGTGAGTCCAACAATCATACTGAGATTTCAAATTTGCTGACTTCTTCAAAACGACATATTCTGATAATACTTATGGCAACACATCATATCCATATAACATCCCCACTTATAATTCCATTTTCAATCCTGTTATAGAATCTGAAGATGTCTTACAACACCTAAAATCGTTGAAATATTCATATAGTACTGTCCGATAGCTGTATTTTGAAAGTTTGTGCAGAAAATTTATACATTCCACTTTCAAATATATTCAATGCCTCTATTGAAAGAGGTTATTTTCCGAATTCATGGAAAGAGTCATACATTATTCCTCTTTATAAAAGTGGAACCAAATCATTCGTATCTAACTATAGAGGTATTGCTAAACTTAGCACAATACCAAAGTTATTTGAACAAGTTGTCACAAAGCAATTGGTTCACTCGGTCACAACTTTAATATCTCCTTCACAGCATGGTTTTCTGAGAGGTAGATCAACATCTACAAATTTATTGGATATAATAATGGGATTTTCAAAGAATCTTCAAACAGATGTCATATATACTGATTTTAGTAAAGCTTTTAATAAAGTTAATCATTATTTGTTGATTGAAAAGCTTAAAAGATACGGATTCCCAGATCTTCTTTTAAAATGGGTAGAATCGTATCTGACAAATCGGAAGCAACAGGTGTTATTCGAATCATCAACATCAAAAACTATAGATGTCACCTCTGGAGTTCCTCAAGGAAGTCACTTAGGTCCTATTCTGTTTAATCTTTTTATAAATGACCTTCCTTCTGTCATTAAACATTCGAATGTACTGTTGTATGCTGATGACGTTAAATTGTTTCTATCCTATGACATCTTAGATCAACATAAGTTGTTACAATCAGATCTGACCAGTATAGCTATCTGGTGTGATAATAACTTAATGGAACTGAACTTGAAAAAATGTAAATTCATGACATTTGCTAGAAGACACCAACTTTCATCGCTGTATCATATAAATAACTGTAATCTAGAAAAGGGTTTTACTTTTGTGGACCTGGGTGTTACTATGGATCCAAAACTTTGCTTTCATCTACATATTGATTTATGTGTGAATAAGGCGAGGGGTGTTCTAGCTTTCATTAAGAGGTGGTCAAAAGAATTTAATGATACATTCGTTACCAAAAGTCTTGCTACACCAATTTTGGAATATGCATCGGTCTTGTGGAATCCACAATACAAATGTCACTCTGATAGAATTGAATCTTGGACATCCCTATTCTAAAAAATAGAAGAACGATGCTTAATGTAACATATTTGATTAAATTGATAAATGGCTCTCTGAATTCTACATTTTTGCTTCAGGAAATTGATTTTAATATTCCAACTCGTCGTTCCAGATCTTTCATTCCTTTGATATTAAATATGTGCCGTTCTAATTACGCACAGAATGAACCTTTTCGTTGTATTTTTAGCGTCTTTAATAGCATGTATTCTGTCTTTGACCTGTCAGATTCACTTAATAAAACTAAAACTTTTATTTTAAATGCACTTGATCACACTTAAGGCCTTTGTTGCTCTTTGAGTTTTTGGACCGCTTAGGGTCTAACGAAATGACAGGGTTGCCAAACTCCACAAAGATCGGCATTGTCGATTTTTGAAAGTGTTGTGTTTTTGTTGTATTTTGTATTTATATTTCAGCAGAATTTTGTTTTTTACTGTATATTGTATACAAACAAAACAACATTTTTTTATCTGAATTCACATTCGTTCCGTTACTGTTTACTTAACTGTTCTATTTGTATTTGATTTTTTATATTTAGTATAAAAAAATAAAATACTTCAATTAATATTTGTAATCTTTGTCGCGTAAATTAACTGTTTGGATTGTTTTGTCTTTGTATTTTTGTTAAGTCTAATATCGTAAAGTTGGCAAAAATTATATTTGATCAAATTCATATTCGTCGCATGAATTCTTATGCTTCATAATATTTTCTTTTAATTGTTTATTATCACGTTAATCTTATATTATGTTATGTTTGGAGGAATTATCTCTTGCATTCTCTCCTAATTCGCGTTTTATTAATATGCATTTTATCAGCTGATGAATTTAATCTGTAGCTGAAACGAATTTCAAGATATGTTTACCCGCGATCGGTTGCACAGCGTAATCCGGATTACGGCTGTTCGGTCACCAAATCCGTGCGTCATGCGGGTGTGCCCCTCGGTCGGTTGGGTGGGTAAGTGGGACCGTTGGGATTCGTCGTTAACAGATATATGATAATTTGAAATTTTGACGAAAAATTTAAGTAGCAAATAGAGAAAAATGTCCATAACTTTGTCAAATCTCAACCGATTTGAAATTGTTTGATATCGTTGGAAAGGTAATAAAATGTCCTTGGATAAACCGATACCCTTATTTTTAAGAAAACCGTACGCTTTCAAAAGGAAAATTTTGTTGTAACTTTGACCCGTTTTTTAAACAAAAACACTCCATATTTTTTAATGATTTATTTTGCAAGAAAGTACATTCAATTACCTTTTAAAAATGGACGGATTTTGGATGGACACTTGATGGACCCAGAAGTTATGGCTATTTTTGTAAAACCTAAAATTTACATTTTTTACTGCTGTATTCTGAACGGAATTCAGCCGAAGCTGAAGCTCAAAATGAATAAAAAATGAAAAATATTAACATATTTATTGAAAATTGTTTATATCTTAACGATTCACTTACTAAGTGTTCGTCTATGAAAAACAATTATTTATTAAGTAAATTAATATTTAAATTGATCAATAACACAACCGTGCAAAATTTTAACGTTTTTATACTCCATAAACCGGGAGTATAAAAATTAAAAAAACTGTAAAACTGACCTTTGAGTAGAATTAATACCATAACTTTTGGACGGATGAATAGAATTTAAACATTTAAATTTGTTTTTTTTAGAAAATTCGAGAGATTTCCTTTTGAATGATACTATCCATTCAAATTTTAAATGTTCAACATTTTCTGAGTTTGTGCTCTTTTATCTCATAAACTAAAAGAGATACTAAAACATAATGTTCCACAAAAAAGGCAAATTTCTTTCAAAAACTATGCATCCGTCCAAAAGTTATGATATTAAATCTACTCAAAGGTCAGTTTTACACGTGAAATAAAGGGCTTTTAGAATTAGTTATCAAATCTCTGGCACCAAAAAGTGTGTTGAGTTGTATAATCAAATGGGTGTACAATGCACATAAAAATATATATATTTTTTTTTTTTTTTTAACTACATAAAATTTATTTATTGAATCTTCTAAAATAAAAAATTAGAACTAACAATAACTTTGAACAAAATAATTAGACATTACATAACAGATTTAACATAGTACTAGTTGACCTTATCCACTGATTTGGACAACTTAATGTATGTATCTACAGGATGTCGGCATAGACGAACGGCTGCATCGACGAGGTAGTCCCTGAACTATCTATTCAAAGGCAATAGAATAATTTCGTTTTAGACGTAAGGGTCGGGTGTGTTTTATTAAGGTTCGAGCTAGAATATTAGGGTGCAATTTTAGCTTATCTGCATACTTTGTATTACGTTTCGGTATCTCATCAGATATTTTCGATATTTGTAAATCTCTGTGGATGTGTTCATTTTTTATAAACCATGGCGCTCCAAGTATTTGTCGCAGAATTTTTGACTGCATCCTTTGCAGTTTCACAACATTTGATGGAAATGCTGTTCCCCAGAGCTCGATCCCATATGACCATATGGGTTTAATTATACTTTTGTATAACAGAATTTTATATGTGGTGTTGAGTTTTGATTGCTTCGAGAGGAGCCAATTTAATTCGAGTTTTTTTAATTTTATTTGTGTAATTTTAGCTGTGATGTGCTTTTTCCATGTGAGTCTGCGATCGAGATGCATACCAAGATATTTGGTTCCAGTACATTGTGGTATTTCACTATTATTTATTGTAAGCATGGAGCAAGTGTCTTTCCTTAGGGTGAAGGTTATATGTGCACTCTTAGACTCGTTGACTCTAATTCTCCACTTTGATAGCCAATTCTGTAAAGTGTTCAAATGTTGTTGCACGTGTTGTGATGCCATTTTAGCGTCTGAGTGCGAGCACAATATTGCGGTGTCGTCGGCAAATGTTGCGATGAGGGTCTGATCATAAATGGGCATATCAGCTGTATAGAGAATATACAGGAGGGGTCCGAGGACGCTGCCTTGGGGTACACCGGCAAGAATATCAAATCTACTAGAAACGAAACTTTTATGTTTAACTACAAATTTTCTGTGGGTCAAGTAGTTGTCAAGCAAAACGTGCATGCTTACGGGTAATAGTTTCTGTAGTTTGGATATCAATCCTCTATGCCATACCTTATCAAAGGCTTGGGAGATGTCGAGGAATACTGCTGAGCAGTATTGTTTTTCTCGAACGTTTTTTTGATCAATTCAACAATGCGATGAACCTGTTCAATTGTGCCATGCTTTTCTCTAAATCCGAATTGGTGATTGGGTATTTCACCTTTAGCGAGTATTGTGGGTAACATCATTTTTATCAGAATTTTCTCAAAAAGTTTTGATAGGGTAGAGAGTAAGCTTATTGGGCGATATGAACTCACGTTTGTAGGGTCTTTTCCCGGTTTTGGGATCATCGTGATCTGCGACAGCTTCCAGTCAGTTGGGTAGTGACCTATTCTTAATATAGCATTATATATATGCAATAAGTGACTAACAGCAATTGATGGCAGCTCTTTCACCATTTTAGCCGTTATTAAGTCATGTCCTGGAGCTTTTTTTGGGTTCAACTTGGCAATATCGTCCATAAGTGCTTTTCTTCTGATGAGTAGTGGGTTATAGTTTGGCCTGGTTGCGAGCTGTGGTAACGGGTAATTTGCATTTGGGGGGTTGGGAGTCAATACATTTTGTAGGTGACTTGCCCAAACACTTACCTTTTTCGGCATCACTTCTCGCCCAGTCTCCGTTGGGTAAACGAATTGGCGATTCTGCAATAATGGGTCGTTTTAAATTTTTTGTGGCACGCCAAAGTGAGTAATTTGTTGAGCTCGTCGGCGTAAGCTTTTCCATGAATTGATGCAGATCATTCTCGTTTTTCGCCCTCAGTTCATTTTGTTGTTTTCGTGTAATGAGGGTCAGCTTTTTTTTCAAATAGGGTGATCTGAACTTTTGCCAATCACGCCTTATTGATCTCTTTTCTGTTAAGAGCGCAGCTATATTTTGTGGCACAAATTCCTTTTTTTGGGTAGTGTTATTGATTTTTGGGGTCGCTGCCAGTGCGGCGTTTGTAAGCAGAAGGGTAAAGTTACGCACTGCCACATTCAGTTGCTCCTCAGTTTTCAGTGACACATGTAGGGTAATGTGTGAACTTATATATTTTCTGAATTTAAGCCAATTCGTATGGATACTGGTGAGTTTGTCGGGTGGGTTGACTTCTGAATTTGGCTCATATTTTACTGTGATAATAGTGGGTGTGTGATCAGACGAGAGTTCCACTGAAGACTCAATGGTTAGTTGAGTTCGTTTAAGGGTCTTGATTACTGCAAAATCAATAACATCTGGAATTTTGCGTCTGTCCGATGGCCAGTATGTTGGCGTGCCTGACGAAACCACATCAAGGCCGAGTTTGCTGGTAGTATTCCATAGTAGTCTTCCTTTGGGTGAAATCAGACGAGAGCCCCAATAAGTGTGTTTGGCATTAAAATCTCCAGCTACGAGAAATTTTGGGCCAAGGGTTGCAAAAATGTCTGAAATTGGTGTTCAGTTATTTTGGAGCTGGGTGGACAGTATATTGCAGATATTGTCAATCCTTTTATATACTATTCAAGACAAATACTGGTGGCTTGCAAGTACTCGGTGCAAAATTCCTGTAAAACATAGTGTTTGATTCTGTCCTTAATTAGAATCGCTGATCCACCTCGTGCTTTACCACCTGGGTGTTTAGTGTCATACAACTTGTATCCGGGTATGTTAAAAAAGTGTTTTTGGGTCAAATGAGTCTCTGAAATTAGCATTATATCTATACAGAATGAATTGAGGAATTGAATGAGTTCCAATTTATGTTGGCATAAGCCGTTCGCGTTCCAGAAGGATATTTTTATCGCATTCATGGCTTATTTTTTAAAAGGATCTGGATTAGCAGGTTTTGATTGTGTATTTCCTGCATCATAGTTTGCATGCCGTTCATAAACTGCGACATGTTTTGCATAAACATCTGTAGTGTTTGTTCAAGGCCAATGTTCTGTTGGGCCGGTTGAATAACTGGAGGGTCTTGGGTATATCCTTTGAGTAAATTTGCGTATGAAAATTGTTGTTGTTGTGATGCGGCGTTAGCACCATTTCCTTGGGGTGGTGGGTATGATTTCATCTGCGCAAAATTGGCTGGAGTAGGGTTTGACCTCTTTGTAGCTGTTGCGCTTAAGGGCTTCGGTTCGGTAATAACCTTATTTTTAAGGGTTTTTGTAGACTGAACACCCTCTGTAGTTGGCAGTGTGATTTCCATCGCAGTTACTACAATGTCTAACATTTACGTCTTCTCTCGATTTTGGGCACAATTGGGTCTGGTGAAGGTCACCACAAATAACACAAACACTGGGAATATTTTTTCGAATGACCAAATTCTTGGCAGTTTTGGCATTGTATTGGGCCACGACGTTTATGCGGCTCCTCAACACTGACTCTACGGTGTAGTAAATATCGCAAATTGTATATAGGGTGGGTTTCACTTTTTTGCAGAGTCTTATGGTCAAATTCCAGTTCAATGCGGAAAAGTGGTTGGGTTAATTTTTCCTTGTTTAGAATGTTAGACACAGATCTAACTTGGAATTTTAATGCAATTAATGCCTCTTTTACATCGCCACATTCGACAAACGAGTCTACACCTCTTAGAACAACCGATAGACCTTTGCTACTTTTGAGCTGGTATGTGTAATAGCTCTTTTTACACTTATCGAAATGATCCACAATTTTGCGAAAATCTGCCTCATTATAAATTTGTATTTTTGTTTCATGGATGGCGCCCTTGAGAATAGCCATCACATGAAATCTATTGGCACCTACAATTTGTGTTATCAGAGTCACAAGGGAATTCGAGTTTTTTGCTCTGAGATAAATTGGTGGCGGCTTTGACGTCTTGGGTTTAGGGTCTGAATTATCCTCTTCATATAATAGGGAGTATCTATTTTGCCCAAGATTTATGGGCTGTATACTCGGCTTTGTCTTTAAAACCTTAGGCGTATTCGTATTTTTGGGAGGGGTCGTTTTGCGCTTTTGCAATGTAGGGTCTGGCTTTTGCAGGTAGCGGTGCATGCCAGTCTGCACTGCCGCACGTGGAGTGTTTTTCTCTGTAGTGTTTGCGCCAATTGCATTACTCGTATTTGCCGACTGAAGCTTATACAAAGGGTTTTTGTTCTCAAAGAACTTATTTGCAGGGTCTTTATTTTCAGTGAATATCTTAACAGGGTCTGGCCTAAGAGTATTAGTAGTAATTGTACTTGCCAAATTTGTTTGTGATGCTAAAAACGCCGTCATATTAGCTGCCTGCTGGGTGTAGGGTGTTGGAGTTTGACACTGCTTGCTCCATGAGAGAGAGCCCGATGGCGATGCGGGAGAGTTAGCAAAGAGTACCTCTGCAGATCGATTCTTTGCTATAGTTGTTTCTGCACTATTCATGGCGGGGAGGGTAACAATGACAGGTTGCGATGCATTCGCACTGCTCGCACCTGTTGGTTGCATGGCAAAAGCTTTTATTTGTGAATTTGCCGTGTTTTCACTAGCACTAGCTGATGCTGATTCAAGCTCTTGTTTTGAGCGGGATGTTGAATTCTCTGTAAGAGAATTCCTTGTTTTTTGGGGAGAATGATTCACTGACATAATTTTTCTCACAAATCTTTTTTATTTGTTTGCTTTATATGCAGTGGCTTTGATACGCCACTTGCACTCTTTTTCTTGACATTGTTTTAGCGTCTATTTCGCGTAATTTTTGGAGGGTTTTGTTATTGTTTCACAATGTTATTTATTATTTCTGCGGGACCGATTAAAACGCGTCCGTTCGATAAAGATTGGCGCTTTAAATAATTGAATATTTGTGATGAAATGTATTTTGCAAAATTTGGTGTATTTCAAAGCTGTATTTTCAGGGATGTGGAGCTTAAGTCACATATTTAATTCTACAGGGAAGGGTTTTTTTTTTGCTAATTTCATTAATATATGAACATAAGGCAAACCTTTTTTTTTTTTGCCTTGTACATTGTTTGAAGAATTAAAATTCGGAAGAGCCTTGGGGGGGGGGTTAAATTCAGTAATTTATATTTTAGCACTAAGTTACAGTGAAAAATGACGTGGTACTCGAATATCATTAAAAAACAAGCAAGCACGTAAAAAAATCGGTAAAATAAGAAAAACAAGCATGAAGCCGAGCGGGTTTTTCCGAGCTATACTTAAGTATTACCAACTAGTAAATTTGCCCGTGCCATGCACGGGAAAAAAACACACTAATTTGAAAAAATTTAATGTTTACTAAATATATTTTAGATGCAAAAATATTTTCTATGTTTTTAAAATTTAAATGTAATTTTTTTTATAGAAATTTGTGAAATATGTAATTGTTTATTAAATTTTGTAAAGAATAGAAAGAAATTTTGTTTGATTATGTAATTGTGTAAAGTTGAACTGTTACATTATAAAAGAAAGATTAAAAAAAGAAAAAAGAATATCAAGCAATGGATTAAAAAAAAAATACGACCGGTGGCGGGCTTGAACCTATGACAGCCGCAGTCATAGGCCAAAGCTCTAACCAACAGACCACAGGCAGCTATAAAATAAATTGAGCTAATGGCAATATAGTTCATCAAGCTGTATGGTGAATGTGTATATACACACAAAAATATAGCTTTGATTTACCATTGCCACCTTTAAGGAAATAATACTGCCAAAAGGCTAGCGTTGCCACCTGACAATGTTTTCACCTGTTACGGCTAAACATTATTTCCGATTGTCGATTATTTTTATTGCAAAGCGTTTTATTCATTGGATTTTTTCAATTTTTATTTTCGTATTATGTATTTTGACGTACTAAAACCGAATCTGAATCTTTTATTGTAGCAAGAATCTGCTTTCCGAGAAAAAAATTTTTTTAAGTTTTGATTTCCCCTTTTACAATTTCTTGAGTGACTTCTAAGAAAGGTGTTCATTTTGTAGTATTTTTTTTCGGGAATTTTAATTTATAAATGCTTCACATTTTTATTTGTTTTTATGAAATTTCTCACATTAAACAAATATATTTTCGCATTTGCAAGAAACATTTTTGAGTAAGTTTCGCTGCGGCTGCGGTACTTCGCGTTGATGTGTGCGGACCTTAAAGTTGTACTGGGAATATATGCAGTGTATAGGAAAGTGTAATATGAAAGTGTAATATGAAAATCTAATACACCACCGTAATATGTGAAAATAGTGTTAGGAGGCAACGGTAGTCTTGTGGCAGTGTTATTTGCTTAAAGGTGGCAGCTTTAGGTCGAAGCTATTTTTGTTTATATGTGAAATGATTTTTTGTGTGTGTATATACATGAAAGCGTTTTGCATGACGCTTGATGAAGTTAATCGATATTAGGTAAAGGTATTGTATGAGCATTAGTGGCTCTGGTGAGAAGGCGCTTAGTTCGCTACTTCATCTTACTTACAATCGCTGCGTTGTGGGTTCGATACCTCACCAGGGCGGCTAACATTTATAAGAAAAAAATATATGTGTGAATATTAAGTGGCTCTGGTCCCTTCTCACGACCGCAGCGTCGTGTGGACAAACCACCAGAATGGCTAACATTTAAAAAAAAAGAAGGTTAACAACTTGAAAAAATTTTGTAAGTGAAGTTGTAAATTTTGAATCGGTTAGTGTTCCGGACAGACAGACAGACAGAAAGACAGACAGAAAGACAGACAGACAGACAGACAGACAGACAGACAGACAGACAGACAGACAGACAGACAGACAGACAGACAGACAGACAGTCAGACAGACAGACAGACAGACAGACAGACAGACAGACAGAAAGACAGACAGACAGACCGACAGACCTGGACAAATATATATATTAATTCCATCAATAATAAAATCGATAAGCTCCGTCTCAGTTATATCAGAACGCTTGCACTGAGCGAACAAACGCATAGTAGAATTAAATATTTAATATTTAAATGTGATTTGAATATTTTAATATTTGGAAAGCAGTATCTCATATAGAAATTCAATACGCGTGTATTTAAATGTTTTCCATAAATAAAAAACTTCATTGCCGCCAGCCAGTCTTGAACCTACGACCTCTGCAAATTGGAAATAAGAAATTCACACTGATCTATCACAGGCATAATTTTTCTGTCTCTAAACTGAAATATATATGAAGCAGAAAGTAAACAACGTTTTTTTGTGAGTTTCTATTTTAAGATTCGATTTTAGAACAAAAAATTCAACGCTTGCTGAGCAAGATATAATTGAAATTTCTATTTGTAGATTTGAAAACTTCAATTTATAAAACTTGCTGAGCAATATACAAACATGTAGACGCTTGTGAATAATGTCGGAAATATATGAGTCGGTTTAAACTCCAGAGTCCAATCTCCAGAGGTTCCAGGTTCGAATTCCGGCAAAACTGAAATAAAAAAATTAAATAAATCAAAAAATAAATAACTTTAAAAAAGGGCAAATAATTTAAAAAAAAATTTTTTTTGAAGAAGCGTGTTTTATATTTCCATCACCTTCTAATTCTCGAATTTGTCGTCGTAATTCAAGAACTTCACGTCGTTTTCGCAATGTTTGTAATTCCCGTTCAAGTGCAACATCATCATTTTCTTGAGACTCACCAGCAAAGCGTCCTTCGGTATTGGACATAGAACTTGTACTTGCCCCATTTTGTATATTAGCAGCATCTCCACATTCATTGCCTTGTTCATCACAATCAAATTCATTATCTTGCTCCAAATCGATATTGACCACTTCACTCTGCCCAAAATGATCAGCACAGAGTTTTCGTAATTGAGTTGTAGTGGCCGTTAACGAAAAATTCACATTAGCATCCTTCAACGAATCCAACATCTGTCTGGTTGTGCGCTGTGTCATTTTCCACAAATATTTTTCTTGCAAATCCTTTCCTCAAATCTTGCAGTATCCAAAAAATATCAAAGGTATCACGGATCCTAACCCCACATCTAAGTTTTAATATTACTTTATTTCGAATGAATAATTTTTACTTCACGACAAACATATAATTCAATATCGAAAGTATTTTTAAAAAGAACAAAAAAAAAGTATATTAATACACAAAGTGATTACAATATATGAATTTGCATCTTTTATTAAGTAGTTTTATTGTTCATATTGCTAACAATTTTGGAAGTTAACTATATAAGTACTAGTAAATTTGCCCGTGCCATGCACGGGAAAATTTACCCGTAGTGGGCAGTGAAATGCATATAACTTACTTTCTATCTGCTGGCATAGAATTTGTTGTTGTAAAAATTCGCAGCTTAATTGATTTAAGTTGAACTGAGCTTGAACCCGACTTAGAGCTCGTTAAATATAAATCAGTTGCTTTTATTAAATTTTGTAAAGAATAGAAAGAAATTTTGTTTAATGATGTAATTATCGCCTAATGTGTAAAGTTTAACTGTTACATTAAAAAAGAATTGAAAAAGAAAAATTAAAAAAAAGAAAAAAATATGAAGCAATGGAATTAAAAGAACAAAAACTACGGCCGGCACCGGGCTTGAACCTATGACTGCCGCAGTCATAGGCCGAAGCTCTAACTAATGGCTATTAGGTGAACTCCATAATCTATGTATACATATAAAAATTATTTGTGAAATATGTGAACTTTTATTAAATTAAAGAATAGAAAGAAATTTTGATAGATGATGTAATTGTCGCCTAATGTGTAAAGTTGAACACTTAGGTTAAAAAAGAATTAAAAGAGAAAGATTAAAAAAAAGAAAAATATGAAGCAATGGAATTAAACATACAAAAACTACGTCCGGCGCGGGCTTGAACCTGCCGCAGTTATAGGCCGAAGCTCTCACCAACAGACCACAGGCAGCTATAAAATAACTTCAGCTAATGGCGATAAAGTTCAGCAAGCTGTATGGTGAATGTGTATATACACACAAAAAGTAACAAATATAGCTTTGATTTACAATTGCCACCTTTAAGGACATAATAATTCCACAAGGCTAGCGTTGCCACCTAACATTGTTTTCACCTGTTACGGCTAAACATTACTTCCGATTGTCGATTATTTTTATTGTAAAGCGATTTTATCAATGGATTTTTTCAATTTTTATTTTCGTATTATATATTTTGACTAAGGCATTCAATCCCGAAGTGTTTTTAAAAATCCCGCGATCCCGGGATTTGTTCGGGATTTTCGGGATTAAAGAAAAAACTGTTGCAACAATATTTTGAGCTTAATTTTATTTTAATTCAACGTAGAAATAATATTTAATAAATATTGCATTAAACAAAACAAAATTTAAAATAAATAAAGTCAAACAAAAAGTTTTTAATTTTAAATTACTCTGATCGAACAAGTTTGATATTTTATGTGTTAAATTGAGTTGCTTTATTATTTTTTTTTGCCAAGCTGAATCCATTCAAAAGTACAACACTCAAACGGTTGACAAAATAATTTTATTAATTATATCTACCTTTTTGTCGAATAAAAAAATGGTTTCAATTTGAAAAAATTTTATTCAGATCGATAAAAATATTTTGTTTACTGTTTGTCTTAATTTTTTGTGTGTGCAGCACTAAGTCTACGAATGTGAGCTTTTTGTGTTTACCAATTAGATTGAAAGTAAACGCACTGCAGTATTTTTGTGGAAAAGCGTCGAAAATATCTTAAACAATGCGTAAAAAATCCATTTTTTTTAATCCCGGGATTCTGGACTCAAAATACCGGGTTTCCGGGATTTATAAAACGTTCAATCCCGGGATCCCGGGAATCGGGATCCCGGGATTGAATGCCTTAATTTTGACGTACTAAAACCGAATCTTTTTTGTAGCAAAAATCAGCTTTCCGAGATACAAATTTTTTTAAGTTTTGATTTCCCCTTTTAGAATTTCTTGAGTGACTTCTAAGAAAAATGTTTATTTTGTAGTTTTTTTTTTCGGGAATTTTTATTTATAAATGATTCACATTTTTTTTTGTTTTTATGAAATTTCTCACCTCAAACAAATATTTTTTATTCGAATATCGCATTTGCAAGTAATATTTTTGAGCAAGTTTCGTTGCGGCTGCGGTATTTCGCGTTGGTGTGTGCGAACCTTGATGTTGTACTGGGAATATATGCAAATATGAAATGTAATGTAATAGGAAAGTGTAATATGAAAATATAATACACCACCGTAATAGGTGAAAATAGTGTTAGGTGGCAACGGTAGTCTTAAAGGTGGCAGCTATAGGGCGAATCTATTTTTGTTTATATGTGAAACATGATTTTTGTGTGTGTATATTAGCGTGGTCCAAAATTTACTTTTTTCGCTGGAGATCCACGATGCCCCTCAAATAGATTCATTTTGTAAGAAAAAATTCACCAAAAAAATTTGGGCATCCTAGGTCAACATTAACACTTGCACCGAGACTCGGATTTTCCCATAGAAACTGTATAGGAAAAAATAAATTTTTTGAAAATCATTTTTCTAAATTCGGAGGAAAGCTTTAAAAATCGGGAATTTAGTGGAAAACGAACCAATCCATACGAAAAACGGGTTTTTACAAACCACCCAACTCCTTTAAAAAATCCTAAAAATAAAAAAAATATGTTTTTTTGGTGCATTTTTTGTCGTACCTAAAGGGAGGTCCGCAATAAAACCGCTTCTTACATGGATTTGTTCGTTGAAAAGTTCTCTACCATTTCCACTAAATTCCCGATTTTTTAAGCTTAACTCCGAATTTTGAAAAATGATTTTCAAAAAATTTATTTTTTCCCATATGGAAAAATCCGAGTCTCGGGGCAAGTGTTAATGTTGACCTAGGATGCCCAAATTTTTTTGGTGAATTTTATCTCACAAAATTAAACTATTTGAGGGCGATTGTGGATTTCCAGCGAACAAAAAATTTTCTTCATACGATTTTGGACGCGTTTTGCATACAGCTTGCTGAAGTTAATCGATATTAGCTAAAGGTATTGTATAAGTCAAAGTGGCTTTGGTGAGTAAGCATTTGATTGGCTTCTTCATCTTACTTACAATCGCTGCGTTGTGGGTTCGATTTCTCACCAGGGCGGCTAACATTTATAAAAAAAATGTAATCTATGTGTGAATATATTGTGAGTGAGTCTGGTTCCTTCTCACAACCGCAGCGTCGTGTGAACAAACAACCAGAAGGGTTAACATTTAAAAAAAAAAATAAGGTTAACAACTTAAAAAAAAATTTTAAGTGAAGTTGTAAATTTTGAATTGGTTAGCGTTAGGGACAGACAGAAAGAAAGACAGACAGAAAGAAAAACAGAAAGAAAGACAGACAGACCTGGACAAATATATATATTAATAGTTAAGTGCTTATGCACGTCATCAAAAATATTCTCTGCAGTAACACACGGATTAAACGATGACAAATGAACCCACTTCTTATTGACAACCACAACCAAATCATGACTCTCATTATTGCCAACAGCATCAGCCGAGGCCCGTTGTTTGCGATTGCGTTTTCTTTGCTTTGCATTCGTAGCAGGTAAGCAAATATTGTCCACCGCAGTATGCGCATTTGCAGAATTCAAATTCAATGGTTGCGGTACAACAACAACATCAGCATCAGGTCGAGCAGCAGCAGAGTTCAAATCACTCGAAGCATGCGTAGAGGTAGCAAACTTCTGCGTGCGAGAGCGTGTAACACGACGAGTGCTCGTATTAGGCGTAACAACACGACCAACATCTGAAATGCTCTCCATATGACAACTGACACCCTCAGATTGAAAAAACCCTGAACAAAATGTGTTTGCAAAAAAGCCGTGGAAAAAATTTTGCATGAAGAAGCCGTGCAAAGTGAACGAGAACGAATTTTGGTGCAAGAAAGCTTAGTTTGAAAAACTGATGGAGCGGCCATCAGACTTTTACGCTAAAAAGCTTTTTATTAATTTTCGATGAAAAATTTTTTTATGCAGATTTTTTTCCAAAAAGCACTTTTCATAAGAATTTTGTACAAAACATTATTTTGAAGAAATTTTGAGCTAAATATTTGTTTATAATTTTACGGCTTTATTTTATTTCGAAGCATATTTCAAATTTAGATATATTAATATTATCGCTTTTGTGAAAAATGGAAACGCAAGTTTGTTAGCTGCAAGTTGTTTTGTATTGTTCGCAGTGAATTTGGGTACACATTTTTGAATTTTGGTTTTTGGGTTTTCTTAGTTTGTAGGAGTTTGTAATTTGTGCAATGTTCGTTATTTATGTACACTAGGTGACAAAATTTAAAAACAAAAATTCTTTGAATAAAATTTTAATTTAAAAAAATTTGTGTTCTTCAATAAAATTTGTCAAATAATTTTCGTGAACATTTATTTGGTTTTTTATTTTCTACATTTTTGGGAATATAGCATGTGTGTTTTAAGGTGTATCGATGTATTTATACAATTTTTAAACTTCCTGCAAATAGAATTTAACAATAAATTGTGTATTATTGAAGTTTTGTGTATACATAAATGCATCCAAAAGACTTTCTTCTCTGGTTTTACTACGCACATAGAAACCCTTTTAGTTGTGCGTACTAAAACAAAAGGAAAAAACCAAATACGCGTGGCTGAAAGAAAACAACAACAATAAACGCACAAGTGTCCATGTCACACAAAAAAAGAAATTGCTTGTTTATGGTTTACATTCCTCCAGTCGATGGTCCATGTTGGCGCAGCGAATGACCGTGAGATATTTCAGAATGAAACATGTCTAAAAACCACCCTTATTTTTGTGCGCAATTAGGAGGTACTTTCTTCTGCGGCGCGACTTGATCTCGGCGATCATGTCGCGTGCGTAGACTTGCGTGTGTGTTTTGTTGTCTATGAAATTCTTTCTTTGCGATGATTTTTTAAGTTGTTTTGGGTTAGTGACGCATATGGAGTAAAGGAACTATTAGGTACTATTTTTATTTATATGAAGCCCTTGAAAATGCATCGAAGAGCAAGTGGCGACATTTTTTTAGTTTACGTTTTCCACCTCCTGTTTACCCCATTCAGTTCTGTGTTATCAAAACAAAAAGAAAAACACATAGACAAAATTGTGTAATTTTATTTCCATGAAGGTCGTCTCCTTGAAATTCGTAGTGGTCCAAAAACCACAACAAACGCACAAGTGGTCGTCTACACATTCCTTCGCATAATCGTGCCTTTTAGCCAGTGATAGCATGAAATTTGGCGTCAAAAAGTTGTTAATTTTGAAATTAAGTTTAAAAAAAAATGTTTAATGCTACAAATTTTATTATTTGCAAATTTAGATCGGTTCTTTTGTTGAAATGAAGTAATAAAAATTACATTTCAGAGCTTATCGTTCCATATTTTTAATAATATATCGCAATTTAAAATTTCACCGCATTCTTTAAGTCGCACTTAGCATCGAATGTATATCCCAATGAAATGTTGATCTTCGTTTTCATTCCTTTCACTCCATATGCGTCACTAACCCAAAACAACTTAAAAAATCATCGCAAAGAAAGAATTTCTTAGACAACCAACCACACACGCAAATTCTACATGCAAACAGGTCGTCTACGCACCCACGCGACATTGTAGCCGAGATCAAGTCGCGCCGCAGAAGAAAGTACCTCCTAATTGCGCACAAAAATAAGGGTGGTTTTCAGACTCCACACATTTTTAGTTCGCGCATTGTTTTCCTTCTGAAATTCGCTGCGCCAGCATTGACCATCGACTGGAGGAATGTAAATCATAAACAAGCAATTTCTTGTTTTGTGTGATCAAGCGAAGGAATGTGTGAGATGGACACTTCTGCGTTTATTGTTGTTGTTTACTTTCAGCCACGCGTATTTGGTTTTTTCCTTTTGTTTTAATGCGCACAATTGAAAGGGTTTCTATGCGCGTAGTAAAACCAGAGAAGAAAGTCTTTTGGATGCATTTATGTATAGACTTTCCACTTTTCACAAAAGCGATAATATTAATATATCTAAATTTTAAATATGCTTCGAAATAAAATGAAGCCGTATAATTATTAACAAATATTTAGCTCAAAATTTCTTCAAAATAATGTTTTGTACAAAATTCTTATGAAAAGTGCTTTTTGGAAAAAAATCTGCATAACAAAATTTTTCACCGAAAATTAATAAAAAGTTTTTACGCTCCATCTGCTTATTAACATCAAGATGCTTGGTCATTTCGGCCTCAACTAAGCATTTTACAACTGCAACTTGTTCGAATAATGCTTTATATTTATTTTTAAATACAGAAATAAGCCTTTCAAAGCCAGCCTTATGTGACTCCAAAACAGCATCTAGGGCTTAAGCAAATTTTGGTACCAACCAACACAATATTGCAGAAATATCCAAAATGGCTGTTGACTTTCAGCAAATTTTACATCACCATCAGCTATCTGGCCCCCGCAGCAACCGCGATGAAAATAACGCTTGCAGAGACCACTGCATGGCATAATTATCAAATAGGTTTTTGCAAAACTTTTGTCGCATTTACCACAAAAATCATCCATAGTGAAACAGCGAATAACCGTTAGACATTCGGAAAAACGATACTTAGCAAAAAAAAAAACAGCGAGAGCAAATCAAAAGCGAGAGGAAAAAACGCGTCCACACGATATGGCTATCAACCCAATAAGCACGACAAATCTGTTTCTCCAACGTGTGTGAAATATGGTTCAACCTCCACTTGATCTCCAAACCGTTATACACGTCATCTTCAACACCTTCGAGTTCAACTGGAGATCGATCAGAGAACACATTGAGAATAATTGTATTATTTTATAATATGGCAATACCGTTCTAAAACAACGAAAATATTTGTCGCACCTGGCAATGCTTTAAAAAGTATAAGTGAGAACTTAGACGTTCGTACAATAATATCAGCGATAGCTGAGTGTGCTAAGAGTTTAGCATGTATCATTTGTAGATAGAGTCGGAGGTTCAAATCCTACCAGCGATTGCACAAAAAGACCCAAAAATAAATTGCAATAAAAGATATGTAAAAATAGAAATATAATTTTTGGCTCTTTTTGTGGAAAATACTGGGATGGAGGTCGACTTGAGAATTGCCTTAGAGTTCCAGTGGAGATCCGGCCCTATCTCCATTGGAAAACCAACGTATATTTCCTTAGAGAATTACTATGTTCTCAATTGGAGATCAAGTGGAGTTACAATGTTGGAGATTGGAGAAGAGCACTGGAGTTCCCATTGAACTTCAATCCATCTCCAGCCTTAATGCTTATTGGGAAGTGACAACTGTATGTATGTATGTACATGCGTGTGTATTGTCGTGGCCTTTCCCAATAAGCACGACAAATCTGTTTCTCCAACGTATGTGAAATGTGGTTCAACCCCCACTTGATCTCCAACCCGCTATACACGTCATCTAAAACACTTTCGACACTGGCAATGCTTTAAAAAGTATAAGTGAGAACTTAAATTCATTCATAGTGGAGTCAGCGACATAAAAATTGCTGTTGTCAGCAACTTAATACTTATAAATACCACTGTAGCTAGAAGATAAGGTTTAGTCGTTAGCAGATTACATTACTGAGTTTTCGTAAAATGTTGTTTGTATTAATCGAATTAAATCGGCTTTTTTTAAAAGCCCGAAAATAGGAATACAAAATTTTTGCATTGAAAAAATACAGCATGCAAATATGGGATTTAAACTGTTTTAAGAATTGATCCAGAAAAACTGGGAGATGCGGGTACTGTTTTTTAACCCCCCTCTATTCGTCCCGATCATGTGCAAACGTTGATATTTGTCGAACGGCGTTATACAACATTTTGGACGATTTCATGAAAATTACAGTACAAAGCATAACCTTATTTTAAAGTTGGAATTTGATGATTTCAAATTTTTATGAACAAGATGGGTTGCATTTTAATTCAAATATGAAACAAATATTTGAGAATTGAAGTCATCGCATCGAATCAAAAATTGTTTTATTAAACGAAAAAATGGCAAATCGCAATTTTTGGATGTAACATGGTGAAAAATACATGAAACTCGTCATCATTTGACATGCTCAGAGGAAAAGAGCTATGAAATGTACTAACGCTCCATACATTTCATCGCTTTTTAATTCAGAGCGTGTCATTTGTGCATTCTAAACTTTTGCGAATTTTTTTTTTACCGCTTTTAGTTTTATAAATATATTTTTACCAATCAAATTAAAAAACATTTATCTGCAGTTTGATTTGGTAATGGGAAATAATTTCGGGGGGGGGGGGGGGAGGTTCAAAAGGAAAATTGGAACTATATCGGTAATTCAAAATCAATCACTTTGGTGTAACCTTGATGTTATGAGCTACACTTGCCCACCCATCCATGATCAACAAAATGGAAGCCATCCTAAATAAAAATATTTTATTGATCCCTATCCATACCACAGCACAATTTACGACCACATGCTAGAAATCAGAACCACCAACAAATTTAGGGATTCATTACACAGAATTGTTTATTCACAAATAAATGCATTATAAAAATTTTAAAGAAAATTATCTGTTCTAAAAATAGTTCAACTTAAATTCAGTTGAAGTGACCAACCAAAATAACAACTCCAATAGAAGTTCCTTACTCTAACAATTTTCTTAACAACCATAATATACTAAAATAAAAAAAAATATATAAACCACAATTTGGCTAAAAGTATCTATAAAATACGTAGTTAAAAAAAAACTAGAAAAAAATCAAGAAAAGAACAAAGAAAAGAATGTACTATTGCAACTTTATACGTGCATGCAGAAATTATTGAATCTTTGTTCGTTTCTTTGTTTTATTCTTTTAGTCTTTATGTAGTGTTACCATACCAAAAAAATAAAAATTGTATTTAATTTACAACATTTTAATTAAAATCGAAATTATTATAGTTAATTTAGGTTTGAAAAGTCGTATCGTTTCAAAAATCAAATTATTAAATTGTTTCTGTTTTACTCGACATTTTATTTGAATTTAGTTTTAAAACATCATAAGAAATAATAGCAAAGCCAAAAATAAACTTAAGCTCATTATTAGCAATTAACCAAAAGCAAAAGAAAACAAAAGAGAGACTTACTTATCGATTACTCCCACGATGAAAGATCTTTCATTGTTGTTGTATGAGTCGATGAGCTGAAAGCAAGAACTTTTGGTTTCGGTTTTGTGAGCGGGGGAGACAAAAGCTTTAAATAACGAATCGTAAGAAATACGATATCCTGACACTCGATAAAAAAATCTTGTTATGATATGCTCTTTATATCATTTTTGAATTCTTTTTATAATTAATCTTTAACAATATAACCGATTTAACTCAAATATAAAATACTAATCTAACTAATCATAACACTACATAACTATAGCTATGGAAAAGCAAAAATTATAAACAATTAATTCACTTTTTTTTTTCAACGTTTGCTCTCCCATACTGAGTATTTCCATTAACACGAGAGAATAGGAATTTTTATGGATAATGACATAACCTCAATTCACATACATGCATGGATTTAAAATTTTTTTTATTTAAATAGACCACATATCCTTTATATGCAATTGATTACCTTTTTTTTTAATTAGATTATGAATTTAAAATGGAAAATAAGGCACTTTAAGGATACTACATAAGGTAGATTTTCGCGCACGGGGCTTTTAATTTACGGAGTGATTCTTAATTTTTTTTTCATTTACACAACAGAGATTTTCCTTTTCTTAAGGGTTTAAGTTTTTTTTTTGTTTTTTTTTTTTAAGGGGTTTTGGTTTTTTACTAGGAATTATTAAATATAAGATTTCCCCATCATTTTTAGATCTTTTTGTTCTTTTTGTCTTATTTTAATTCACAAACACGCCGAGTCGAAATGATGCGATGCGTTGCTTCGCCTCCGATTGACAAATTTTACTGCTAGCTCTAGAACATCTTCACTTAGTAAAGGCCTGGAAAGTGGCGGTCAATGTCAATTCAATGACAAAGGAAAGAGTACAGCCTGTACAATATTGCCAATTCAATATAAATTAGGTGCCAAATCTAGAGAGGATCATTATATTAATGATACAGAAATTTGATTTGATTAGATATGAAAAATTGAAATTTACCTTTTCATAAGTTGGCACCAATAAACAATAAAAAAAACAATTTGTCCGAATTCGCCAGTCAATTGCTCGACAATCAAAATAGCCAAAAAAATCTATAAAATGAATAAAACAGACTTTTCCGATATTCTACTTCTTTCTCTTTTTGGGTGTAGTTTACAAATTTCCACTTACGTTTTTGAGAGAAATGATTACAAAATTGCCAAATTGAATTTCTAAAGGGATTTGTAACTCATTATAATTACAAAAAACGTATTTCAGAAAAAAAATTGGGTGTTTCTGAAGAATTAATAAAATGAAGAAATGTAAAAATTAATAAAATATTTAGAATTTTGGGAAAATGTAAAATTTTAGGAATGTTTTTGACATACTTTATGTGAAAACGACTGAATAGGAAAATTTCCTAGGTATTTAAACAAATTTGATAGAATATAAAGAATTTATTTTAACTGCAAATTTGTAAACTGATAATGGCTGAATAACTTTGATTTAGCCGAATTTGACAATTGAACTTATTGTGGCGACGATTGAATAGGAAAAGACCGAGCTGGTTAGCTTCGCTGAGCAGGAAAGGTAGATTTTTAAGGTTGGCCTGCAGAATTTGTATCAAATTCCCACTAATCAAATGGCGCGTAGGAAATAGATTTCTCTAGTACAATTGTGCAACTGAATTTGTATGGAGTTCTGACACACAGATGGCGCAGATTGTGTATGACAAATATTTAATTTAAATTTTAAAACCAAAATCAGATTTTGTGGGTTGGAAACTCGCAAAAACTGATACCACTTGTAGCGTAAGGATTTCAGTGAGTTTGTTTATTGACGGATGTCCTTAGCGTGGTACGTCCCTAAAATTCGTCCTTGTAGGTTTTCTAACTCATAGTAGCAGTTACCCAATTTTCTACGAACTCGGGTCTTGATAAAAGTGGCGTTGAATCCTTTCTCGAAGTTACTTTGTTGGAAATTTCTTCTGAAGACTTCTTGACCAATATCATAAGATACGATTCGTGAACGTAGATTATATGCTCGCTCATTTCTCTCTTGTTGCTTTCTCATTAGCGTGCCTGCCTTATTTCGAACTAGGTCAAATGTATCGTCTCGACCAAAAGAAATTGCTCTGTCATCCAGCATTTGTAATTTGCGCAGTAATGCATATGTAGAACCATTTGTGATCATATGTTGACCGAATGACATAAAATATGGAGAAGTTCCAATTGCGGTATGTACATCAGAACGTAATGCACAACAAATTCTACTAAGATGTTCATCCCAATCCTTTTGGTCAGGTTTCACATACGCCTTGATACCTGAAATTATGGAACGATTTACGCGTTCGGAAGCATTTGCTTGTGGCGCATGCACCGCGGTATATACGTGGTTTATTGCATAACGCTGGAGAAATTCATTAAATTGTTTGGATTTAAATTGAGATCCATTGTCCGATACAATGGTCTCGGGTACACCAAATGTATGAAAGAGATCTTGTTCGAGATATTTTATCACCACGTCAGAAGTAAATTTCTTAACTGGTTTCAGAAAGGGATTTTTAGAAAAATGATCTAGAGTAATAAAAATTCCGATATTACCAGAACGTGATCTGGGATTTGGCCCTAAAAAGTCCACGTAAAGCTTTTGGAAAAATCTTTGTGTTTCCGAAGATTTACCCATGGGTGGTCTCAAGACATGGTTAGGAGGTTTTGTACATTTGCAAACTTCGCAAGCATTTACATATTTCTTTACGTCGTTTACCAAACCTGGCCAAAAATAATAGCGTCGAATTCGCTCAAGAGTTTTTAGTATGCCCCCATGCGATGACAATTGATCGTCATGTGCTTTTTTAAGAATATCCTCAACTAAACCTCGCGGAATCCACAATTTCCAAACAAAGTCATCGTGCAGTTTTTCACCAGTTGCATGTTCCATCCTTCTGTACAGAAAATTATCGACAATTTTAAGGTCTGGGAATCTTTCTTCGTTTGCTTTAACATTATTTATTAGTCCGTTATACTCGTCCGATTGAAAGTGTTGTGATTTTAAATCCACGAAAACCCCATTGTCATTATCTATAGCGGACAGATCTTCGGTATTTACTCTGGACAGCGCATCAGGAACTACGTTCTGACTACCTTTCCTATGTTGAATTTGAAAATGGAAGCCCTGAAGTTTTAAAGCCCATCGAGCCAAACGAGAATTTAAGTCAGTTTGGGACATGAGCCACTTTAATGATGCATGATCGGTTTTCACCGTGAACTCATGCCCTTCCACATACGCACGAAATTTTTTGATGCTTAGCATTGCTGCTAAACATTCCTGTTTGGTCACGGAATAATTGCGTTGGGCTTGGTTGAGTTTCTTAGACATAAACGCTATAGGAACCTCTTCACCCTCTTCAGTTATTTGTACCAATACACTTCCTATGCCTGTTTTGCTTGCATCACAGTGTATATAAAAAGGCTGTGAAAAGTTCGCACTATGCAAAACAGGGGCGGTGCTCAAGATGGTTTTTAATTCCTCAAATGCTATTTGCGCTTCATCATTCCATGAGAATTTTTTAATGGTTTTCAACAAGTCTGTTAAAGGTGAGGTAACCGAAGCATAGTTCCTGACAAACTTCCGATACCAACCTGACATTCCTAAAAATCGTCTGAGTTGCTTAACGGATCGTGGCGTCGGAAATTCGGTAACGGCGGACACTTTTTCTGGATCCGTGCGAATAATCCCATTCCCAACAACGTGACCCAAGTAACAGACTTCTTTCAGACAAAATTTACATTTTGCTACATTGATGGTTAATCCTGCTAAACGTTAGTGTTGCGCGATTTCTCTAAGGACGGACAGGTGTTTTTGAAAACTGTCTGATATGATCAACAGATCGTCTAAATATACAAAAACTTCAGAACGAAGAGGAGCGGGAACGACTTTGTCCATTAGGCGAGACATAGTCTGGGGAGCGTTACAGAGACCAAACGGCATCACTTTGTAGTGATACAGTGGCCTGCCAGGGACTGTAAATGCTGTTTTATCTCTTGATGCAGCATCAGGAGGTATTTGCCAAAAGGCGTCTTTCAAGTCTAAACTTGATATAAACTCGGCTTTGGGAAGTCTGCTTAAAATACCGTCAATGTTTGGTAATGGGTACGCGTCTTTCACGGTTACGGCATTCACTTTACGACTATCCAGGCATAATCGTACTTTGCCTGGTTTGCGTACCAGAACAATTGGTGACGACCACGCACTGTCAGATTCTTCGATGACTCCTTGTTCAATCATCCTATCAATTTCCTCGTACATTAGCTTTTCTATTGCCGGTGATACAGGAAAGTGGCGTTGTTTGATGGGTTTAGAATCACCTACATCAATCATATGTGACAGGACCTTGGTTTTTCCAAGTCCTTCTTTGGAAAAAGATGGAAATGAATTTATAACCAGTTGAAGTTGAGTTTTCTGAATTTCAGTTATGGAGTACATGTCAGAGATATTTGGAGTAACAGTTGAACTGAGTTCGCTTAGTAACCCTGTAGGTAAAAGATCGTACAATTTCCAGAAATCGATTCCTAAGAATAAATTCTGCGATAAACTTGGTATAATAAAAATAGTAATTTGTTTCCAAATTCCTCGAAAAATTATTTTCGTATCTACGCTACCTAGGACAGTCTGAGATTTTCCATCAGCTGTACGGACGAAAGATTTAAATTTATTGTAAGGGATATTTGATGCAATAACATCAATAGCGGTTTGTGCACCAATGCAACTAATCGAAGCGCCAGTATCCAGTAAGCCATTAACAGGTTTACCAAAAAGATTGATTTCAGCGTAGGGACGTATGTCGTTTGGCTTGTCAAACACTGCACTTAAAAATTTCTTTCGATTGGACTTTACTTTTTGCCAGAAAGAGCGTAATCTTAAACTTGAGCGCGATGGTGCATTTTGGGGTACAAAATCACTAAAGATCCGTTTCCGGGCCTCAATGTATTCGTTTAAACGTACATGAAATGGTTTAAATTTTGATATAGGAAAATTTGTATCTGAGTTAGAATTAGTAGTTGTGCTCAATTCTGAGTTACTGTTCAAAGCAGAATTGATTGGTTGAAGAACACTTATTGTTCTGTGCTGGTCGATTGGTGTTTGAAAGGATTCGTTGGTTTGCGTGCACCTTTCAACGCATTTTGCGGAAAGTTTCTTGATTCAGCACATTTTCTACAATTAGGCTTATATATATTAGGGATGCCACAACCGTAGCAAAACACTTTTCGTTCGCCTACGCAATCTTGGTAACGATGACCAGTTATGCCACAATTCCAACATGTCAAAGAAATGGCTGAGATAGAATTATCATCCTCAATAGTGACGTACGAAGCGTCATCAACATGGTCAATTTCCGAAACATGTCGACGTGGCGGAAGTGGTTTCGAATAACGATGATCTCGTTTACATCAAAAAAGAAAAATTCGCGCTTTCTACATAAATCGCGATTGAATAAATTGTTAAATTTAAAAGCTCATGTTGAATTTCAGGGAGCAAGTTCCTGCGTAAAATTTCAACAAGCGAATTTTCCGGTAGCTGTTTAGCTAGCCTATCAGTTAGTTCCAAAATTGACTCGTAAAATGTATCGAAACTTTCGTTGTTCTTCTGTTTACGGTCTCAAATTAACTCGCGATAATCAAGATCAGTTCTGGAGTCGTTGTATTGTCTTTTCAAAGCAACACATAAGTCATTCCAGCGTATTTCGCGTACTGACTTGTGATACCTCCAAAACCAATCGCTGGCTTTGAGGTCAAAAAGCGACCCTGCATTACTACAAAGCAGATCAAAGTTTCCACCTAACGTTTGATTCGTTAGTGCCTCTACTCGGTAAATGAAATTTTCTACAGAAATGCCTTCAGATCCACCAGAAAATTTTAATTTCCAGTTATAAATTATATGACTGGCTTTATCTGGACGAGAAATTAAATCTGAATTCGTTTGAACGCTACGAGACGAAGGAGAGTTGTGAACAACATTTGGACCAGTGAAGTTGTGTCTATGATTTGCATTTTTAACGACGAATCCCAACGGTCCCACTAACCCGCCCAACCGACCGAGGGGCACATCCGCATGACGCACGGATTTGGTGACCGAACAGCCGTAATCCGGATTACGCTGTGTAACCGATCGCGGGTAAACATATTTGGAAATTCGTTTCAGCTACAGATTAAAATCATCAGCTGATAAAACGTATATTAATAAAACGCGAATTAGGTTATGAATGCAAGAGAGAATTCTTCCAAACATAACATAATATAAGATTAACGTGATAATAAACAATAGAATTAAAAGAAAATATTATGAAGCATCAGAATTCATGCGACGAATATGAATTTGATCAAATATAATTTTTGCCAACTTTACGATATTAGACTTAACAAAAATACAAAGACAAAACAATCCAAACAGTTAATTTACGCGACAAAGATTACAAATATTAATTTTAGTATTTTGTTTTTTTATACGAAATGTAAAAAATCAAATACAAATAGAACAGTTAAGTAAAAAGTAACGGAACGAATGTGAATTCAGCTAAAAATTTTGTTTTATTTGTATACAATATACAGTAAAAAACAAAATTCTGCTGAAATGTAAATATAAAATACAACAAAAATACAACACTTTCAAAAAATCGACAATGCCGATCTTTGTGGAGTTTGGCAACCCTGACAGGTCAAAGACAGAATACAGGCTATTAGAGACGCTAAAAATACAACGAAAAGGTTCATTCTGCGCGTAATTAGAGCGGCACATACTTAATATCAAAGGAATGAAAGATCTGGAACGACGGGTTGGGATATTAAAATCAATTTCTTGAAGCAAAAATGTAGAATTCAGAGAGCCATTTATCAATTTAATCAAAAATGTTACATTAAGCATCGTTTTTCTATTTTTTAGAGTAGGGATGTCCAAGAGTTTTAAACGATTTTCGTATGGAGGTAGGTTCTGATTCGGATTCCAGCGAAGGTTTCTTAAAGCAAATAATAAAAATTGTTTTTGAACCGATTCAATTCTATCAGAGTGGCAGTTGTATTGTGGATTCCACAAGACTGATGCATATTCCAAAATTGGTCTTACAAGTGATATGTAAAGACTTTTGGTAACGAATGGGTCATTAAATTCTTTTGACCATCTTTTAATGAAACCTAGAACACCCCTCGCCTTATTCACACATAAGTCAATATGTAGATGAAAGCGAAGTTTTGGATCCATAGTAACACCCAGGTCCACAAAAGTAAAAACCTTTTCTAGATTACAGTTATTTATATGATACAGCGATGAAAGTTGGTGTCTTCTAGCAAATGTCATAAATTTACATTTTTTCAGGTTCAGTTCCATTAAGTTATTATCACACCAGATAGCTATACTGGTCAGATCTGATTGTAACAACTTATGTTGATCTAAGATGTCATAGGATAGAAACAATTTAAAGTCATGTGAAGGAGATATTAAAGTTGTGACCGAGTGAACCAATTGCTTTGTGACAACTTGTTCAAATAACTTTGGTATTGTGCTAAGTTTAGCAATACCTCTATAGTTAGATACGAATGATTTAGTTCCACTTTTATAAAGAGGAATAATGTATGACTCTTTCCATGAATTCGGAAAATAACCTCTTTCAATAGAGGCATTGAATATATTTTAAAGTGGAATGTATAAATTTTCTGCACAAACTTTCAAAATACAGCTATCGGACAGTACTATATGAATATTTCAACTATTTTAGGTGTTGTAAGACATCTTCAGATTCTATAACAGGATTGAAAATGGAATTATAAGTGGGGATGTTATATGGATATGATGTGTTGCCATAAGTATTATCAGAATATGTCGTTTTGAAGAAGTCAGCAAATTTGAAATCTCAGTATGATTGTTGGTCTCACGATCATTCCATTTCATTGTAGTTGGAAAACCAGTGTTTTTCCTTTTTGAATTTACAAAGTTATAAAAAGTTTTAGAATCGTATTTCATTTTGGATTTCAAATCGTTCAAATATTCATCATAGCATTTTGTATTAAGTACTTGATATTTATGTCTCAGAAGCGAATATTTAGAATAATCTTGAAGGTTTAAAATTCTTTTAAATGTTTTAAATGCCCGAGTTTTCGAAGTTTTAAGTTTCCTCAATTCGTTTGTAAACCATACAGCACCAAGTTCATTCGAATTCTTTTTAATGTTCTTTGGAACACATATCTCGAAGATTTTGCTTGATACATAGTCGTCAACATCTTCAAAGTTCATGTCCCAACTAGTTTCAAATAAGAGTTGGTTCATTTTAACAAAATTTGTATTCTTGAAGCAAAAAAATGACTTCAACGGTGTAGAAACTGGTTCTAAGTTGTTTTGAACAAATTCGAAAGATAATTCAAGTGCTGGGTGATGGTTATCTTCTGGACATGCAAAAGCATCACAGCGCTGTTTTCAAACTTCGAAGAGTCGTCAACATAAATTAAATCCAAAATTCTACTATTCTTATTTTCAATCCCGTTTACTTGTTGTAAACTCATATCTGAAAATGAATCCAGAAAGTCATTTAAACAGTCACGAGAAGAATAAGGAAGAAACTGGTTTGAATCGCCACAAAAATTCCAAGATATAGTCGGTAAATTAAAGTCTCCAAAAACTTTAATGGAATCGGCAGGTTTAACATTTGAGTAAACCAATGATATAAGCGACACATGTCTTAGATAAACGGTAATATCGGAATTCGGTGGGATATACGAGCAAGTAACGAAAATATCGATACTAAAAACTCGAATTAGTACACAAATAAATTCCAAGTCAGAGACATCTGAAAGTATGACTTCCTCAGATGAAAAAAGGTTTTTTACTGCAATGAGGACTCCACCACCAGTCCTGCATTTACGATCCCTCCGAAAAATTTGATACTCAGCACACAGAATTTCTGAATCAAAAATATTTGGTTTAAGCCAAGTTTCGGTAAATACCAAGACATTATGACTACAATCGAAACTTTTAATATAAATATCGTTCAACTTTGTATTTAGCCCTCGAACATTTTGGTACAGAAGACGAACAACATTATTCGGGATTTTATTTAGTTTTTTTGATTAGAATTTAATTTTCTTTGAGGAAGTTGAACTGGATTTACTAGATTTGATTTCTCTTTATAAACAAATTCACGAACTAAAGTTTTATCCGGCCAAAAATTTTTATTAACAATCTCATCAAACAATTCTGCAGGAACAGATAATTTGAAAGATGAAATGTTTCTAGCGTATGAAAAGTTGAATTTAAAAGCATTTATATTATTACCGGTTTTATTGAGTTTAGAATCAATATAAAATATAATATCTTCAGTTAATGTGTCTGGTGCAAATCTGGACACGAAAATAGATTTCTTAGGTTGCACAACAACAAGCCCTTTTTGGGGTTCTCGTTTCTTGTACTTCCCGCAAACAATCCTTTGGAGAAATAATATTTATGGAAGGACAAACATTTTTATCAATATTTGAGATTCCATTCATATTTTTCTCAGGAGCGTCATCTACCCTCGTTTCCAAAACCGCAGGATCAGGAGAATAAAATGTAACTGGTGAAGCAAACATATCGGAAAAGGATGGAGTTGTCGGAATTGAAATTGGCTTTGGGGTAGGTGGTAAAAGCCCAACAGAAGTATTTTGTTTCGGAGCTGTTTCATCCAAACATTTATACTTCTGAAAGTTAATTTCGTACTCCTTCAGTTTAGACTGGGCAGCTGCTAAGTCCTTTGATACATCATTAAATCCCTTTCGGGCTTGACGTACCAATTTACAGATGTCCAGCTCTGTATCGCGGCAATCTTCGCAGGACCAACGAAGACCTTTTTTACCCTCGATCAGATCGACTACTCTACCAGTAAGGGATGCACATTTGACGTGATAAAAGCTATCACATAACCAACAAGAGACCATGCGTTCATTATCGACTTTAATGGCACACTTACGGAAAGAGCAAGTCATATTTAAATGCAAAATTTATAAAAAATAAAATACAAAAAGTGTAAAAAAGTGTAAATTGTAACGAGACAAAATGTTGACTGGGAAAAGGCACTTTCAAATTATATTAAAACAAGTGCCTGAAAGTATGCTCTGAAAATATAATCAGTCTGAGAATGTGGAATCTATATAAAGCTGGTGACACAAGAAATGTCAAAGTGGACAGTATAAGCAAAAACAAAAAAAATTTGCAATTTTTGTTGTAGTGATACTTAGCTGACAGGGATTCACGGAAATATAGCACAAAACTTTGTTATTTGCACAAAACTTATTGCATTTAGCCAGAATTTAATTTATTTAATTTATTTAAAAGGTTTTCAAAATAATTAACACGGTATAGCTATTTAAAAATATTTATTCAAATCGCAGCAAAAATTCACTTATGAACAAGTTGAACAGGGTTGCCAAACAGTTTCACTCGGAGGTAATCCTAGAAGGTCTTCAGTCGATTGCTGTTCGACGATTGTCGGAGGTTGACTTTGCGAAGTTGGATTTTGAAAAGTTGCATTTTGAATGAAATTATCTGTTTGTATGTTTGAATTAATTAAGGGAGTATTACTTGTGTTGGGCCGGGATTGTTGCAAAGATAAGTTCTGAAATCCTGTCTCTATATTATTTTTAATCAGCTGTCTTAATTTTTGACTAAGACTGGACAACATTTGAGCTTGTTGTGCATCAACAGCAGCTGTCACTAAATTTCTGATTGTGTCTCTTTGTTCGGCCGAATAGTTGCCGGGTGTAGGAGAACATCCTGCTACTAGCTGAACTGGATTTTCAGTGGCCTTATCAGGAACACTTACAGTCGCCTGATTTGACTGTGCAGTCTGTCTGGTATTGTAACCATGATCAGAGGTCTTACTTGGTGTTTGCGATGAGCCTGTACCTGTTACGGATGCACATAGAGTACCACAGACTGGACATGACTTTTTCTTTTGTACGTGTTTTGAAATGCATGTTTTATGAAACATATGCCCTCAAATAGTTTTCAATAAATAATTTGGGTCGGTTATGACATGCGTGCATATTTCGCAACATATCGCACTTGCGTTTAAATTTTCTGTGCTGCGCGCAAGCGACATAACGGAATATAAAAAAAAAATAAAAAAATAGTTTATAAAAAAAATTAAAGAAAATAACGTCGATACTAAATACCGAATAATTTCGCGATATTAACGTTTCCAAATTTAGAAACAAAGAAAATCTTTCTTGTAAGGTAAATTTTGGTTCGGTCTGATTTCTGCACATTTTTGGTCGATTTTGGCTGTGATAAATGTACTCAAAATGAACCGATACAGTATCCACTGAAACTATTGTAAAAAAAAATTTTAATATAAAAACTTAAATTCGTGGGATAATTGGCGACGGAATTTGAGTCATCAATTATGGTTCCGCACGACCCTAAAGACGGATGAAAATTTCACTCTCTCACAATCATACTGCGGCCAGATCGTAGCAAATTTGTCCACGAAAATCTGTATTTCCATTCAGAATGACTATAAGTAGCAAAATTCCATAAAGAGGTTTAAAGCGTTTGATTGAAAATAAGTATACCGGTTGGATGTCAATATTTAAAGACTTTACCACAATTCCATGCATATCAAAATCAATCAAAAAAAAATTAAAGATAAAAAAATTAAAATTTAATAATTAAGAAATGAAAATTTTAAGGAAATGCAAAAAAATTAGTAAACGGAGCCGAGAAAATTTAATTGGGAGCCACACCTGAATTATTCTAGTAATATTTAAAAAAAATAATTAGAAAAAGATGTTAATAAATGAGATAACTGTGTGGGCCCCACGTTGGGCGCCAAAAATAATATTCTATGTAGTATGCAACGTAGTAAGAAAGAATGGTATGTTTGTGCAAGTGATAGGAAGTGGATGCATGACTGATTTCCGGCTCTAGCTCGTCGGCTAATGGGGTAGGATCTTGCATCCTATAACCTGGTGAACACGCAACACTACAGCAATAATTATTTAGTTGTGCATGCATCTAATGGATGGTAAACAAAGAAAAAGGAAAATTGGAACTATATCGGTATTACAAAATCAAGCACTTTGGTGTAACCTTGATGTTATTAGCTACACTTGCCCACCCATCCATGATCAACAAAATGGAAGCCATCCTAAATAAAAATATTTTATTGATCCCTATCCATACCACAGCACAATTTACGACCACATGCTAGAAATCAGAACCACCAACAAATTTAGGGATTCATTACACAGAATTGTGTATTCACAAATAAATGCATTATAAAAATTTTAAAGAAAATTATCTGTTATAAAAATAGTTCAACTTAAATTCAGTTGAAGTGACCAACCAAAATAACAACTCCAATAGAAGTTCCTTACTCTAACAATTTTCTTAACAACCATAATATACTAAAATAAAAAAAATTATATAAACCACAATTTGGCTAAAAGTATCTATAAAATACGTAGTTAAAAAAAAACTAGAAAAAAAATCAAAAAAAGAACAAAATCAGAAAAAAAATTGAAAAGAATGTACTGTTGCAACTTTATACGTGCATGCAGAAATTATTGAATCTTTGTTCGTTTCTTTGTTTTATTCTTTTAGTCTTTATGTAGTGTTACCATACCAAAAAAATAAAAATTGTATTTAATTTACAACATTTTAATTTAAATCGGAATTATTATATTTAATTTAGGTTTTAAAAGTCGTATCGTTTCAAAACTCAAATTATTAAATTGTTTCTGTTTTACTCGACATTTTATTTGAATTTAGTTTTAAAACATCATAAGAAATAATAGCAAAGCCAAAAATAAACTTAAGCTCATTTTTAGCAATTAACCAAAAGCAAAAGAAAACAAAAGAGAGACTTACTTATCGATTACTCCCATGATGAAAGATCTTTCATTGTTGTTGTATGAGTCGATGAGCTGAAAGCAAGAACTTTTGGTTTCGGTTTTGTGAGCGGGGGAGACAAAAGCTTTAAATAATGATTCGTAAGAAATACGATATCCTGACACTCGATAAAAAAATCTTGTTATGATATGCTCTTTATATCATTTTTGAATTCTTTTTATAAATAATCTTTAACAGTATAACCGATTTAACTCAAATATAAAATACTAATCTAACTAATCATAACACTACATAACTATAGCTATGGAAAAGCAAAAATTATAAACAAATAATTCAGGTTTTTTTTTTCAACGTTTGCTCTCCCATACTGAGTATTTCCATTAACACGAGAGAATAGGAATTTTTATGGATAATGACATAACCTCAATTCACATACATGCAAGGATTTAAAATTTTTATACCCCCACACTCACTGTGGCAGGGTATACTCACTTTGTCACAACGTTTGTAACGCCCATAAGGAGGCGTGTCCGGTATGGAAAAGTATATATATTCTTGATCAGTATCACCTCCTGAGTCGATTTCGCGATGTCCGTCTGTCTGTCCGTCTGTCCGTCCGCACGATAGCGGTCGCAGTTTTGGAGATATCGACTTGAAACTTTGGGTACATGTTTTTCTCGTGAATACTGAGATCAAGTTCGAGAATCAGCCAAATCGGACAAAAAAGGTAAAAATTTTTTATTGTTGTATTCGATTGGAAATGTTTAGAAACGTATTTTTGACATGGTCTGAGGTTCCGAAGCCACCTATATAAGGGTCTAAATGGAGTCTTGAGACCAATTTTTTTTTTTTTTGTGGATTTAATTGGAAATTTTTAGAAATGGATTTTGGACATGGTCCGGGCTCCAAAACCACCTATAATTGGCTCAAAATAGGGTCTTGAGACCACATTTTTATATATACATTTATACATTATACATTTTTTCGAGGTACTTCTTCCTACTGTGTGGGGGTATTTCAACTTCGGTATAGCCACTCTCTAGTTTTTATTTAAATAGACCACATATCCTTTATATGCAATTGATTACTTTTTTTTTAATTAGATTATGAATTTAAAATGGAAAATAAGGCACT
The DNA here is from genome assembly GCA_951394025.1 of Heteromyza rotundicornis. NCBI lineage: Eukaryota > Metazoa > Arthropoda > Insecta > Diptera > Heleomyzidae > Heteromyza > Heteromyza rotundicornis. Next base: position 42,166,294 of record OX596011.1, read on the forward strand.
TTAAGGATACTACATAAGGTAGATTTTCGCGCACGGGGCTTTTAATCATTTTCACAACAGAGATTTTCCTTTTCTTAAGGGTTTAAGTTTTTTTTTTTGTTTTTTTTTTTTGATGGGGTTTCGGTTTTTTACTAGGAATTATTAAATATAAGATTTCCCCATCATTTTTAGTTCTTTTTGTTCTTTTTGTCTTATTTTAATTCACAAACACGCCGAGTCGAATTGATGCGATGCGTTGCTTCGCCTCCGATTGCCAAATTTTACTGCTAGCTCTAGAACATCTTCACTTAGTAAAGGCCTGGAAAGTGGCGGTCAATGTCAATTCAATGATAAAGGAAAGAGTACAGCCTGTACAATATTGCCAATTCAATATAAATTAGGTGCCAAATCTAGAGAGGATCATTATATTAATGATACAGAAATTTGATTTGATTAGATATGAAAAAATGAGATTTACCTTTTCAGAAGTTGGCACCAATAAACAATAAAAAAAACAATTTTTCCGAATTCACCAGTCAATTGCTCGACAATCAAAATAGCCAAAAAAATCTATAAAATGAATAAAACAGACTTTTCCGATATTCTACTTTCTACTTCTTTCTCTTTTTGGGTGTAGCTTACAAATTTCCACTTACGTTTTTGAGAGAAATGATTACAAAATTGCCAAATTGAATTTTTAAAGGGATTTGTAACTCATTGTAATTACAAAAAACGTATTTCAGAAAAAAATTAGGTGTTTCTGAAGAATTAATAAAATGAAGAAATGTAAAAATTAATAAAATATTTAAAATTTTGGGAAAATGTAAAGTTTTAGGAATGTTTTTGACATACTTTATGTGAAAACGACTGAATAGGAAAATTTCCTAGGTATTTAAACAAATTTGATAGAATATAAAGAATTTATTTCAACTGCAAATTTGTAAACTGATAATGCCTGAATAACTTTGATTTAGCCGAATTTGACAATTGAACTTATTGTGGCGACGATTGAATAGGAAAAGATCGAGCTGGTTAGCTTCGCTGAGCAGGAAAGGTCGATTTTTAAGGTTGGCCTGCAGAATTTGTATCAAATTCCCACTAATTAAATGGCGCGTAGGAAATAGATTTCTCTAGTACTGAAATCGAAGCTTTGAGCAGATTTAGAACCACAATTTTTGAACGATTAGATTGTTTGATTAGTATTATATTTTTAAGGTTTTTTTTAAGGAACACAATATTGTGGAACATTATTTTGTCGTATCTCTTTCAGATTATGAAATAAAATGGAATACCTACACTCTAAAAGAATTTTTTTTCCAAATTCAAATATTTTTAGAAATATTTAATTAATTAATCTAATTAAAATAGTTAATTTCCAGATTGATAAAGAAAATCTCTTGAATTTTCTAAAACATTCAAATTTCCAACAATATCATATATTTTCGGAATTAGATTTATTTTTTTTTTCAAAATTGATTTATTTTTCTATACAGATATTTTAGAATTCTTTTTTGGAGGCTTGAATTTTTGTGGATGCCGAAGGTTATTTAATGCAAACCCAATAACTTTACATACACATTTATAACAAAATACCCAAAATTTATTACTGGAATTTAGATAATTTTTTCAGTTTTTTTGTTTTGCAATATGTTTATACGAGTTCATAAAATTCTCTACATTCAGCGTCAGCCTCCCAAAAAAAATTTCAATCATTTCATTATAGAAAATTAGTAAATAATTATTAATTACAACATCCTTTTATAGAGGAGGAGAAATCAAATTGAATTAACTCTAAACATACAATTTGTCGATAATGTGTATGATTTTTTTAATTCGAATTATTACGACAAATTTCTGCAATTTGTATAAAAAATTCAAAGTTACAAAACATTAAATTTTTCAATCAAATTTATGTTTGAAGTAAATAAAATGCTTACATACTTTTCAAAACACCCATTTACAAAAAATACATAAGATCTAGTCAGTTAGATCATAGTAAAATAATGCCATCAGTAGACGAACGTGCTAAAAGGTCGCACACGCCTTGTCAGTAGCCAAGTGTCCCGGGCTCAATTCTCAGCTCGGCCAAAACGCAGGTAAGTAAATAAAAATTTATATGAACTAAAGAGTTCGAAAATGTAATATCAGAATCATAAAATATAACATTTACATGCCAAAAATCCCAAAATATTTTTTGGGCTATTTTTAGCTCAGCCAATCAAAGGCGAATATAGCGTCAGAACGAGGAAACGGAGGGAAATTAAAAAGACACCATCCAACTCCGCTTCTACGACCATGCCTGCCAGCAGGCATACGCATGGAAGCGACAGACGTAGGCCTGTTTATTTGTCCCGTTTCATATAAAAAAGAAGTAAAGGTTGGAAGCGGGGAGGGAAGGCATCCGAACTCCTAAAGAGGCATACCTGCAGACACCTTCTTTTGACCACTTTGGAGTCATACTGGCATGCCTGCAGACACCTTCCACTGGGTATGTATGGAAAATATTCATTACGAAAGGGTAAATTTTGAGATTTTGGAAATGGGTAGTGTAGGGAAATGTGTTGGTGTTTTGAAAGATTAAAGCTTCTTCAAGCTGTGAAGGATTGGCGCTAGGCACCACAATTAAATGAGAAGGTAGAAGAACAGAGTTCCAATTCAATCTGGTTTTATTAGTGGCCAACGCGGCTCTTTTATATCTTTACTTATAACTGTTATACATTAGTTCTTAATCTATCCTACTTACTTACACTACAGTGTAAACGTCAGTTCAATCGGTTGTGCGAATAAAAAATCTGCTCTCATAAAATCAATTTTTTATATCGGAAATTCTACTCTAAAAATATTGAAACAGCCCCGAGGCTTCGTGCGATAGTACAGTGACGCGTTTGCATAGGGCTCGCGATCACCTGCTTGGACACTTTTGTGAAATTTAAAAACAAAACGAAAAGTTTTGCCAAATAAAATCACAATTCGAATTCGCTTCATCAACAAAAACTTTATCCCGCGCAACATATCTGCTAAAACATTACACATTCTTTATAAACAAAATATAATCAGCTGATCCACTGACAGCAAAGTCAACATAGCGTTGACGTTAAAATTTCCCTCGGAAAAAAATATCCCAAAAAACATCTGTTTGCAGCGATCAGCGAGTACACAAACCGCATCGCGCCATCTATGCGTCGCTTTTCTAATTAGGGTGACCAGAACCTTAAAAACGCGAAATTAGTACCAGTGTGACCGCTCGTCATGCAACGTACCCCTCCGTCATCAGTAGACAGTGGACGAAATTTTACAGCTCATCAGCAGCTGCAACTACAACAACAACTTTTGCAACCCCTGCAGCCACAGCAGGACGGTGCGCAGCAGCAGCTTCCGCAACAACAACAACAACCGCCCCTCGGACAGGCGGTTCTTCGCACCGGGGCTGACCCAGGTTCCCTGGTCAAGACCTGTCAACCCACCAAACCAACAGAACAGGTATGTTCAGGTTCTATCCTACCTTTCCTATTCTTTAATTTATTTTTTCACTGACGATGAAGGCAAAGCCGGCTTGTCTTCATTGTCTCTATCTCCTACTCCTTGTTGCCGGAGACATTGAGTCTAATCCAGGCCCCGAGGCATACGTGTGCCCTGTTTGTCGCAGAAAAATCACAAACAGAGGGGTGTCTGTATTATGTTATGGGTGTCATGAGTGGCTCCACCTGAAATGCTCCGGTCTCCGGAGTGCTAAACTTCATCATAGCAATTTCAGGTGTCCACCTTGCTCAATGACACTTACTGACCTGACAGTGACAAGACACGACAAAATTGATGAGCCGCCCATACGGACTCGGGCGCCATCCATAACGCCCCGGACAGATCCGGACGTAAGACTTGACACGGACACTCAGACATCCGGACCCCTATGTGTGTCTCCTGCTGGCCCAGCCCAGTCGACGTACAGGTGCTGTCGGAAGGTCTTGACGGGGACTGCGTGGCCGGTTGTGTGTAATGAGTGTGGATACACCTACCACCTGAGGTGCTCGGGACTACGTAACAAGGGCCAATATGGCCCTAGTTATGTGGGCCCATGCTGCCGCAGGATGGTGACTCCACGCCCAGCATCACCCAACCGTGCCCGGCAGTCTCAGCCGACCGACCGCAGCGCCCGTAACCCGACTGTGCCGACACCAGCAGGCGACGCCATTAACCCAATCACCGTAGATGAGCCCGGGGGTTCCTTGCAAGATAACGATGAAAGTGGTTTCAAGATCTTGCAATGGAACTGTAACGGACTCAGCAGGAAAGCAACTGAGGTGACCGATTTCATGGGTAGGCATGGCATCCTCATTGCGGCACTCCAAGAGACCAAACTGACGAGCAGGAATCCCCTTTCTTGCTCGTCAAGTTATAGTGTCGTTAGACAAGACCGCGAGAAAAACAAAGGAGGAGGTATTGCCTTTCTTATCCATGACTCGGTCGCCTTTCGCCTGCTAAACATCCCATCTAGCGACGATCACCTGGAAATACAGGGGATTGCCGTTCGATCGGGAGAGGTTGAGATTGAGATTTTTAATCTATACATCCCTCCTGTGGCAGCCTGCCGCTCTGGGTACAGTCCTTCAATAGAATTTCTATTGGAGGGCCAGAGCAGGGTTATACTGGGGGACCTAAACGCCCATCATGATGGCTGGTATTCGAATTTAGGATGTGATCGAAGGGGAAATTCGTTGGTTGATCAAATCGATGGGACAGCATTTTGTATCGCCAACGAACAGTACTAGACCCGTATCACAGCAGACTGTCAAAGCTCTCCCGATGTCTCCATAGTCAGTGCTGACTTAATTGCCCATACCTCGTGGAGGACGCATATCGCCTTGAGTTCCGACCATGTCCCAATCGTTCTGGAGTTGACAAAGAGTACGGATTTCATAACTTCCGAAAACCGTACCTTTGTTAACTTCAGAAAGGCGGACTGGGAGAGATTCGAGGAGATATGTGAGGCGCAATTCAGTCAGCAGCCCGCACCCGCCAACACATATGCGGGCGAAAAGACTTTCAGAGACATCCTAGTGAAGGCTGGGAAACGATGCACTCAGGAGACAGAATGCGGCGGATCCCCGCCTGAAGGAAATGACCACTGAGATTGGTAAACTTGTCAGTTATCATTGTCGGGAGAAATGGCGTAATCACCTGAAGGAGTCGGAGAGAGGTTCCAAAGATCTGTGGAAGACACTGAAGAACCTCACGAATCCCCGTAGAAGTGGAAAACCCATACTCTCTTTTGAGGATGGGTATACGCCGCTTGACCCCGTCAGGTGTTGCGCTGCTTTGAACAAGCAGTTTGTGGAACACCCTCCTAAACCAGATAAAAACCGAAGGGGCATCAAAAGAAGAATTCGTGCCCTCCACATCCCCAAAGATGAGGAGGTCACGTTCTCTTCGGATGATGTCTCCATAGCCATCAAATCTGCAAAAAACTCGACGGCGTTGGGTCCCGATGGTCTTGCAATAAACATGCTTAAGCACTTGGGGGAGCAGGGAGTTAACTATTTAACAAAGGTCTTCAACCGATGTGTTAACTCCCTGGAGATACCGCAAAAGTGGAAGCTGGGGAAGATTATTCCCCTTCCCAAACCTGGGAAGCCGCTAGACAAGGGCAGCTCCTACAGGCCCATCACACTGCTCTCACCAGTTGTGAAGGTGCTGGAATCTCTGCTACTCCCTACTCTTAGGGAGTGCCTCCCAGTGGCAGATCATCAACACGGCTTCCGCTCGGGCCACAGCACTACCACTGCCCTGTGTGAGGTTACTTCTGCCATCACCGATGGTATCAACAAGAAGAAGCCTCACCATAGGACAGTGGTGGTTGCCTTGGACCTGGCGAAGGCATTTGATACAGTCTGTCACACCAAGTTATTGCAAGATGTGTATAACTCTTCTCTTCCAAACGTCTACAAAAGATGGTTGGCAGTTTACATGGCTGGACGACAATCCTATGTGGAGTTTCGAGGTTCCAAATCGGGGCTGAGGAGAAATAAGCAAGGGGTACCGCAGGGAGGAGTATTATCCCCCCTGCTGTTCAACACTTATCTCTCCTCCGTCCCGGTCCCCCCACCAGATCTGAAACTAATTTCTTACGCCGATGATTGCACTGTGCTAACATCGGGTGAGAAAATCGAAGAACTGGAAGGGAGGTTAAATGATTATCAGCCAATGCTCTGTAATTTCTTGGCAGAACGGAACCTCAAACTTTCCGCACAAAAATCGACAGCCACGCTTTTCACCAACTGGACCAAGGAGGTAAGGAGGACTCTGGAGGTATACATTGATGCCAACAACAGAGTCCCCACGCATGGTAGCCCCAAAATTCTTGGGGTTACTTTTGATACCATGCATACCTTCTCCAAACACGTGGAAAGCGTGGTTGCTAGAGTAAAGGGCCGAACCAGGATCCTCAAAGCAATAACGGGCAGTACTTGGGGTAAAGATAAGGAGACGATACTAGACTCTTATAAAGCCATAGGTCGTCCCCTTATCGATTACGCCTCACCGGTATGGGCACCAAGCTTGAGCGATACCCAGTGGAAAAAGCTCCAAACAGTTCAGAACTCGGCTCTGAGGGTGATCACAGGATGTCATTCAATGACCCCTGAAGATCACCTGCATGATGAGACGTTAGTTCTGCCTGTGAGGACGCACTGCTCTTTACTCACCCGCCAACATTTGATCAAGTGTGAGGATTCCAGCCATCCAAACCATGGTAGCATAGGACCGGTAAATACGGACTGGGCAAGGCAGATTCGGCGTGATTATCGGACCGAAGCGGCGGCAATTAATCACCCAATCGTCATGATTCGGGGGGGCCATATGACGATAAAGGAGGCGCTGTCTTGGATACACACCCAAGCGGTATCCGGATCCTTACAGGACAGGGGATCCAACGTGGTTCTTGGCGGACGTCCCCCGAAAATTTCGGGGGCGGAAAAAACTCTCCCGCGCCCGACAAGAGTCACGTTGGCTCAGCTCAGGTCAGGTTACTCCAAATATCTTAACAGTTACCTGGCCAGGGTTAACCCGGATATCGCAGACACGTGCCCGTCATGTAGCTCCTCCCCCCATACCACCAGACACCTCTTTGAGTGCCCTCTGCGACCAACGTCCCTCACCCCGGAGTCCCTTTGGACGAACCCGGTGGAGGCAGCCAGGTTCCTGGATTTGGACCTGGTGGAGTAGGCTCAATGATCACCCCCCTTTTTCTCTCTCTTTCTCTCCTCAATATATTGTTTGTTTGTACTGTATTGTATTGTCTTAATAATCAATGTTTTCATTTTCTCCCTCCGACTATCCCCCTGAACATACTAATGTCTCTTACAGGCTTGGCTACAACAACAACAACAACAACAACCTATTCAAATTCCCTCGCCAGATATACAGTGGAGTTCCCATATCGATACTACACACGCAAACACAGGTAACTCTGTATCGTCAATTTCTTTGGTTGACACCCCTAGCAAATATATTGAAATCCCCGTAGGCCTTACCCCCATTCCTGACTCAAGTGAGACGAATAGCGGATTTTCTGAAATCGCTAATCGCATAACAACGGTCGCTCCATTATTACAGGTCAAAAGAGCAAAATGCCGACAGTGCAGACAGGAATCGACATTTACTTCGCAAAGCGAGTACTATCGTCCCCCACTAATGGGAATAGGCATTCCGCAAAAAATTCAAAAGACGAATCCCGTTAAACCATCTCTCGAGCTTGGGCAAAATCGATATGCGATTCTTGATGAAGAAAATGATTCGCATCCCAAGCCGAAATCGAAAAAAACCCCCAACTATCTACCTGCGTGAGCGTAACTCTAATTCGCTCATCAAAGATATAACTCAAAATATTGGTCCTAATAATTTCCACGTGATTTCTATTCTCAGGGGACAAGTACACGAAACAAAAATCCAAATTTACAGCGAATCCAATTATAGAAAAATTGTCAATCTCTTTGATAAACTCAAAAAGAGCTACTACACCTACCAGCTCAAAAGTTCCAAAGGCCTCTCAGTCGTACTGAAAGGTATCGAGCCTTTCGTAGAATGCGACGAAATCCAAACTGCACTAAGCGATGAAGGCTTCCAAATAAAGTCCGTATTCAATATCCAGAATCAAAAAAAAAGTCCCACAACCCCTTTTTCGTGTGGAACTAGAGTTCGACTCGAAATTGCTCAAAAAAGGTGAACCCCACCCGATATACTCGCTCAGATATCTGCTACATCGCAAAATCACAATTGAAGTGCCTCACAAGCGCAGTGGACCGATTCAGTGTCATAACTGCCAAGAATACGGCCACACAAAGTCTTACTGCACTCTTCCCAGCGTGTGCGTAATTTGTGGAGACCTGCACGAAACAGGTTCGTGCACAAAAACTAAAGAGGATTCCACTATTAAAAAATGTAGTAATTGCGGTGGCAATCACACTGCTAACTATAGAGGCTGTGCAGTCTATCAAAGCTTCATAAAAAAGACGGAAAATGTGACGCAAAAACATGAAACATGGAAAACCCAAAAATTTCCTCCGCTATCCGCTGCACAATCCTTCGCAAACCCACTTACAAAACAAGGCGTTTCCTACTCCAGTGCCTTAAAAAGCGGTCACTCTGCCACTGTGCACGCGCAACCTGCTCCTCCTAGTAGTAGCCTTGAACAAACTCTACAAATATTCATGCAAAATATGTCCCAATTTATGTCTGGTATGCAAAATATGATGCAAGAAATGATAAAGAATCAAAGTCTTTTACTACAACATCTCATGTCTAAGCCATGAATGGTTTAAAAATATCATTCTGGAATGCAAACGGCCTGTGTCATCACAAACTAGAACTTCTCGAGTTCTTGAAAGAGTCCAGCATAGACGTTATGCTAATTTCTGAAACACACTTCACTGAATAACACTTTTTCAATTTACCAGGATACAGACTCTATGACACAAAGCATCCAAGCGGAAACGCTATAGGTGGAACCGCCATTCTCATTAAAAGTCGTATAAAACATTACGCTCTCCAGAATTATTGCACAGAATATATCCAAGCGACAAGTATTTCTCTCGATGAATACTTAAAAGGCCTAACATTAACAGCTATATACTGCCCGCCCAGACACAAAATATCTGCCACTGTCAACAGACTCGGTCTTGACGTGATCTCTTCTGGCACGCCAACTTACTGGCCAACTGACAGTCGCAAAACCCCCGATGTCATTGACTTTGCAGTCTTCAAAACTGTAAAAAGGAGCCAATTGCTTATTGAATCCTCTCTAGATCTCTCATCAGATCATACGCCTACTATTATCACAATAAAGTATGCGCCAAGTTCTGAGGCCAATCCACCAGATAAACTGACCAGCAAACTCACAAACTGGCTCAAATATCGAAAGTATATAAGCTCCCACATTATCCCTAATGTGTCACTAAAAACGAAAGTTGAAATACACACAGCTGTTAGTAATTTCACACTCTTGCTTTCCCAAGCAGCTGCAGCGGCCACTCCCGCCCAAATCCCAAAAAGCTCAACTCGCAGCTATGCAAAGTGTACTCCAAAGGACATAGAGCAGTTAATAAAAAATAAAAGGAAAATACGTCGCGATTGGCAAAACAACAGATCCCCAAATCTGAAAAAACAGCTTAATGATGTCTCTCGAATTCTAAAAAAGCAGCTTGAGAGGAAATCCGAAAGAGAATTCCAGCTATTTGTTGAACATCTCGCACCCACAAAATCAACAAACTACTCGCTCTGGCGAGCTGCAAAAAAATATGAAAAAACCAATACTGACAGAACCCCCTCTAAGGCTGCCAAATGGAAACTGGGCCAGAAGCGATGCGGAAAAGGGTGCAGCTTTTGCCAACCACCTAAAAACCGTGTTCACCCCGAACACGACAGCTGGTGATATCCCAATACCAACATTAATCCCACATAATACCTCTTGTACAATCGCGATTAAAAAAAACGAACTTTTGGAGGCAATAAACAAAAGCTTGGACCCGAAAAAAGCACCAGGACCGGACTTGATAACGCCAACTATGATAAAAGAACTGCCAACAGTTGCAATAACCCACTTATTGCACATATTTAACGCGATTCTCAGAACATGTCACTACCCAGATGATTGGAAACTATCTCAAGTTACAATGATTCCCAAACCTGGACAAGATCCCAGTAATGTGACGTCTACCGGCCTATAAGTTTGCTCTCTGTAATATCGAAACTCTTCGAAAAACTTTTAATAAAATTGATTCTACCGAAAATTCTAGAAAAACAAGTGATTCCCGATCACCAGTTTGGCTTCCGCGAAAAGCATGGCACTATTGAGCAAGTGCACCGCATTGTTGACTCAATAAAAGGCACTTTCGAAAATAAACAGTATTGCTCCGCTGTTTTCCTCGATATCACCCAGGCCTTCGATAAAGTCTGGCACGAAGGACTTATTTACAAACTACAGCATATTCTTCCCGCTAATATGCACTGTCTACTCAAAAACTACCTCACGAATAGAAAATTTGTAGTAAAATACAAAAGCTTTGTCTCCAGAAAATACGAAATACTGGCCGGAGTACCACAAGGCAGTGACCTCGCGCCCCTGCTATATATTCTCTATACTGCAGATATGCCCAAAAGTGATAGAACTCTCATATCGACTTTTGCTGATGACACTGCTATCATGTGCTCTCACTCAAACCCAGACATGGCATCTCTATACGTGCAAAAACACTTGGACACTCTAAGTAATTGGCTACATCGATGGAAAATCAAGGTCAATGAATCCAAAAGCCGTCACTTAACCTTCACTCTAAGAAGGGGCACGTGTCCTGCTCTGAAGATAAACGGCCAAGTCGTCCCTGAAAGTTCCGAAACCAAGTATCTTGGAATGCATCTCGATCGCCGACTCACATGGCATAAACATATTGAATCCAAAATCACTCAGATCAAATTAAAGCAATTGGAACTAAATTGGCTAATCTCAAGGGCATCAAAGCTAAATCTCACATACAAAGTCCAAAAGTATAATAAAACCCATATGGACATATGGAATTGAACTCTGGGGCACTGCATCTCCCTCGAACGTGGAAAAACTACAGAGAGTCCAATCTAAAATCCTGAGACAAATTGCCAGAGCCCCTTGGTATATAAAAAATACTAACATCCACAGAGATCTGAATATACCTGCAGTAAAAGACGAAATTCCGAAATTTACCTCGAAGTACAAGCAGAAGCTCATGTTTCACCCAAACATTCTAGCTAGAAATTTACTGAGACCTCTGAATACCTCACGTCTCAAACGAAACTAATATATTCCCCATATATTAGTTACGATAACTCTACATTGCCTAAATCAATGGATATAGGGCAAATAGTTTTAATCTGAATATTATAAAAATAAGCTGAATTTCTGAATTTTTGAAAAACCATTGTTAGAATTAGGTTATTATAGGTGATTCAATTGAATAAAATTACTATAAAAAAAAAAAAAAAAAAAAAAAAAACTTACACTACAATAATAATTTTTGCAACTTATGTTCTGCATTTCATTTGCACCCGTTGCCCTGAGTACGCTAATTTGGTCTTGACGAATGGTGTCGAAGGACGGTCACCGAAATTGAGTGCATTTCAATATACACTCAATTGTTGTTGACAACGTCCAGAACCATTTGTGTATGTTGGGTCAGCGTACTCAAAAGTGCAGCGCTAGCATGTCGATACATTGTCGGTGCATTTGTACTAATGAAATGCAAGGGTAGGTAATGTAGACTTGTATGTATACACTACACCCTTACCCTTAAGATGAAAATTATTTGAAGAATAATGATTTTTAAAAGAATTTTCAGAGAAGATTGTAGTTATAAAATTGTTAGGTGATATGATTAAAAATAATATTTTCATAGAATATTGATTTATATTATGAAATTCTTAAATAAGCAAATATATGATTATAATTAATAATTTATAGTAAAATACAATTAAAATTTATTTTTGTGTTTTTTTTTTTTTTAATTTGTTTTTAAGTGTAAAATTATAAGTAAAATTATTTTTATGAAATAAACAAGTATGATTTATAATAACATATATGTAAAAAAATTTTAAAATTTAATAGTTATTTTCTTATTGCTATATTGCTGCCTTGTAAGGTATCAGCTGATTGTTATGAATAATTTTTGGTTTCCCATTATATTCTATTTTTGTATTAACTCCTAATTTAGCTAATACTATAAATGGTCCCTTATATGGTTTTTCATATTTCTTTCTATTTTCTACTTTTAATAACACTAGGTCTCCTATTTCTATATTAAGTTTTTGTATATTATTTAAATTTTTATCAGTTCGTTTCTCCTTAGCCCTAATTAACATTTCTTTGGCTTTATTAAGTGAAAAATTTAGTTTCGTACGCATCTCGCTTCGATAGCTGTCGAGATCATAAGTTTTCAAAAATTTGGTTTGGTAAACATGGTAATTTTCCGTATACAAGTTCAAAGGGTGTGTATCCAGTGTCAACGTGTGGAGTCGTGTTGTAAGCAAAAGTAAAATACGGTATCCACTTGTCCCATTCATGGTCATTTGTTGATGTTAATAGAAATTCATTAAGAACTCTGTGGTTCCTTTCAAGTGACCCTATCGTTTGATGATGGTATGGAGTTGAAAATGTTTGTTTTATTTTTAATAGTTCACATATGCTGTGCATTAACTCATTTTTGAATTCAGTACCATTATCAGATTTTAGTACTTGAAAATGGCCATAATTTAAAATTATTTGTTCTACGAGTGTTCTTGCGACAGTGTCGGCGTCTTTTGTTGACATAGGGTATGATATTACAAATTTTGTGAGATCACATTGCATTGTTAGTATGTACCGAAATCCATTGGATATACGTAACGGTCCTACGGTGTCGATTGACAATGTTTGGAAACTATTGCTAGACGTGTCTGTTATCGTTAGTGGTTCAATAGTGTGGCGTGTTTGCTTACTTTTCGCGCATATGTCGCATTGCGATACAAATTTCTTTACCATTTTGTACATGTTTTTCCACACGTACCTTTGTTTTAGTTTTATCATTGTTCTTCTAACTCCTAAGTGTCCTGTTGTGTGGTATTCGTCAATGAGTTTAAATTTTGTAATGTCATCCTGTATTCTTTTTGGTGGGTCATAAATTAAAATTTTGAGTTGAGGACTTTTTCTATTTTGAGGGCTTTGTTGTATGTTTATAAATATGTTTTTAAATGCTTCTTTTGAGATTCTTTGGAATATTTTATCATTGTTGGCTAGCGCTAGCTCTAATATGTTTTGTTTTTTCATTTTTGATATCAGTTTCTTCATAATCGAATCTAGATTCGTTGAATTATCACTGTATCTCGCATGCGTATTTAAATTATTTTGTTGGGTTAGCTTCTTCAAATACGAAACTGGTTTCGTTCAATTATCGCTAAATCCCACGTGCATAATATTATTTTCAATATATATTTTATTTTCTTTGGCCATATAAAATTTTAAATTCTTCATATTCCTGACGTCACTAACGGATGTGCAATCCCATATCGGAAGATGATCAGACTTCTGGGTTTTGTCACTATCCACAATGATTTCTTCATCATTGTTTGCCTCTTTATTTTTAATGGCTTCTTTATTTGCCATGACTCTTGTAATTATAAGTGTTTTCTTCGCATTTTTATCATCTTCATGCGGTATCATATTTTTTAAAATTTCTGAATTAATTTGTATTCTGGATAATGCATCGGCATTAGTGTTCATACTACCCTTTTTGTAAATTATGTCATAGTCGTAATCACCCAGTGAATAGCTAACATTTCCTTTTCTATTACTGGTTTATTCAAATCATGCTTTTGCAGCGATTTACTTGCAAACGATAGAGGTAAGTCATTGCCTATGTCGCCTTGTGACAGTACTGCGCCTAAAGCATAATTTGAAGCATCAGTCGTTAAAATGAAAGGTTTGCTAAGATCTGGATATTGTAGCAAAGGCGAAGTAATTAATTTTTCTTTCAGTGTATCAAAAGCAAGTTGACATTCTTCCGTCAAAACGAATTTACAAGATTTCTTCAATAGTGCATTTACGTTTTTGGCAATATCTGCAAAATTTGGAATAAATTTTCTATAGTAATTACAAAATGCAACAAATCTTCTAACTTCGTCCGCATTTTTCGGGACGGGGTAATTTTTTATAGTGTCATATTTGGCAGGGTCAGTTTTAACACCATCGCCAGTAATTAGGTGTCCCAAATATACTACTTCTGGACGCAAAAAACAACATTTGGCAGCATTTAATTTTAAATTATACCGTTGCAGCCTGTCTAATACTTTAATCAAATTTTCATTATGTCGATTTATGCTACAACCATGGATGATTATGTCATCCACGTAAAGAAATGCATTTAAATCTAAACCTGCAAGTGCAAGTGTTAGCATACGTTGGAAACTATTTGATGAGATTATAAGTCCGAAAGGTAATCGTTTGAAGTGAAAATGTCCGTTCGGTGTAGAGAAAGCTGTCAAATTTCGTAAGTTTTTGTCGAGTTTGATTTGATGAAATTAACTGGTCATATCGAGTGTTGAGAACCATTTTGCTCTTCCTAACTTGTCCAGAACGTCTTCTAGTCGAGTTAACGGAAATTTGTCATTAACGATTTTATCATTCAGTTTTCTGAAATCCACAACAAGTCTCCAGTTTCTTTTGTCATCAATGTTCTTTTTAGGAAGGAGTGGAGCATTGTAAGGACTAACTGATGGTTCAATAATATCGTCCTCGAGCATTTTCTTGACTTGTTCATTCATTACGTCAGTGTGTGTGTGGTAGTCTATAGTTTTTAATGTAAACTGGTGTGTTGTCTGTTGTCGTTATGTTTTGAGTGTAAAAATTATTTGTTGTCAAGGGTTCGTTATCCAAGTGGAATACGTCCTGGTATTTTTGGAAAATGTTTGTCAAGTCGTTTTTAATTTTTGTGTCATTACACTGTATGTTTAATGTTTCTAAAATCTTATTCAGTCGTTTTTGTGAGTGTAATGGTTTTGTATTGTCGTAGCTCAAAATGTCATAATTGTTTAAAGAATAAGTTTCCTTATCCGTTGAGTTTAAAATTTTTATATGTGTCATGCCGTTTTTTGGTGCTATTGAATTACTCAAAAAAATGCCTTCTTGTATTTCTTTATTTAGAATAACTGTATCTTCTGTTAGTTTGATACGAATTGGTTGTACTATTTCAGTTCTTGGTGGAACTTTTATTGTCATTGTATTAAAGGATTTTGAATGCATAGGTAAAATGATTAGTGATTCGTTTATCTATACTGAAATTGTAAAAGTTTCGTAATCTATTTTGCAAAGAAATTTCTTCAAAAAGTCTCTACCTAATATACCATCAGTTTCAATTGGAAATTTCGAATTTACCAGTTGAAACTCATGTTTGCTGGATTCCTCCCCAAAATTGAGTGTTAGGCTTATGCTACCTAGTGAAAAAATTTCTTCGTTTGTAATGCCCGTTAATTTGCATTTTTCATCTGGATTATAAAAATCGTTATCTATATGTTTATTAATTTTACAGAGTGAAATGTCTGCGCCAGTGTCGATTAAAAAAGTCATAAAGTTGTTTTTGTACTTAATTTTTATGAAATTGGAATTGTTATCCGAGATTTTATAAATTTTTAGTTTTGGCTGTTCGGAATAACTTTGTTTTCCGAGCCCTGATCGTTTCCCTGATCATTTCCTTCATTGTTTATGATTCTTACATTTCGATTTGTGTTGTTGTTGTTGTATCTGTTTCTGTAATTGTTGTTGTTTCTGTTTTGGTTTCTGTTAAAACTGTTGTTGTTGTTTTGGTTTTGGTTTCTGTTGAAACTGTTGTTGTTGTATTGGTTTTGGTTTCTGTTGAAACTGTTGTTGTTGTTTTGGTTTCGGTTGAAACTGTTGTTGTGATTTTGGGTTCTATTGTTGTTATTATATCTGTTAGTGTTATTTCTGTTTTGGTTAAAAGTGTGAGTGTTTTGAGATGATTCATTGTATCTGTTGTTAAAATTGCGTTGTGTCTTTTGTCTGTAATTGTATGGGGTATTGACATTTCACTGAAAATGCATAATTGCATTTGGAGAAGTCATTGACTCGTTCTCAAGTTCGATAGCCAATTCTGTTGCTTCCAACAAGTCTTTAGGTCGTGCAGCATATATTGTGGTTTTCAAGTGGTCGTTTAAACCTTTTTTGAATGCGTCAATCGCAATTTTGTTGTTTCTTTTAATTATCACTTTTTTTCTGCTTCCGTGGGTTGTTGTCCTAGGCTTTCTATTCCAAGTCTGTTCAATCCCTCTATAATATTTATCAATTGTTCTTTGTACGTATGTACTCGTGAATTTCGTTGTTGTAAATTGGTCAGTCTGATTTGTAACTGTGCTTCGGTCGTATTGTCTTTATATGTAAGTCTAAGTTGTTCTACAAGAGTTTCGAAATTCGATGGTTTTGAATCGCAACCTAACGAGGTGCGCACGATTGCTGTTAACTTTGCGTGGAATATATATTGTAAAAAGTCAGTTTTGCCTTCTTCATTTAAATTTTTGTTAATTAATTCGGCTGTGATAATGAAACTGTCTAAATCTCTGAAATTGCCAGTAAATGTAGTTAATGTCTTTGAGGCAGTTTCTAAACTAAAAGACGACATTGTGTTTATTTCTGTTGAGTTATTAGCTTCTTCTAATTGTGCCATTAATAGCTGTCTAGTTAGTCGGAGTGTACTACGAAATTCTTTTCTAATGCCCTTATGGCTGTCTATATCTTCTAATTGATTTTCTAAAATTTTTAAGTCTTTGTCCAAATTGTCTATTTTTTGTAATTTTTCCACTATAGTATCTTCTTTATAAGGTCTTTTGGAACTTTTCCTAATGTTTATGTGTATTTTATCTAATAATTTTTTCAAATTTTCCATTAGGATTTATTTAAGTACATATTTTTGAAATTTTATACATTAGTGACATAAGGTCTGCTAGTGGTGTGCTTGTGCACATATGATTTGAAATATTTAGTTATTTTATAAAATACAAATATTATAATTATTATGAGTACTATAGTTAATATGTCCTGGGGAATTGCTGGGATGATTATGGTCTCGTTGATGGCGTTATTGTTGACGGCTGTCTGTTGTTGTTGCGGCTTGCTTTGAGCTTTACCCATTCTGTCCTTTTTATAACCCTTATATTAACTTGCTTTGGGCGGACTATGTATATATATATATATATATATATATATATATATATATATCCTCAAATCTGCGGCGAGCTTTTTCATACACTTCCACATGAGCTAGAGAGCTGAAATTTGGAACACTGATAGAACTCCGGTGACAATGCATTCTATTAAATTTTGGGGTCCATCAGAGGCGTAGGGGGCCGTGGGGGGACTCAAACTTTTTTTTTTTAAACATGACATAACTTCCGATTCCTTCAAGCTACAATGATGAAATTTGGTAGGTGGGTTCTTATTGACAAAATGATTTTTTATACCCTTTGGAAAGGGGGGTGTGGGGGCAAAGGGGAGCGGAATGGAGCCAATTTAAAGTTCTAACTTTCGCATTTTTTAAGCTACAGGGCTGAAATTTTTCACTTAGGCTAGCATTGGGGAAAAAGAGTAAAAAAGGAAAAAAAAGGGGGGAAAAAAGGGGGGAGCAATTTTTTTTTTTAAACCAAAAAAAATTTTTTAAATGTAAAAATTTAAGAAGAAAAACTATTCGGGAAAAATATAAATGGGAAAGAAATACACCGAAAAAAAAATTTTTTTTAAAAAAAAGGGGAAAATAAAAAAAGAGTAAAAAACAAGTTTTTTAAAATATAACCCTTTAACCGACTAAAAAGCAGAAAATAAATTTTCTTTAAATTAATTTCTGCAATTTCGATTTAAAATTAAGGGTTTTTGGCTACTTCAAAATTTGCAATGATATTAGGAACAAAGTAGCAAAAACCCTTAATTTTAAATCGAAATTGCAGAAATTAATTTAAAGAAAATTTATTTTCTGCTTTTTAGTCGGTTAAAGGGTTATATTTTAAAAAACTTGTTTTTTACTCTTTTTTTTCCTTAATTTCCTTCAGAAGATTCCTTTTGTTGGCTTTGTCCGTAGTGTCGTTGATGCACCTGTAGAGTTGAGCCAGTTCACGTCTGTGAACAACGGCTTTACCTCCAAGTGTTCTCGGTGTGCGCCTATTTTTTTCTTCTAACTGTGTGAAGAACGCCTTTTTGTTTTCAATTCGCTGGCCAACTCTTCGCTTGTATTCTTCGATACTTAGCGGCTGTGGTCCCGCGGTCTTGGGTGTTGGTATGTAAGCTTCGAATATTTCTTCAGTTGTGCCCTCTGGCACCTATTCTTCTCCCGACACACCTGGATGGTTCAACAATTCAAAAAGATGGTCGAGCCCTTCCTTTCAGTAGCTCATTATTAGTTTAATTTTATGATTAAAAAAAATGTCCTCATCGGTTCGATTTAGCCAAGATCGCCATGTAAAGCTGTGAAGGATTGGCGCTAGGCACCACAATTAAATGAGAAGGTAGAAGAACAGAGTTCCAATTCAATCTGGTTTTATTAGTGGCCAACGCGGCTCTTTTATATCTTTACTTATAACTGTTATACATTAGTTCTTAATCTATCCTACTTACTTATACTACAATAATATAATATGCTTATGTTCTGCATTTCATTTGCACCCGTTGCCCTGAGTACGCTAATTTGGTCTTGACGAATGGTGTCGAAGGACGGTCACCGAAATTGAGTGCATTTCAATATACACTCAATTGTTGTTGACAACGTCCAGAACCATTTGTGTATATTGGGTCAGCGTACTCAAAAGTGCAGCGCTAGCATGTAGATACATTGTCGGTGCAATTGTACTAATGAAAAGCAGTGGTAGGTAATGTAGACTTGTATGTATACACTGCAGTAGTTTTATAAATTTATTTATTTAAATTATCTTTAAAAAATTATCTTTTAAAAAATTTATAGTTCATATGGTAACTGACTCTTACATTTTGGCCAAAACAATTGAGCAACCTCCACTAATAACGACTGAAATAAAAAAAAACCCGAATATTCAACGCAAGTGAAAATTAGAAGCAATAATTAAATCATTGCTTTACTTAAAAAAAAAAGTGATTGTATCGCCTTTATAGTTTCGTAGAATTCATTAAAAATTACAAAAATTCTCTTAAATCTAAGAAAAGGAAGAAAACTTTCAAAATTTTAAATATTTTGAAAGAAAAAAAATGTGCGGAAGAAAGAAAAGTGAAAGAAGTAAGAAAAACTTATTAAGAAGTCTTACAATCTAATGTTATATATAGAGAGAATTTTTTTTTAAATTTCGGTTTGCTAATGTCAATTAGAGTGAGAAAAAATAGAGAGAGGAAATCTAGAAAACCCAAACTAGAGCCATTTTAAGGTTAGTGCATTTTCTATTTACAGCTTGAATCAATTACACCTACACATCGGTCCTCGTTGGAAGGCCTTTGTTTCTATGGAGACTTTGAGTTTTACCACTCTCTCTAATTTTTGACAGATCATAATTTGTTTACATTTGAATAAGTTTTTTTGTTGATCAGTAACTTAATGGAAGTGTTTGATGCTAAAATTAATAAATATTCAGACTAAAAAATTTTTTAAAGAAATTCTCTCTCTGTCTACGATAATTTTATAAAAACCATACAATATTTTGGTTTTTTGGTTGTTTTGCTTCTTAACTTTTATACACTTTTTTTCTGAATAAGATATAGCATTGATAATTTAGAATGTATAGAAATAGTTTCTGTATAATAAAAGAAAATGAAAATTTGAAAGCGATCTAATTTTGTTTATGTTAAAAGAATATTCATTTTAAAAGAGTTTACTATGGTATAAACTACAAATGAAAAATTATAATGATAATATGGTCTTTATTTTTGAATTTTCTTGAATAAATAATTTTTTTAATATGAACTATTAAATTAATAATTTCCTTGTGGTAATGCGGTTGGTAATGTAACACTTTTGGTATTGTTTTTTTTTGGGATTCTTTTAGAATTTGTGCACTAAAGAATCATGGTAGGGAGGGTAAAGAAATGCACGTATCTCATACCATCGAACGAGATAAATTTGGTTTTTGATAGACATCATTGTAAGTTTAGTTTAATTCATTTCACTTCTTTTCTTTGATCATTCAGTTTTTTTTAGTTTCTTATTTAGTTTCTTTTTATGGTCAAATCTGGTGTTATACCAATTTTGGTTCAATTGTGGCTTAACAGGGACTCATTTAATAATTATTGTATTTGGGTATGGTTGAAAAGGGTGGCCAAGAATCTCAACAGCCGACTGTTTTGCTAGCTAATCAAGAGGTCCCGCCCGGCTTCACTTTTCCCAACAAAATAGAAAAGCATTAACACCTTAGTTTGCCGGTATGCTTAGGCAGATACCGTACAATCGCAGTACATTTTCACAACCTCTCATCTCACATTACAATAAATGGCGCCCAACGTGGGGCTAAGTTTATCCAAGGATTTTAGTTTCTCTAATCTTTTGATGACCATGCTCAACTGTAAATTAATTTATCCTTCTGATGGATTTGTCTACGAAAAATTTAAACTGATTGAGTAGTGGTCATATATAGGTAAAGTTTGTTTTTGTTGGTGCTGGTACATGGTGCATAATAAATGATTGATCCTTCCCAGTAGTCAATTTCGCAAGGTCTCCGCTAGAGACATGCCTGCACGCCTGCTATGGGAAGAAATTGCACATTCCATCCTCGCTTCTAGTGGAGGCATGCCGGTATGCCTGCGTTAGAAGGGAGATAGTGTGGTGTCAATGGATTTTCTACGCAATGTTCTTAAATATTTAGAAGATATTTTATATTTTTCGGAACGTGGGTTCGAATCCTGATTTTGGAAATTTTTTTCCAAATTCTTCTTCTTTTTTTTTTTTATTATTTTGAAAAATTTTTGAACGTTTATTTTAGAATTGGTAACGGTTTTTTGTTATTAGCCCTTGATTTTAAGTTGTAGTAAAAATCGTGAAAACTGAGCTTCCTTTCTAGCAGAGGCACGTCAGTATGCCAGCGCTACAAGGGAGAGGGGATGGTGTTAATGGATTTAAATATTTAGAAGATATTTTATGTTTTTTGGATCGTGGGCTCAAATCCTGATTATGGCAATTTTTTTTAATACATTTTTGTACTCTAATTTTAGATCTGTTAACGGTTTGCCGTTACCAGCTCTTGTTTTTAAGTTGTAGTAAAAATTGTGAAAACGAAGCTTTGAGCAGGTTTAGAACCACAATTTTTTACGAATTGTTTGATTAGTATTATATTTTTTAAGTTTTTTAAAGGAACACAATATTGTGGAACATTATATTGTCTCTTTCAGATTATGAAATAAAATGGAATACCTACACACAAAAAAAAACGCTTGGCGAGAGGTTGTGTTAACAAATATTCGTCTGCAGCTCTAGTTTTCGCTTGAGAGAGACCCATATTCGCTTGTAATACCAGAAGAAACGCTAAAATGTTCAATTCGGATATGAACCGGATGTGAACCGTGACAACTAACAGTGATGCCATGTAGGAAGCAAATGACCAGTGTTGCAAATCAATTTTTATTTTAACTTTTGTGTTTTTATTTATTGATTTCTTCCATTTAATCTAAGTTTTTTTTATCAAAATTCACAAAAATAAACATTTGACCAGCCATTACGAAGGCTGCAAACTAATTCAGAAAAATAGTTGGAGGCTTAAGCGCATGCCACACAGGCGTCCTTTGACCCCTATTTATTTGAATTTTTACTCTGTTCTACGCTGTTTTAATTTTTTGATGCGTGCCACACTCAACAATATTTGACGCCAGGTCAATCTGACACCTTTTATCTTTATGTCACAAAAGGGTTGCTATAAGTGGTCTACACTTACGATTTATCGTATGCCATGTATATTTTGCGAGAATTTCGCTAATATAGGGTAATGGAAGTTTTTTTTTGACAATTTCGGGGCCATAGAGATTATTTTAATCAATATGAACAAACATTTTCTTTTTTTCTTCGATGAAGATCGATATGTTTTAAATTGATTCATAAAATATTTTATTAAAACATTCATTTGTAATGGTGTCCTTTAATTACATTACGTATTTCTTTAACAATTAAAATAACCTTCTTTTGACTGATAACCCCACCCAAGCTGGCGTCGAAAAAAACCTGATAAAATATTCACTTGCTCTTAGTGTTCATTTTTAATTTTGCCAAACCACAAAAATTTATCAGCACCCGGCGCCAATTGACGCCGGTGTGGCATCCCCTTTAGTATATCAGCCATCACTATTATGCATCAAATTTTGTCCATCACTATTATGCATCCATCTTGTTTATCTTTTAAGCATCTAGAAAATATTTTTAAAACCTAATTATGATTAAACTATAATGAATTGCAAACAAAAAGAACTGTTTTATGCTTCGAAAAATTGTGCTGAATAGTTTCTATTTTGATAACTTCCGAAAAACACGTATTTCAACATTTAAAATTTTTGGCGAATTGAAGTAACTAATTAAATATTGCGTTTATGAAAGCGCGTTAATTGTGGATATAAAACACCATATGTATTTGCAGTAAAAAGTATGTTGCCCATCAAATTCGTGTAAGAATTGAGAATTATTTCGCATTAAAAGTCTTGTGTTTATATATGAAATTAAATTATAAAATTATTTCTCTAGTTTTACAAGACAACATCAAACACATATGCTTTCTTTTTCTTACATTCTTTTTCGTATACTTTTTTTTGTATATTTTTTTCATTTGCACAATTTAAGTAAATTGTTATCTCGTTCTTACACGTTAGCATTATTTTTGACATTCTTTTCGCAGTATCAGAGAGATGTTGCTGCGTCAGACAGTAGATGTTGGGACAACAGATAGTAGATGCTGAAACAGCATTCGGTTGGCCGAAAATTCTGCTGCGCCAACAGTTTTTGTTTTCTGGGTGTACACTCAACAATGTGGATTTTTTTTTCCAAATTCAAATATTTTTAGAAATATTGAATTAATCAATCAAATTAAAATAGTTGCTTTCCAGATTAATTTAAAGAAAATCTCTTGAATTTTCTAAAACATTCAAATTTTCAACAATATCACATATTGATTTGGAAATATTTCAGGAATATGATTTATTTTATTTTACAAAATTGATTTATTTTTCTATACAGACATTTTAATATTCGTTTTTGGAGGCTTAAACGAATTTTTGTGGATGACGAAGGTTATTTAATGCAAATCCAATAACTTTAC
Source organism: Heteromyza rotundicornis (assembly GCA_951394025.1). Taxonomy (NCBI): domain Eukaryota; kingdom Metazoa; phylum Arthropoda; class Insecta; order Diptera; family Heleomyzidae; genus Heteromyza; species Heteromyza rotundicornis. The sequence continues at coordinate 42,189,571 of OX596011.1, forward strand.
ATACACATTTATACCAAAATACCCAAAATATGTTTCTGGAATTTAGATAATTTTTTCTGTATTTTTGGTTTGCAAATTGCAATATGTTTATAAGAGGTCATAAAATTCTCTACATTCTGCATCAGCCTCCCAAAAGAAATTTCAATAATTTCGGTTGCTAAAAAAACATACACTTTTAATTATAGAACACTAGCAGGGCCCGGTCCGCTTTGCTGGCCCTAAAAAGTTCTTTTTGACTTTAAGGACATAATAAATTAATGAAAACATTTGTCACATATTTTTATTGGGAGCCCAAGTGTAGCATTTTGAAATAGCGACCGACCGAAATCGCTTTTTTTAATTTCGGCCGAAACCGAAATGGCAGAAATTTATTACTTTTTTTTCGGCCGAAACCGAAATGGCCGAATTTTTATTTTTTTAATTTCGGCCGAAACCGAAAAAATAAAAGAAAAAATTGTGAATTTAAATGTAATAAAGTTGTACATAATTAATCTGAAATCAATCATTTTAAGTTCAGATCATGAATTAGATGAATTTAGAAGCAAACTATCAAATGCGTGGAAATCAATTGAAGGGGCAGGGTTCTCACTTTTTGCTAAGGCGAGAGTTGTAGATATTCGATTTTAGGGGAGTAGATTTCAAGAAAGGGGAGTAGATTTAATTTTTTTACGTAGAGTAGTAGAAATTCTACGAGAGTAGTAGAAATTACTGTCAAGGTAGTAGATTTCAAGAGAGGGGAGTAGATTAGGGTTTCCGCGTTGAGTAGTAAAGATTCTACAATAGTAGTAAAAATTTCTGTCATGGTAGTAGATTTGTAGAAAGAGTAGTAGCATTGTATGAAACAAAATATTTTGAGGAGAAGATTTCTTACAATAGTAGTAGAGGAGTAGAAATTTAAAAATCATCGCGAGAGTAGTAGATCTGCTCCGATAGGAGAAGAGTGAGAACGCTGTGAAGCAGTGAATGGATGAATTCGTTCAAGAAAATAAGTTTCAAAGTTTTTATTTTCAATACAAATTTGTCTTGATGAGTACATAAAAGGATTGACAATATCTGAAATATACTGTCCACCCAGCTCCAAAATAGCTGAACAGCAATTTCAGACATTTTTTGCAACCCTTGGCCCAAAATTTCTCGTAGCTGGAGATTTTAATGCCAAACACACTTATTGGGGCTCTCGTCTGATTTCACCCAAAGGAAGACTACTATGGAATACTACCAGCAAACTCGGCCTTGATGTGGTTTCGTCAGGCACGCCAACATACTGGCCATCGGACAGACGCAAAATTCCAGATGTTATTGATTTTGCAGTAATCAAGACCCTTAAACGAACTCAACTAACCATTGAGTCTTCAGTGGAACTCTCGTCTGATCACACACCCACTATTATCACAGTAAAATATGAGCCAAATTCAGAAGTCAACCCACCCGACAAACTCACCAGTATCCATACGAATTGGCTTAAATTCAGAAAATATATAAGTTCACACATTACTGAAAACTGAGGAGCAACTGAATGTGGCAGTGCGTAACTTTACCCTTCTGCTTACAAACGCCGCACTGGCAGCGACCCCAAAAATCAATAACTCTACCCAAAAAAAGGAATTTGTGCCACAAAATATAGCTGCGCTCTTAACAGAAAAGAGATCAATAAGGCGTGATTGGCAAAAGTTCAGATCACCCTATTTGAAAAAAAAGCTGACCCTCATTACACGAAAACTACAAAATGAACTGAGGGCGAAAAACGAGAATGATCTGCATCAATTCATGGAAAAGCTTACGCCGACGAGCTCAACAAATTACTCACTTTGGCGTGCCACAAAAAATTTAAAACGACCCATTATTGCAGAATCGCCAATCCGATTACCCAACGGAGACTGGGCGAGAAGTGATGCCGAAAAATGTACTGCTTTTGCAAGTCACCTACAAAATGTATTTACTCCCAACCCCCCAAATGCAAATTACCCGTTACCACAGCTCGCAACCAGGCCAAACTATAACCCACTACTCGTCAGAAGAAAAGCACTTATGGACGATATTGCCAAGTTGAACCCAAAAAAAGCTCCAGGACATGACTTAATAACGGCTAAAATGGTGAAAGAGCTGCCATCAATTGCTGTTAGTCACTTATTGCATATATATAATGCTATATTAAGAATAGGTCACTACCCAACTGACTGGAAGCTGTCGCAGATCACGATGATCCCAAAACCGGGAAAAGACCCTACAAACGTGAGTTCATATCCCAATAAGCTTACTCTCTACCCTATCAAAACTTTTTGAGAAAATTCTGATAAAAATGATGTTACCCACAATACTCGCTAAAGGTGAAATACCCAATCACCAATTCGGATTTAGAGAAAAGCATGGCACAATTGAACAGGTTCATCGCATTGTTGAATTGATCAAAAAAACGTTCGAGAAAAAGCAATACTGCTCAGCAGTATTCCTCGACATCACCCAAGCCTTTGATAAGGTATGGCATAGAGGATTGATATCCAAACTACAGAAACTATTACCCGCAAGCATGCACGTTTTGCTTGACAACGACTTGACCCACAGAAAATTTGTAGTTAAACATAAAAGTTTCGTTTCTAGTAGATTTGATATTCTTGCCGGTGTACCCCAAGGCAGCGTCCTCGGACCCCTCCTGTATATACTCTATACAGCTGATATGCCCATTTATGATCAGACCCTCATCGCAACATTTGCCGACGACACCGCAATATTGTGCTCGCACTCAGACGCTATAATGGCATCACAACACGTGCAACAACATTTGAACACTTTACAGAATTGGCTATCAAAGTGGAGAATTAGAGTCAACGAGTCTAAGAGTGCACATATAACCTTCACCCTAAGGAAAGACACTTGCTCCATGCTTACAATAAATAATAGTGAAATACCACAATGTACTGAAACCAAATATCTTGGTATGCATCTCGATCGCAGACTCACATGGAAAAAGCACATCGCAGCTAAAATTACACAAATAAAATTAAAAAAACTCGAATTAAATTGGCTCCTCTCGAAGCAATCAAAACTCAACACCACATATAAAATTCTGTTATACAAAAGTATAATTAAACCCATATGGTCATATGGGATCGAGCTCTGGGGAACAGCATCTCCATCAAATGTTGAGAAACTGCAAAGGATGCAGTCAAAAATTCTGCGACAAATACTTGGAGCGCCATGGTTTATAAAAAATGAACACATCCACAGAGATTTACAAATATCGAAAATATCTGATGAGATACCGAAACGTAATACAAAGTATGCAGATAAGCTAAAATTGCACCCTAATATTCTAGCTCGAACCTTAATAAAACCGACCCGACCCTTACGTCTAAAACAAAATTATTCTATTGCCTTTGAATAGATAATTCAGGGACACCCTCGTCGATGCAGCCGTTCGTCTATGCCGACATCCTGTAGATGCCGACATCCAGTCAACGCCTACATCGCCTTGATACATACATTAAGTTGTCCAAATCAGTGGATAAGGTCAACTAGTACTATGTTAAATCTGTTATGTAATGTCTAATAATTTTGTTCTAAGTTATTGTTAGTTCTAATTTTTTTATTTTAAAAGATTCAATAAATAACGTTTTTGTAGAGTAAAGAAAAAAAAAAAATTTGGGGACTTGTCTTTTTCGCTTCTGATTCTTCGAAACTATGATCAATACTTAAATTTGTGTTACATACCGCTTTTATCCACTTGGTTGTTCCTTATGTATTTTGCCACTCCTAATCCAAAAAAAAAAAAAATGAAAATTGTGGAAAATGTTCAGTTTTGTCGATCAGTGCAATCTTTGTTATTTATTTGTTACATTTTTCGTATCAAACCGAAATTTTCGGCGGAAATATCGAAATTTCGGCCGAAAACGAAATTTGGCCGAAAACGATATTTTATTTTTCGGCCGAATCCGAAAAACGGCCGAAACCGCTTTTTTTGGCCGAAAAGCCGAAATACCGAAACCGAAACCGAATTTCGGTCGGTCTCTATTTTGAAATATTGAATTGTATGAAAAGTGCCATGCCCCACTGTCCAATTCCAACCATATGTAACATTGAACTTAGAATTGAAAGCATAAAATCATGTCTCGTTGAAAAATGTTCATCGGCAGCCCAAGTGTAACATTTTTAAAATATTGAATTGTATGGGAAGTGCAATTCCAATATGTTGCATTGAAGGCATAGAACCATTTCCCGTTGAAGAATATTCAATGGGAGCCCAATAATGGCACTTTGAAGTATGGAATTGTATGGGCGGTGCCACGCCCCTTTGTCCAATTACGCCGATATGTTGCATTTAGCTTAGAGATGAAACCATGAAACCATTTGCAAAATTTTGTTGGATAACATTAAATGAGAGGCCAGCTGGAGCAATTTGAAATATTGCTTTGTATGGGCGTTACCGCGCCCCTTTGTCCAATTACGCCGATATGTTGCATTTAGCTTAGAGTTGAAACCATGAAACCATTTGCCAAATTTTGTTGGAAAACATTAAATGAGAGGCCAGTTGCAGCAATTTTAAACATTGGTTTGTATGGGCGGTGCCACGCCCCTTTGTCAAATTACGCCGATGTGTTGCATTTAGCTTAGAGTTGAAACCATGAAGCCATTTAGCAAATTTCGTTGGAAAACGTTGTGTGGGAGCGCTATTACAGCATTTTCAAATATTGACTTGTATGGGCGGTGCCACTCCCCATTGTCTAATCCCGGCCATTTGTAGCCCAGATTATGGCTGGGGTCTTATAGTATGTGTATGGCAAATTTAATTTTCTTGTGATCAAAATGAGATGTAGTAGTTTTTACTAACTTGTGGGCGGTAAAAATGGGCGTGTCAAAACTTATCCTTTGTCACGACTCACGACCCCTAGAACACATATATAAATTTTGGTGAGAATCGGTGCTGCAGTTTTCGCGTCTACTGGTGACAAACATACACGTCCCTTTTATATATTAAGAACATTTGAAATTTAATACGTTCAAAAGTTGTGGTACTAAAACCGAAAAACCGTTAACTACCATGTAATCAGCGCATCAATGAATCAGTTATCAAATCACAAACTCCAGAAGATGTATTGTAATAACATTTTTTTTAAAATAATTAGTAATAAATATTAATATAAATATAAAGACACTATACTAGGGACAATGTAGCCAAAATACATGGTTTTTTGGTATTCCTCCAAGTATTCAAGCTCATCACTGAGAATGGAACTGTTGCTGTTTTCGTTCGCTGTGATTGTGCATCGTTCCAGAAGGCGATGTAAATTTTGAAATCCTTCTTTTAAGAAAAGCTAACAAAAATTAAATTCATGTTTGAAGTAAATAAAATGCTTAAATACCTTTCAAAACACCCATTTACAAAAAATACATAAGATCTAATATACGCAGTTAGATCGTAGTAAAATAATGCCATCAGTAGACGAACGTGCCGCACACGCTTTGTAAGTAGCCAAGTGTCCCGGGTTCAATTCTCAACTCGGCCAAAACGCAAATAAGGAAATAAAAATTTATATGAACTAAAAGTTCGAAAATATAATATGAGAATCATAAAATATAACATTTATATGCCAAAAATCTAATTTACAATGAGTGAAAAATATAAATTTAATTTAAAATGAACTAAAAAGGGAAATTCTAAAAATATATGTTCCCAATATATTTTTGGGCTGTTTTTTGCCAATCAAAGGCGAATATAGCGTCAGAACGAGGAAATGAATGGAAACTAAAAAGACACCATCCAACTCAGCTTCTACGACCATTCGCATGGAAGCGACAGACGTAGGCCTGTTTATTTGTCCCGTTTCATACAAAAAAGAAGTAATGGTTGGAAGCGGGGAGGGAAGGCATCCGAACTCCTAAAGAGGCATACTGGCATGCCTGCAGACGCCTTCTTTTGACCACTGGGTATGTACATTTTCGCACAGAAGCGAAAACAAAGTGCGAAGCTGCCGCGAACAGCGAAGCCCTTCGCACATATTCTTTTGTTTGGTAGTGGCGGCGCGGTTTGCCTGAACAATCGCGAGCACCCCTTCGCACATTTCCTTTTGGTGCGCAGTTTGCCATTCGCGACTTTTGCTTCGCTTCTGCGCGAAAATGTAGATATGTGAAATGCACTTGCAAAGAGTGCTGGTGGCGCATAGACTACCTGCGTTCCAAGTCGATATACGTTTTGTTTATTTAAAATTTTAAGAAATTTTCAGTTTGCTGGTCATGTTTGCGTCAGCCAGGCGTTTCATTTTCGGGATTGGCGCAGAGTCGCTAGCTGTGGCACAAAATACCTACGCAGTGCTGTGGCTCAAAGGCAACGAACTGAATAAGGTTTTTGGGCTGCAGCTGTCCGTGGCTCGATTCGGAAGCTCCGTTCATTTGTGGGTGATGCAGCTAATTTAATTCTACACACCTCTATTAGTGTGGTGCTGCTGTTGTCAGCTGGAACATGTGTAATGTCTTTAATATAAGCTTTGATTTGGGGTAAGCTTCCAATTGCTAAACGAAACAAAGAACTAAAATACATATTTTTCAGGTTGGATGCAGCGGAACATCAATCCATCTGGGGAAATCGCGAAATTCTTTGTAGTTGTCAATCTGTGCAAAATCTTGGACTCGCTTTTATTACAATTGTGGCTGGCATTATTGTCGACAAGAGGGACGGAAATTACTTTTGGGCTGAGCTGTTTTTCCTTTCCTGGTTGTGACGTATGTATTAGTGCGATGCTAAATTTTTGTATACTAATATCAAGTTTTGGTTGCAGTTGCTTTCATTGCTACCTGCGTCATTTCGACCTATGGCAAGAAGACCAAAGGAAACTTGAACATGTCTCACTCTCCGCGCTTCGAATATGCTAACGCAATGTATGTATGTTAAGTTCCACACGTTTTTGGTTTTATATTAATTTGGCATTCTTTGTCTAATAATTAACGATATTAAATTCTCTATAACAATTGATACTCATTCTAAAAGTAACTTAATTCTTGTTGTGATTGTTCAATTTTAGTTTAACTTTTAATAAATAAATATATAAAATACATATAAACATAAAAAGTGGGTTTTATTGATCACCATCCACATCTTCAGTTTCCAACCATGTGGATGGTTGGATGCAACCATGTACATGATCAGTTTCCAATCATGTCGATGGTTGGGGCAATCATTTCGCCAATCATAATATGGTCCCCTTAAAATATTGGATCAACCATGTTTTTTCTCTGCGTGTTTCCATGTGCATTGATTGCAGATCACGAATCTGACAAAGTTTTTGACAACTTGGGCACTCTTGAGAGTCAGATAACAACTGGTCCAAACAAGTTATGTGATACACGTGATCACATAGTGCAACGACACTCTCTTTTTTATCAGACAATTCTTGTAAGCAATACGAACGGATACATCGAGCTTCTGCAGCATCTATGGCTGGAATATTTTCATTGCTATGTGCAACTGGCAGATTTGATTTTCAACGACAAGCCAAAAAAGAATAAAAATAAATAGATATATAACAAAATTTATCAAATTATGTTGGTAATGTAAACCTATGGTATTCTAAACCTTTGATATGGGATTAATATTACTTTATTTATTTATTTGTTTATTTATTTTGTTTTATTTTATTTTATTTTTTTTTTTTTTTTTTATATTTACTGCAGTGGCTTTTGATAGAACTTGAAATACAATACCGGGTTATGGAAAATAAAGAGACTTCGTAATTAAATTTAACTCTATTAACGTTTAATTCTCGTAACGAAAGAAAATTATGTGCGGACAAACATATGCTACCACAAATCGAAAAGATTTTCAGCGAATTGTTTGTAAATCCACTCACACAAAATTCGTAAAAGTTATCATCAAATATTTAACAACTTTATCAATTTATCTATTGAAAATAAATATATGTTTATAATTTCGAGCTACTGCCCAGTGGTCAAAAGAAGGTGTCTGCAGGCACGCCAGTATGCCTCTTTAGGAGTTGGGATGCCTTCCCTCCCCGCTTCCAACCTTTACTTCTTTTTTATATGAAACGGGACAAATAAACAGCCCTACGTCTCGTAGAAGCGGAGTTGGATGGTTTTTTTTTGTTAATTTCCCTCCGTTTCCTCGTTCTGACGCTATATTCGCCTTTGATTGGCTGAGCTAAAAATAGCCCAAAAAATATATTGGGAACATTTTTTTTTAGAATTTCCCTTTTTAGTTCATTCTAAACTAAAGTTGTATTTTTCACTCATTGTAAATTAGATTTTTGGCATGTAAATGTTATTTTTTATGATTCTGATATTACATTTTCGAACTCTTTAGTTCATATAAATTTTTTTTTACTTACTTGCGTTTTGGCCGAGCTGAGAATTGAACCCGGGACACTTGGCTACTGACAAGGCGTGTGCGGCTTTTTAGCACGTTCGTCTACTAATGGCATTATTTTACTATGATCTAACTGCGTATGTTAGATGTATGTATTTTTTGTAAATGGGTGTTTTGAAAAGTATTTAAGCATTTTATTTTGCAAAATAAAAATGAAGAAAATATTTTAAAATTTCGGTATATATAAATCAATTTGCAAAATAAAATAAATTACATTCCTAAAATATTTCCAAATCAATATGTGATATTGTTGGAAATTTGAATGTTTTAGAAAATTCAAGAGATTTTCTTTAAATCAATCTGGAAATCAACTATTTTAATTAGATTGATTAATTATATTTATTTAGTAAAAAATTCAGATTTTTATTGAGCTTTTCATAATTTATGTATTAATTATGGGTTTTAGCTCATTTTCCAAAAAACTAATTTTGGAAAAGGGGAGTACAACAACTAAGCAAAAACTCAGTCTGGCAGAGTGTACAGCTGTTTCGGATCCAGCCACGGATCCTCGTCAGCACTCTTTATGCATTCTATTTTATCCAAGCGACGCTATAAGTAAGTATTGGTATGACGCACAAGAGAAATTCTTCTCCTTTGCATCACACGCCAACTCACTGAAGCAGCGAATGGTAAAATGCAGCAAACTGAATTTTTACTTGTTGTTGTATAGCAACCTACTACTATGCCTGGTTGAAGAATTTCCTCAAAGTCCCAGCAAGCAAGCTGCATGGCAAATGAATTTTTACATTGTGTGTGCTCTGATACACACACAACAATTCACTTGCCAGAAAATACAAAAACAACAAAATTGTTTTTGGTTTAATTGGCGTACCCTCCATATGATTATTTAGTAAAAAAATTCAGATTTTTATTGAGCTTTTCATAATTTATGTATTAATTATGGGTTTTAGCTCATTTTCCAAAAAACTAATTTTGGAGAAGGGGAGTACAACAACTAAGCAAAAACTCAGTCTGGCAGAGTGTACAGCTGTTTCGGATCCAGCCACGGATCCTCGTCAGCACTCTTTATGCATTCTATTTTATCCAAGCGACGCTTTAAGTAAGTATTGGTATGACGCACAAGAGAATTACTTCTCCTTTGCATCACACGCCAACTCACTGAAGCAACGAATGGTAAAATGCAGCAAACTGAATTTTTACTTGTTGTTGTATAGCAACCTACTACTATGCCTGGTTGAAGAATTTCCTCAAAGTCCCAGCAAGCAAGCTGCATGGCAAATGAATTTTTACATTGTGTGTGCTCTGATACACACACAACAATTCACTTGCCAGAAAATACAAAAACAACAAAATTGTTTTTGGTTTAATTGGCGTACCCTCTGTAACGTGAGCCTGTATTGTGATTTTATTCTCTCCCCACCTTTTGCTTCTCTTCAATCTTAGTGTGGAGTTTATCTAGCGGATACTTTGTCTCAATGACCTTCCTAGAATTTGATCTGAGTACGGAGGCGCGCGCTGCTGCAGTCGTTTGGTTATTATCTCTAGTATGAGAGAATTTTTGTGCGTGCGATGAGAGACTGAGTTGCGTGGGTGAATGTGATATTTTGGGTTTGTGCATTGGGTTTGTGCATACGTAGCGATATTTTTGTTGATGTATAAAAGAGAAAAAGAGTGAAAATTTGCGTGCATGTATGATGATGGGTGTTGAGTTGGGGCCAACTTTAAAATGTTAATAGTGCAGGCAATTATTGGTAGGATACAAACTATACGATATAGGGGTTTGAATGTTTTAAGTTAGGAAATTTATGTTTATTAGAAAATCGTTGCTGTGCTAATCGGGCCGTGTTTCTTAAATCGATTGAAATAATTTAGATATGCTAGAAGCATTTGTATGACAGTGAAATTAATTATATAAAAATAAAGGTTAAAGTGAGTTGCAAGCAAAGGAATTTTGATGTGGTGAAATAGTGCGGAAAAGTTTTTTATCAAGTTCGTTTTTTTTTATTTTTTATCTTTATCGCTTTAGGCAACGTGTTAGAATTTAAAAATTTGCCGCCCAGTTTTGGAAAAAGAAAAGAGGGGCCAAATTTTGTTGAGGTAAATATTTAGGGTGCAACAAGAAAAAGTAGTGTCAAATACGTATGAACAAATTGTTTTTTGTTCGTTTTGTAGGTCCCGTACTTGAGGGTAACGGGGGCCTCAAGTGGTTTTTTTGTGGTGGCTCAGAACCGTACATCAGCTGTGAAGGGTCATCGCCTTGCGTTTTTTTATGCAACACAGACTTTCTACATCTACGAATCGGAGGAGGCAAGAAGAGCGAAGATCGGCACCCGATGAAAGTTCATGTCCCGCTTATGATAGGAGTGAGACTATTCTCTGAGCGGCAGGAAAACTTCGCGTGTGAGAAAGTGTGGAACAAGGCAAAGATGTGGAAATAAAACACAATAGTCTCTTTTGGTTAATATGAAGGATGATACCAAACCTTGTTCTTTTGACCCTCAAAGAAAAAGAGGCATATTTTTGAACATATAAAAAAAAATAGGGGGGAAAAGAACAATAAAAGAAAAGAGTTTAAAAAAAACAATAAAAAAATTAAATTGAATATTTTTAAATCTTACCATCCTAGAATATTTTTTTTTGTTTTTTTTTTATGAACTATGGTTTTTTTTTTAGTGTAAAAGTGCGTAGATTGCAATTTTAACACCTTTTAAAAAGAAAAATAAAAAACGAGGACTTAAAGAAAAGGTTCATTGCCATATATAAAAAAAAAGAACAAGAGAAAAGAATCAAGCAAAAGGAAAGCGTGAGATAATAAAAATAAATGATACAAATAATAAGCTAAAGAGAGAGATTGCGCTCACTGCCCTCAGCGATCCCCCCATCCCCTTTGTGTATAACATTGTTTTTTTTAGCACGCAGGTAATCGTCGGATGTTGGTATCATCATCGGAGGATTCAATGCATGGGTGAGTGCGTTTATTTGTTTTACATTTTTCTCCCCTCCAACGTTCGTTGGAATGATATTGGCAATCGCCTAGAGTAGTGATCTCATTTAAAAAAAAAAAAGCTCTGAGAAGAAGAAAATAAGTCTCCACTATAAAAAAAAAACAAAACAAAAAAAAAATAAGGAGAGAGATACCCAAAAGTAAAAAAAAAAAGGGAAACAGAGAGCAAAACAAATTCACTAATAATGGTTGTTGTTATTTTTTTTTTTGGTTACTTTTCTCTTGCTTGTTTGTTTAGCTACCAATTGCACTTACGCACTTAATTAGGTTTTAGTCTTTATTTAAGATATTCTTATTTTTGTTGTTTTTAGTTAGGTAAAATTTAAGATTTATAATTTTTAATTCCAGCTGAATTTAATATTAACAGTAGAATAAGAAACTGAATTTTATTTATTTATGTAGTTAATTTTTTTCTATTTTTTTTATATATTGTTTCTTCTTTGCATAAGTATAGTGTTAATAAATAGTGAGTTGGTTAAATTCATAGGAAGAAGACTTGAATCTAACAATGAAATGAACATTTATATTTTCTTTAATATGCAGTTTCGATTTTAAAATGAGCGACTAGACTCATTGGTGTTGGTGTGGGTGCCTACCCATGGTACAAGCGAACGGACATGAAGGTCGGACGGACGTTTTAGATGTACATAATGGTAAACGGACGGACTTAGGGGAAAGACAGACGGACAAAGCAGTAATTGGGAACAGTGTCGATATACCAGAGCCCAGACACTGTTCATGGCTACGTATCCGCTGGACCGTAGATGGGGTGGGATGGCTCTAGCTGCTGGACAGTGACGTTGGACAGGTTTATAGATTCCTTGGTAGGGGTTTCAAGCTTTAATGCGCTAGTGTGCTTTGGGGGGGAATAGTATGAGTAGGTGAAAGGTTGGTTATATTTTTTTTTGGTGAATGGTTTCCCTGTATGAGAGCTGATTGAAGGTGAATGTAGGATGAATGCGGGAGTATTAAAGCTTGAGCACAAATTTAGGTAGTTTTCGCTAGTTTATTTATTTAGAGTTCAAATAGGTACGGATTTTTTAGGCACAAAGAAATTCTTTTGTTTGGGTCTGAGGTGTTTGGAGGTTGTTTGCAAAAACCCCACCCATACGGCGAGCAGCTCGGGCTAGCCACTGTGCCAAATCGCAACATCACTTTACACGACGAATCTTGACTCATAACACCTCCATATGTTTATTTAGTAAAAAATTCAGATTTTTATTGAGCTTTTCATAATTTATGTATTAACTATGGGTTTCAGCTCATTTTCCAAAAAACTAATTTTGGAAAAGGGGAGTACAACAACTAAGGAAAAACTCAGTCTGGCAGAGTGTACAGCTGTTTCGGATCCAGCCACGGATCCTCGTCAGCACTCTTTATGCATTCTATTTTATCCAAGCGACGCTATAAGTAAGTATTGGTATGACGCACAAGAGAATTACTTCTCCTTTGCATCACACGCCAACTCACTGAAGCAGCGAATGGTAAAATGCAGCAAACTGAATTTTTACTTGTTGTTGTATAGCAACCTACTACTATGCCTGGTTGAAGAATTTCCTCAAAGTCCCAGCAAGCAAGCTGCATGGCAAATGAATTTTTACATTGTGTGTGCTCTGATACACACACAACAATTCACTTGCCAGAAAATACAAAAACAACAAAATTGTTTTTGGTTTAATTGGCGTACCCTCCATATGTTTATTTAGTAAAAAATTCAGATTTTTATTGAGCTTTTCATAATTTATGTATTAATTATGGGTTTTAGCTCATTTTCCAAAAAACTAATTTTGGAAAAGGGGAGTACAACAACTAAGCAAAAACTCAGTCTGGCAGAGTGTACAGCTGTTTCGGATCCAGCCACGGATCCTCGTCAGCACTCTTTATGCATTCTATTTTATCCAAGCGACGCTATAAGTAAGTATTAGTATGACGCACAAGAGAATTACTTCTCCTGGCAAGTGAATTTTTGTGTGTGTATCAGAGCACACACAATGTAAAAATTCATTTGCCATGCAGCTTGCTTGCTGGGACTTTGAGGAAATTCTTCAACCAAGCATAGTAGTAGGTTGCTATACAACAACAAGTAAAAATTCAGTTTGCTGCATTTTACCATTCGCTGCTTCAGTGAGTTGGCGTGTGATGCAAAGGAGAAGTAATTCTCTTGTGCGTCATACCAATACTTACTTATAGCGTCGCTTGGATAAAATAGAATGCATAAAGAGTGCTGACGAGGATCCGTGGCTGGATCCGAAACAGCTGTACACTCTGCTGTTTCGCTTAGTTGTTGTACTCCCCTTTTCCAAAATTAGTTTTTTGGAAAATGAGCTAAAACCCATAATTAATACATTGATTAATTATGTATTTCTAAAAATATTTGAATTTGGAAAAAAAATCCTTTTAGAGCGTAGGTATTCCATTTTATTTCATAATCTGAAAGAGATACGACAAAATATTGTTCCACAATATTGTGTTCCTTAAGAAAATATAATACTAATCAAACAATTCAAAAATTGTGGTTCTAAATCTGCTCAAAGTTTCGTTTTCACCATTTTTACTACAACTTAAAAACAAGAGCTGATAACTGCAAACCGTTAACAGATCTAAAATCAGAGTACAAAAATGTATTAAAAAAAGTTTTAAAAAATAAAAAGAAACCAAAAAAAAAATTGCCATTATCAGGATTTGAACCCACGATCCAAAAACATAAAATATCTTCAAAATATTTAAGCGTATTGCGTAGCAAATCGATTGACGCCATCCCCTCTCCCTTCTAGCGCTGGCATACTGGCATGCCTCCGCTAGGAAGGAAGCTCAGTTTTCACGATTTTTACTACATCTTAAAAACAAGAGCTGATAACAGAAAACAGATCTGAAATCAACGTTCACAAAATTAATTTTTAAAAAAAATTTCCGAAATCAGGATTTGAACCCACGTTTTGAAAAACATAAAATATCTTTTAAATATTCAAGCACATTGCGTAGAAAATCAATTGACACCACCCCATCTCCCTTCTAGCGCAGGCATACTATCATGCCTTCACTAGAAGCGAGGATGGAATGTGCAATTTCTTCCCATAACAGGCGTGCAGGCATGCCTCTAGCGGAGAGGCCTTGCGAAATTTACTACTGGGTATAGCTGTGAAATACACATAAATTGATTTCAATACTTACCCTCTTCGACTAACAATTTGTATTTGTTTCTGCGTCAAACATTACGCACACAATTTTGTGGACGCCCGCGCACGATTTGTACTTTTTTATTTTACGCACTTCATGGTGTTAGTGGTGTGCCGAAAAACACTCGTCGAATACTATGACTTTAAAGTACCCATCGAATAGTTATTTCTAAAATTAATTGATACTCAAAGTTGTATGGTTTGCTGAATGATCATTGACAAAAACAGGCCCAAGTGCAATTTTTACGCGTACTTTTTGTCACAGAAATTCAAAATTTTTATAATACTTTTGAATATAGTGTATTGAAACCTAATGAGAACCTAAAATTAAATCATCACTATTGCTAAATATCCAATCATAACATTATTGTCACAATCATGTTTTTTAGAATGGTTGAAATCAATCATATTATGTTCTCTGGAATTATAATATGATCTCGGGAATTATTTAAATAGCATTAGTATTTTCATCACAACCATCTCGCTACAATCATAATATTATTATAGCGAAAAAGGAATGATCTCTGCAACCATGCTCCAACCATATTTTTTCTCTGCGTGAAAACGCCATTATAACAACACTTCCAACATTTTAAATAGAAGAGGTCGCGGTCGTGGTGCCTAAGCTAAACAATACCACACAAGAAATTATCGTCGCAAACTATACGAATCAAATTTACAGGATTCTTTACCTAGTCTTTCTAATCAAAACAATGGAAACGAAAGAAATCCAAATGTATCGCTTCCGTTACCTGATGCAAATAATACACCAATCCAAATGTTGCTCATACGTCACGTGTACGCATGGCACTCATTCTGCAGGGAATCGTAGAAATAATCAGTCTAATGCAAACAATGCTCCAAACGTTATTGACTATGATGTTATTTCGCAACGGATTTCGGACTCAGTCCAACGTTCTTTTGCAAATTTAAATCTAAATCCTACTTCTCGAACAAATGTTAGAAATAGTGATATCCGTGGGAATTCTCCAAGTCATCGTAGTAGATCCGATCACCGTAGTACTTCGAATTTAAGTCCAGAGAAAATTACCACCATAATTCAAAACTGGAATGTCAAGTTCGATGGGTCATCGAATGGACTTAATGTAGAAGAATTTATCTATCGCATACGTTCACGTACATCTGAGAGTTTAAATAATGATTTCCAGTTATTCTGTACAAATTTACCCGTTCTGTTAACAGGCAAAGCTCGAGATTGGTATTGGAGATTTCATAAGCAGGTAGACTGGATTGAATGGCAAGATTTTTGCATTGAACTGCGTTATGAATATATAGACTATCGGTAAAACTTTGATATCCTTGAGGAAATTAGAAACCGAAAGCAAAAGCCTTCGCAAACTTTCGAAGCTTTTTATGAAGCCATTACTGTTATTATTGATAGACTTTCACATCCCATTGAGGAAACAGAGTTGATCGAGATCATTACTCGTAACCATCGACCGGACGTACGTCATGAGTTATTATATGTGCCGATACATACTGTCGCACATTTACGCAAATTATGCCAAAAGAGAGAACATCTTTTTGAAGAAGAATCATTCCGGAAAAATATGTCTTCCCGTACGGTACCCGTAATGTTTCTGCTGTTGAAGAAATGTTTTCGCAATTAGATAAAAAAGATTTTGCTAAAGATGAATTTCTAGTTGATGAAGTTCGCATTTTTAAATGTTGGGACTGTGAAGAAGAAGGACATCATTGGGAAGATTGCCTTTGTGAGAAAAAAATATTTTGCTATGGCTGCGGTGCTCCCAAAGTATATAAGCCACAGTGTCAAAAATGCCAACAAAGAAAGTTGGAAAACTCGCAAAAGGTTGCTTTCCACAACAACCGAAAGCAACCGACTTAAATCCAAACAAATCGAATGCGGATAAATTAAATGAAATACCGGCTAGCTAAGTCATTTTTGAAAATCCTCACCCCATTGAAGTTAAAAACTAGAGAGTGGACTATATACCCAAAGTTTCAACTCGATATCTCCAAAACTGCGATCGCTATCGTGCGGATGGACGGACGGACGGACGGACGGACGGACAGACAGGCGGACATGGCTAAATTGACTCCGGCGGTGATACTGATCAAGAATATATATACTTTTCCATACCGGACACGCCCCCTTATGGGCGTTA
Organism: Heteromyza rotundicornis; assembly: GCA_951394025.1. Taxonomy (NCBI): domain Eukaryota; kingdom Metazoa; phylum Arthropoda; class Insecta; order Diptera; family Heleomyzidae; genus Heteromyza; species Heteromyza rotundicornis. Next base: position 42,206,230 of record OX596011.1, read on the forward strand.
CAAACGTTGTGTCACAGTGAGTATACCCTGCCACAGTGAGTGTGTTGGTATAAAAATGAAACATTTAATATTATAAAACGCGACACTAGCTCAGGTAGTAATAAACTTTTATATCCCTTAATTCCTTATCATGTAAGACTTAAAAATCATCAGAAGGTTCGTAATCGCATATTTCATGATTTTTCTGAATTTGATCATCCTGCTACGAAAACGAAACGATCGACGTTGAGACTTCGCAAATTTTGGCAAACACTCAAAAAAACAAGAAAACATTTAATAGCATCAATTATATGCAATAATAATGATATGCGGTTTTATGCCGAAGTCAAGTTCCTAGATTATACCGAATTAGGTTTGTTAGATACTGGAGCCAATATCAGTTGCGTAGGTTCGTCTCTGGCAGAAAATTGTATTAAATGGCCACAACTCCGAAAAATGCATGTAAGTAAAAAAACGGCGGATGGAAAAGTACATTCAATTCTAGGTTACATATTAGTTGATATGACATATCGAAATGAAATTAACCCATTTTGGCAAAAGCGGTCGAGTGGTCGACGTAAGTAGTAGGGTTTTTACAGGTTTCTGCGCAGTGTTTTGAATTCACCTTTTTTTGCTAAAGTTGATGATTTTTATCAGAATTTTTGCAAAATTCGGATAAAATCATCAATTTTGTAATAAAAATCATAAATTTGATAAGAATTTAATCACTTTTAAAAAAAAAAAACAGTATTTTGTAAAAAACTCAAAATTTTTGCATCTATTTTTTACAAAAAAAAAAAATGTTGGGTCGAGTTTTGTATAAACCAATAATTAATATTTCGTTTATAATTTTAGTATTTTTATAGAAATAACTGTTATTAGAATTTTCTCAAAATTTTTCTTAATCTGAAGCTTCTTCTTCTACGTTAGTATTGCTATAACAGAATAATTCATACGTCACACGAAAAGTGTTCACCGGGTGAGCAGTTTTGATTACTCATAACTGTCAGAATAATTTTGTAATTTAAAAAAGTCTTGTGACATTGAATATGGGCATACAGAAATTAAGTTTGTTCAAAGCGTTTAGCCAGTTGAGCTAAGCACACATATATTCTTATCGCGTTAAAGCACTGTTTTATGTTGTGCACAAGCACAAAATTATAATTCTACAGTACGATTTTGTATCTTTATTTTGAAGTCAATATGCACCGTCGAAATTTCAGGTTTAATTTTTCAACCTTTTAAGTTAACATATTTATCCTAACCAAAACAGGTTGAGAATCTCAGCTTTAAAAGTTGAAATGGTTGAACATTTCAACCTTCTTGGTTGAAAGTTTGAACCAAAGTTAAAAATTTCAACCTTGATGGTTGAAAATTTTAACCAAAAGTTAAAAATTTCAACCTTCGTGGTTTAAAAATTTGACTAAAATTATAAATTTCAACCTTGATGGTTGAAAAATTAAACCAAAAGTTTGAAATTTCAACCTGCACTGTTGAAAATTTTGACAAAAGTTAAAAATTTCAACCTTGATGGTTGAAAATTTAAATTAAAAGTTAAAAATTTAATCCTTTTTGGTTGAATGTTCAAATTTGTATTTTAACACAGCTTCCGCACTTGATTTTTTTTAGAATTTCTTGTTTATTCTTGTTTTTATTTTTAAACATTGCGCTTTTAGTTAATTTCAAATGAATTTTCAATTTTTTACTTTTTTATTACATTACATTATGTATATATTAATGTTATATTTGTTGTAAGTTATCGTGCTATTTTTATCTAAAACTTTATTTAAACTAAAATCCAAAAATTCCCACGCGATAATTAAAATCCCTAATTTCCCGGTAGCTCAATCGCGACGCGTGGGATTGGAGCCGACCCTCGCGGTATGGTATCCCCGGCCGAACGAACAACACGAACGCGTGAAAACTCGATAACTAAACTTTCTAAAATCCTACACCGAAACTGCCGCAATCTATAAATATAAGCAGGCCGATAGCCTTCGTTGCTAGTTGCCCAGTTATAAGTAATATAATTATTAATAATTATATTTCTCAAAATAAATAAAAAAATAAATATATATATAAGTATATATATATATATATAAAAAAAGAAACGGAAATTTTCCCGACACAAAGAAAATAATACCGAACACAAACCCTTTTTAAAATTGACACAGAACGACAAATACCCAAACAAAATTATTAATATACCAAAAAAATTATATTTTTTAAAACGCAATTGATTTGCGGGACTAGACTGACCTGTCTGAAATCCCTCGCACGATTCTTTGCAGAATCTATTCACCAGCTGGACTTCAATAAAATTCGATGTCCAGCAAAAACTTGGCTCAGATGCGGGACGACACAAACAAAAAAAGGAATAAGGAAGAGGGGGAAACGGCCAAACAAATTCCAAGCAAACTACTTGAAATTCGCAGGATGGAAACACTTCACCAAAACAAATCACGACCGAACACAACCTGTACAACTCTATTAAATTCCTCAAATTCAAAACACTAAATGGCCGACTGCCACAAATAAAATAAAGTAAAAAAACACTAGCTGGCAAAAACTAAACCAGCGCTCAAAAATACTCCCTTTGGAACACTTGTCCTCCAGCCACAATCCGACGTTGGCAACCGCTCCACCTCACCACTCCAAAAATACAATTTAGAAAACAAGAAAGAAAATTATCCAAATTTTCTAAACAAATTATTTAAGACTAAATTAAATTCAAAATCAAAAACTTCACTTTTCACTTTTCTTCTTCCCTGCTCCAAAAAAACTAAAAAAACTGTCTATATGGACGCATATATTTCGCTCACTTTCCATTTCTCCAACATCTCCCCCCCCACACATGAGCGCGACCTACGCAGAAGCCAGTATTCGCAGTCGGGGCTTTACCCACACCTATATGTGAAAGATCTTCTCAGATTTTCTAGAGTGTGTTTGGCAAATTTACATATACACCCCCGCACCCACCAAAATGAAAATACTCACTTTGGCGGCACTCATGTCTGTATAGGCGAAAGCATAAATGTCGACAGGTTCCCCTCCCTCAAACAGGTTCAAAGAGTACAAAAGCTCTAGTCCAGGTTTTGACATTTTACTATTGTAATGGCGAGGCTGGCAATACCTTCATCGGATCGCCGCCGCTCACTTAGCTAACTTAACGAAAGCAAAAGCGAAAGAGGGGAAAAGAAAGCAAGAGAACTTTGACAGCTCAAAGTAAATATTCAGTTTTCTTCTTCCGCGCGGCGGTCGCATTTCACCCGCGAGTGGCGAATTTGTTTTGCTTAATGAATTAAACAAAACAAATATATTATAAAAAAAAAAATAACAATTAACAAAATTGTTCAGTGCGTTCTTTCGGTTAGCGCGTGTGAGATTTTGTTCGCCCGTCGCCCCGAACAAAAGGGAAACATAAAAAACATAACAAACAAAACAACAACAACTGTGCCGCGAATTTATACCGCGACAACCCCACCTCCACCGCCGCGAAAGTTGCTTGGTCTCCTGAGACCAACCAACTTTCGAATCTAACCGGAGAAAAATCACCCTGAGTTGTGCTGCCTGAGGTCCTGCACATGCCATGTCCCCTTTTCTCGTCCGTCTTCGTCTTCCAAAACATATGTCCACGGAGACACCCTCTTTTTAACCCTAAACGGTCCAACAAATTTCGGAGCTAACTTCGCTGCAAAATAGTTTGCAGCATCGGACAAAACCAAATTACGTCTCCATACTAACTCGTGTGGTAAATACTGTTCATCTCTACGTCTGAGATTGTACGTTTTCGCTGTCTTGGCACTTGTCATTTCTAACTTTTTCCATATATCTTCCCTCAAGTCTACCATTTTCTTGGCCCGGTCCTCACTAGTACTGTCCGGTTGGTCTGAGTCTCCCACTCGTCTATAATCTCTATCACCCCTGACCGCCATATTTCGGCCAAAATTCACGAAGTATGGAGACGCCCCCAACACCTCATGCTGCGCTGTTCGAATGCAGCACGCCACTCTTGAGAGGTGAGTATCCCACATCCTGTGGTTCTCCGACACGTACGCCCTCAAAGTGGTCTTAATAATTTGGTTAATCCGCTCGGCCGGATTAGCCTGCAGATGATAATGTGCAGTGTACCGCATTATAACACCACACGAAGCGCATAAACTCTGCAGCTCCTTGCTACGAAACTGTGGCCCATTGTCGCATACAATGGACCTCGGAACTCCAAAGAGCAGGAAGACATTATCTTCCAACTCCTTGCAAACACTCTTTGCCTTTGCATTTCGCAACGGAAACAACAATGGGAATTTGGTGAAGTAGTCAACCACCGTTAAAATATAACAAAATCCCCGACTAGACTTCACCAAGGGTCCCACCAGATCTACGCAGATCATTTCCCAATGTTCTAACTTCTTTGTTCTCTCTACCATACAACCAGCTGGCTTATTGTTGTCTGGTTTCACCCTCTGGCAATCCTGACAACCTTTAATATATCTAGCTATCTCTGCCTCCAGAATCTAAAAGCCCTAACATACGCACTCCAAAAATTTTAACACCTAAATATGGCCTATTATCCAATTCTCTACCTAACAACGTAAAACTCAGACAAACTTCGGACGGACGTTGCCTCTGAGGGCTACTTCTATTTTCCCTAGCCAGCTGGTTGCCCGCAGGCAACCTACCTAAACCTCGCGTACTTCTTGCCCTGCTTCCACAAGAGCTCGCTCCCCATTTCCCGACTCTTCGCGGGCCCTCGGAGCCGCTCTCGGGGCCGCCTCCCTGTCCGAGCGCTCCTGTAATTGACCTGCTCTCGGAGAGCATCGGGGGCAATCACGCTTCATCACACCAGGCCGCTCGCAGCCGCGACAAATAACCGCCTTTCGGCAGTTTACCGAAACATGCCCAACCTTCTTGCAGTTAAAGCACCTGAACGGACGCCTAGCCCGTTGAGGTGCCGTAATTATCCGCTCCAATCTAAGATTGCGCAGCGGAGCCCTGACTGCAACCACTTCCGGCTCGGCCGAAACGTATGCCAAGTCTGGCTCCAGCAAGTCCTTGGACCGGCTGTTGGGAGGCGGCACGAATGCTTCCACATTCGCCCGCACAGCCTCCAGTTTACGACCCAAGGAAACCAACTCCGAAAGATTCTCAGGCTCAGCCAAGCCCAGCTGAGTCTGATAAAAAGGACACAAATTAGGCCTGACCAGACCCAACATACGCTTCTCCGGCAAGGACTCGGACAGACGACGGAACAGACCCCTCATAACCGCTACATAAATGCCTATGGACTCAGCCCCACCTTGAGTCCTTTTCCTAATTTCGTCTAACAAGAGGTCATCATAATTATGGGGCAGAAACTCTAACTTCAGCTGAACTACCAATTCTCGCCAGCTGGAAACATACCTTCGGCCATCACGGAACCAAATCAAAGCCCTATACGAAAATAAATCTACCGCCCCTCTAAACAACTGGTCCTCAATGACTCCACGAGCGCCACAAAGTTCGTCTACTCGCTCCAGGAAGGCATGCAGAGATATATCCTTTCTCTGACCGGTAAATTTTAAATCCCACTTGGACAAATTTACAATTCCCTGAATCCCTAACATGCCCTCAAACAACAAAGCCTAAAACTTGTCATTAAAAAAAATTATTAAAGAAACTCAAAAAAAAATTACTAAAAATTAAAAAAAAGATAAATTACAAAAAAAAATATATATTTATAAAAATAAACGCTCACAGAATTAAAATAAAATTTAAATAAATAAAATCAAATTAAAAATAAAAATTTAAAAAAACAAAACAGTAATTGGTAAAAGTCAGACAACACCACCAACCACAAAAAATAAAATTACAAAAAAAATTTAAACAAAATAAAATGGAACGGACTCACCGAACTATCGCGAACTCCGCTGCCGACCAATTCAAAAAAAGCTAAATAAATAAAAAACTATAGAGTGGACTATCTTCGGCTATACCAAAGCTGAAGTACCCTCACACAGTAGGAAGAAGTACCTCGAACATAAAATTTGATCTCAAGACCCTATTTTGAGCCAATTATAGGTGGTTTTGGAGCCCGGAACATGTCCAAAATCCATTTCTAAACATTTCCAATCAAATCCACCAAAAAAAAATATTGGTCTCAAGACCCCATTTAGACCCTTATATATGTGGCTTCGGAACCTCGGACCATGTCAAAAATACGTTTCTAAACATTTCCAATCGAAAACAACAATAAAAAAGACTTGACAATTTTTTACCTTTTTTTCCGGTGTATGGGAGCCACGCGCAGTTTTTATCCGATTTGGCTGATTCTCGAACTTGATCTCAGTATTCACGAGAAAAACATGTACACAAAGTTTCAAGTCGATATCTCCCAAACTGCGACCGCTATCGTGCGGACGGACAGACGGACAGACGGACGGACAGACAGACGGACATCGCTAAATCGACTCAGGGGGTGATGCTGATCAAGAATATATATACTTTTTCATACCGGACACGCCTCCTTATGGGCGTTACAAACGTTGTGACAAAGTTAATATACCCTGCCACAGTGAGTGTGGGGTATACAAATAATTAGTCAAAATATAAAAAAAATATACAAAAACACAAAAAAAAACACAACCAAAAAAAATTATTTATTTAAATCAAAAAAATTTAACTTGAAAAAAAACTCGAAAATTAAAAAAAAAATTTTTTTTAAATCCAAAAAAATTATTAAAAAAAACAAAAATATTTTTTATAAAAAAACAAAATAGCCCCACGTTGGGCGCCAGCTTATCGTGCTATTTTTTTCTAAAACTTTATTTAAACTAAAATCCAAAAATTCCCACGCGATAATTAAAATCCCTAATTAGTAGCTCAATCGCGACGCGTGGGATTGGAGCCGACCCTCGCGGTATGGTATCCCCGGCCGAACGAACAACACGAACGCGTGAAAACTCGATAACTAAACATTCTAAAATCCTACACCGAAACTGCCGCAATCTATATATATAAGCAGGTCGATAGCCTTCGTTGCTAGTTGCCCAGTTATAAGTAATATAATTATTAATAATTATATTTCTCAAAATAAATAAAAAAACTAGAGAGTGGACTATCTTCGGCTATACCGAAGGTGAAATGCCCCCACACAGTAGAAAGAAGTACCTCGAACATAAAAAAATGTGGTCTCAAGACCCTATTTTGAACCAATTATAGGTGGTTTTGGAGCCCAAACCATGTCCAAAATCCATTTCTAAAAATTTCCAATCAAATCCGAAAAAAAAAAAAATTGGTCTCAGGACCCCATTTAGACCCTTATATATGTGACTTCGGAACCTCGGACCATGTTAAAAATACGTTTCTAAACATTTCCAATGGAATACAACAATAAAAAAGACTTGAAAAATTTTTACCTTTTTTTTCGGTGTATGGGAGCCACGCCCAGTTTTTGTCCGATTTGGCTGATTCTCGAACTTGATCTCAGTATTCACGAGAAAAACGTGTAAAAAAAGTTTCAAGTCGATATCTCCAAAACTGCGACCGCTATCGTGCGGACGGACAGACGGACAGACGGACGGACAGACAGACGGACATCGCTAAATCGACTCAGGAGGTGATACTGATCAAGAATATATATACTTTTCCATACCGGACACGCCTCCTTATGGGCGTTACAAACGTTGTGACAAAGTTAGTATACCCTGCCACAGTGAGTGTGGGGGTATAATAAATATATATATAAGTATTTATATATATATATAAAAAAAAGAAACGGAAATTTTCCCGACACAAAGAAAATAATACCGAACACAAACTTTTTAAAATTGACACAGAACGACAAATACCCAAAAGAAATTATTTATATACCAAAAAAATTATATTTTTTAAAACGCAATTGATTTGCGGGACTAGACCGACCTGTCTGAAATTCCTCGCACGATTCTTTGCAGAATCTATTCACCAGCTGAACTTCGATAAAATTCGATGTCCAGCAACAACTTGGCTCAGATGCGGGACGACACAAACAAAAAAAAGGAATAAGGAAGAGGGGGAAACGGCCAAACAAATTCCAAGCAAACTACTTGAAACTCCCAGGATGGAAACACTTCACCAAAACAAATCACGACCGAACACAACTCTATTAAATTCCTCAAATTCAAAACACTAGCTGGCAAAACTAAACCAGCGCTCAAAAATACTCCCTTTGGAACACTTGTCCTCCAGCCACAATCCGACGTTGGCAACCGCTCCACCTCACCACTCCAAAAATACAATTTAGAAAACAAGAAAGAAAATTATCAAAATTTTCCAAACAAATTATTTAAGATTAAATTAAATTCAAAATCTAAAACTTCACTTTTCACTTTGCTTCTTCCCTGCTCAAAAAACTAAAAAAAACTGTCTATATGGACGCATATATTTCGCTCACTTGCCATTTCTCCAACATCTACCCCCCCCCCCCTCCCCACACATGAGCGCGACCTACGCAGAAGCCAGTAATCGCAGTCGGGGCTTTACCCACACCTATATGTGAAAGATCTTCTCAGATTTTCTAGAGTGTGTTTGGCAAATTTACATATACACCCCCGCACCCACCAAAATGAAAATACTCACTGTGGCGGCACTCATGTCTGTATAGGCGAATGCATAAATGTCGACAGGTTCCCCTCCCTCAAACAGGTTCAAAGAGTACAAAAGCTCTAGTCCAGGTTTTGACATTTTACTTTTGTAATGGCGAGGCTGGCAATACCTTCATCGAATCGCCGCCGCTCACTTAGCTAACTTAACGAAAGCAAAAGCGAAAGAGGGAAAAGAAAGCAAGAGAAGTTTGACAGCTCAAAGTAAATATTCAGTTTTCTTCTTCCGTGCGCCGGTCGCATTTCACCCGCGAGTGGCGAATTTGTTTTGCTTAACGAATTAAGCAAAACAAATATATTAAAAAAAAAAAAATAACAATTAACAAAATTGTTCAGTGCGTTCTTTCGGTTAGTGCGTGTAAGATTTTGTTCGCCCGTCGCACCGGAAACATAAAAAACGTAAAAAACATAACAAACAAAACAACAACAACTGTGCCGCGAATTTATACCGCGACAATATTATATTTGCGGAAGGAAGAGATCATATAAATTTTTGTACTTACTTATGTTTGGTGTTGTCGAGATTTAAACCCTGGACATTTCCGTTCATAAACGCGCGCGTTGCGAAGGCGTCTTAGCACGCTCAGCTACTTCTAGAAGTCTTCTGCAATGTTCTAACTGCATATAGTATATGATTGTACTTTTTGTACGTATTTATATACATTTTCCATACAATATTTTTGAAAATGAATTGAAGCATTTACATAAATTTCTTGAAAACCCCAAACTAATTACTTAATATCAAAAAAATTAAACTAAAAGTGTTAACCTTCGTTAATTCCGTAATTCCAATTTAAAAAAGTTAAAGAAAAATATTTTTTTAATACATAATAAAATTTTATCAAAAACTAAAACATTCGTAACTTTCCATTTTTTATAGGAATTGCCCAAAAAAAAATTGTGTATGAAAAAGCTTGCCGGAGATTTGAGGATATATATATCTATATATATATTTATATATGAAAACCAATTAAAAAAAAGAGGAATATAACAAACAAAAAAATAGGAAACGGAAATCTAATTCGTTCCGTGGGGGATTCGAACCCGGGTTCTCAAAAACACTAATAAGTTCTCAACTTTTTAGGTTGAAATTTTCAACCTCAGGGTTTAAAATTTAAACTTTTATGTTGAGAATTTAAATCTTTAAGTTTAAATTTTTGACGAAAATAAATTCTCAGCTTTTTGGGTTGAGTGTTTAAACCACAACTATTTGGGTTGAGTTTTTAAACCACAACTTTTTGGGTTGAGTTTTTCAACCTCAGGGTTTAAAATTTAAACTTTTAGGTTGAGAATTTAAACCTTTAAGTTGAAATTTTGATTATATACTTTTTTCAACCTGTAAAGTTTAAAATTTAAACCCAAAATAGTTGAAAATTTGAATTTCAACCTGAAAAAGTTGAAGAAGGTTGAAAAATTAAACCTAAATTTTCGACCGTGTGATACATACATACATATTTTGGCGCTACAACCCTCGAGGGATTTTGGCCGAGCTTCTTAATGCAATTATCATGGGCAAGGTATATGATAGTTATTCATAAAAAATTTACTTTTGCAGCTCATATTTATAAAATTTACCTAAAATGGGTTCGCTATTTAAATCCATGATTGAATAAGTAATTGGACTAGTAAAATATATCTTGTTAATAACAAAAATTTCATGTGTCCAATTATTTTTGTATTTATTTTCGAATTGTTTCTTGTAAGCATAAATTCTAACTCTATCCCCAATTTTAAAAATAGGTCTTTCTTTTCTTTCGTTTATAGGAAACATTTTATTATATATTTCATTCTCATTTTTTGCATTTTGAGAATGTATCTATTACATTTAGCATATATATATATCCAATATTCATTTTTACTTTAACTGTTGTCATAATAAGTAAAACTTTTTTCTGACAGGTTTGTATAATTCTTGTGCTAAATCGTTAAGCGTTATTTTTGAGGTTTTTTTTATTCTAATTAAATTTTATTCTAATTAAAATTAATTTAATAAATGTCAAATAAGATTTCAAATAAAATTGTTCAAAAGTTTGTTAAATCTCAAAAAGAATTAAAAAATAAATTACAAGAATTTAATTTAAATAGGATTTTAAAGCAAGATCAAATCAATGAAGATCTTGAACCAATTATAAATCCGTTAAATAAATGACTATTTAATAGTTACAATTTAAATGAAAGTTTAAATAATTTAAGAAATAATTTGAATCAAAGTTTGCCTTCAACTAACACTCATTTAGAATCAATACAAAATAATCAAAATGAAAATATGTCAGTAAATTAGACGAATTAAAAATTAAATGTCACCAATAAAAAATAGTATTGAAAAACTGCAAAATGAGTTTCAAAAATTGTTACCACTTACAACTTTAACAATATCTGTAAAAGATGATTCAGAAAAGAATATTGATAATAACAGTCTAGTATTCAAAAGTCTAATTAGCTCACAAAGTGAAGTAAGCGAAATGTCTAGTAAACCAAAAGCTGGTACATCAAAGGATTTTGCCAAGAATATTGGAGAATTTAATAAAACATTATCAACACCAGTAAAATTTGTTGAAAATAAACTGGGAAACATGGCAATGAAATATTTAAATTTAAATTCTTCGGACATGCGAGTGTGTGACAATATATTTGGACTCAGATCAGAAAATGGAAAAGATTTATGGATTGGTAATTCAGAAGTAAAAGTTAGCCACAATGACATAATAGTAAACGAAGAAAAATATATTGGAATTAAAGGATTATGGGAGTTAATTACTCTTAAAGAACCATCTGCGGCAGTATATAATAATGATTTAGATAATTACGAAAAAATTATATTGAGCACAATAATGATAAAAATTCAAAGAGAATTAAGTCAAGTGTTGGAAATAAATATAAGAACTTCATTAGACCAATGTTAATAAAACATAAGATTATTAAGGATACAGTAAAAACTGGCACAGGTGTAAATAATACTTTTAAAGTGTATACTAAATCACCCATTGAATATGTTTATTGGAATGACATTAACGAATTAAAGCTGGTAATGACAGTCCAGAAATACGTAACGAAATTTTGAATATAATAGAAGAATTAAAAGAAGAAACTATATTATAAATGGGTATTGATAAATTTTATAGAAAAAACAATTCATCAAATAATATGGGTTCTTTTAACCATAATATCAAAAATTTACAACATGAACTTTCTGACATCAAGAAAGAATTTCAAGATATTAAGGATCGTATCAAAGATATGTCCCCATTAATTTTAAAAGTAGCATCAATAGAAAAAATTGTGTTAAATTTAAATGTTAAAGTTCCAAAAGTAGAAATCGAAATTAATAAATTAAAAACTATGTTACTAAAAAATCTTAATATTAAGAGTTCCAAGATAAGTACACTTGAAAATTTAAAGGAAGAAAATCTGAAAAAATTAATAATATTGATACTAATAAATTTACAAATAGTATATCAAAAATATAAAATGTAATATATAAGTGTATTAAAAAAAAATTATAATAAATAAAACGAAAAGTGAAACGAAAAGTGTAACGACTTACTTTATAACAACACATCTTATATACTAATTGTAACGATAAAAATAAATAATTAATTTAAGATAGTGTAAGGTTAGGTAACGTTTCTAATTCATTTATTTTATAATGTCCATGAGCCAACTTTGAAACAACTAAGTACATGTAAAATTTATCGTCATAAGGTGATAAACCAATTTTCTCTTCTCTGGTTGTAAATAATTTCAAATCAAATGATAAAATATTATAGACTACTTCTTTTTTATATTGTAAGTTAAGTAGACACTCTTTATAATCCTCTAACTTTAACTGTTTTATATTTAATTTTTTGATACATTTACAAACTTTTTTATTATTTGCATCTTTATTTAGTGAATACATTTTAGATCGTAATCCACAAAATTCTCTAACAGGAATTACGTTGTATTCATCTTTAAATTTTCCAGGAATTTTTTTATTTTAATTTGATTTTAAATCTTTGATTGGGTGGTTTTCTGTATAGTCACTAGTATTGTACAAATCACTAGTGTCATATATGTCCAGGGCCGTGGGAAGGGGGGGGGGGCCGGGCGGAGGGACATCTCGCCCCGGGCACCACATTCAGGGGGCCGCATTTCAGCGAAATTTTTTGTTTGCATATGTTTTATATCTTTTTTTTTTAATAAACTGACGGCTTACATCTTAACGACGTTTTAGTTAAACTGCACATGAGTTTCATCTTTTATCTTGAATCAGCTATCTATACCAGTTTAGTGCAAATACTCTCTTACCTTTAAGCACAACCATCCTATGTCCATTTTCTCAAAACTCTAGAAAATGAAAAACAAGTTTTAAAATTAGTATGTTTTGTATGGAAATTGATTTTTATTTCCTCATTTTTCAATTACTTTCATTACGATTCCCACAAACCACTACAGCCGGTACTCAGGAATCCAAAAATAACAAATGATGACTCGATGATTTCATGAAAACGGACATAGGTTGATTGTGCTTTAAGGTATCGTTATGTATTATGCAAATATTCGAATGCGATAGTATGCTGTACTACGACAATCTGTGTTGCTTACTAATGCATAAATTCGATACATATTGATAATTATAATCGATACGGTAAAAGAAATTGGTCAGTCAATATAATTTATATTTATATTTTGTTAAAATGTACTTTCGACATCAATAAAATTATGACGTGCTGGAAAAAAACTGAGGACGCCATCGTGTTCAGCGTGGCATAATTATATAAGATCAACAATCAAATCTCTCGAACTTTTTTTGGTAATTTGTTAAATTAAATTAAAATGTAATGTAATTTATTGCTAAATAAATTTATAATAATAATACCAAAATGTGAGATATGTGAATCAAATTCAATAAAATAAAATTGTTAAACATTAAACACTGACTCCTATAAATTTAATTTGTAATGTACATTGAAACGTTGAAAAAAGGGCGGCAAAATCAGCTTTGCCCCGGGCGCTACAATGTGCTGCCACGGCCCTGTATATATCTTTGTATATATCAAAATTATGTTCAATAAAACATGCTTCAATATAAACAATGAAAGAATCAGTATCAGTTCCTAATAATTTCATTCTTGATTGATACTTATTCTTTAAGTGTACATAAAATTTAAACATTAATAACTTACTTAAATCTAAAATATTCATACCTCCAAATATAGGTTTATTTAGACAAATTTTTTAATTCTTACCAAAAACTAATACCAAATTTTCATCAATTACACTGTGCAACAATTTAAGGCAAATTTTGTAGGGCCTCTACGAAATTTTTGTGGGATGATAGTATTGTATGTGGGAGTAAAACCCTAGGTGGGTTTTGCTCCACCTCATCACAATTTTTTTTTAGACGTCATAATGCATTTTTACAGTTTTTCATTAGTAAAAACTGTTTAGCGGTTGAACTAATTTAGACAATCCCCTACTCTTCTTTTTTGTTGGAACGGTAATTTCTTGATCTTTCCTCCAGTTTTAAGGAATTGAAAATCGAACTAGTGGTTGTTTAGAAATCGGAATTTGAAATATTTTAAGTTCTTTTTTTGTTAACCATCTGTGATTCCCAGTTGGTAAATTTGGCCATTGACCACCCATACAAATTATTAGCATCGAGATACATAATAAAACTAATTAAAAGTTTTCAACGTTGGCGAATGTAAAAGTAAATTAATTCGTCTCATTAAAAATATATTCCTAAAAATACAAAAGAAATTGAAGTGTTGTGTTTTTACGCAAAATATACTAAATACAGTGTGCCGTTTAAACTCAATTTATCAGAACTTGCTGTCGGTGACTATATATTCCGCTTTATTGAAAATTAATTTGATAAACAACCCGCCAAAAATACCATCGTTTGAGCGTAGAAAGACAACAAAGCAAATGTCAAAAACAACAATGGCCTCATCTGCTAATAAGCGTATACGAGAAATAGTCCAAGACTCGCCAACACCTAAGACTCCAAAGCTGTCTGACTATGGGTCCTCTCCTCGGCTATGGCAGTTGATGGATCAAAAATTCGAGAAGCAGACTGCTTTAATTACTTCAACAATTGAAGAATCTGAAAAAAGAATTCTGATGGAATTTGATTTGAAGATCTCAGCGATAAGAGTAGATTTAAGAGCAGTAGAAGAGCGCGTCACTCAGCTGGAAATGGTCGTACCTGAAGTACAGACTCTGAGGGCTGAATTTGCATCCCTAAAAGCACAAATGGATCGTCAGGAAAACTCTGCAATTGCAGCAGACTTACGAATTAATCGTATTCCCTATAATCAATCTGAAAACTTATTTTCTATATTTGAACAATTATGCGGTGTAATCGATGTTGCTACTCCGTCGTTGAAAACCATCTACCGCTCAAGATTCTCTAACAATGAACGCAAATCACCCGGAACTCTAATGTACTTTTTTATGTTAATGAATGTCTAACTAAATCCAACTATAAAATATTCCAAGCGGCGCTTCGACTAAAAAAACAACAGCAGTTGATGTCAACCTATACTCTACGGTAGGGTTACCGCATTATCTTCAGTAAAAAAGAGTAAAAGTTGCAGGGGGTCCCAAACTCCTCGGTTTTAAACCACATATTTTTTAGAAGACAAAATTTGGAAAAAATTTCTTAAAAAAATACCAACCTTTGTTAAAATTTTTAATAAAAAAATGTTTTAGTACAAATAACTAAGTAACAAAATACGATATGCACAAAGTTTTTTTTTTGATCTGAAATACTAAAAAATGTATTTAAAATTTTATAAAACTCACCAGATACCCACGTATACGTGTACTAATTAGGTTTCTTTAGGCGTTAATGAATTGAAATGTGAAACTCCAAAGAGTCTAGGTGAGAAATAAAGCATTTTAGACACTGGGTGCTAATGTCCGATCCTTCCCCAAGAAATCGAAAAATTTAGCTATATATTTGAATTGTTTTTGATAAAGACATTCAAAGTTGAAAAAGTAATAGGTTTCATACTAAATTTTTTGTTTTAATCGAACCATTTAAGAATTTTTGTAACTTTTTGAATGCAATGTGACGAAAGATGCTTCAAACTAACAAACATTACTGTTTACGCCAAAACACCCTGTATACGGAATTGTACGGCAACCAACTTTATACTATTAAACCTACTGGAACACCGCTTAACATTCTGTTAAGCTGTGTCCCAAAACTGGTTTAATTCAATATGGAGGCCTTCTGCCATTTTCCAAACTTTCACTTGCTTCTTCTTTTAATAAGATCGTAAAGTGAATAGACGTTTATTTACCCGCTCCTGTCAGCTACCAACTATATTACATATATATCTATCGTCATCGATATTCAAGTAAGCATCCTTCTGCCTCTACTTCCTAATAAAAAACTTACAAAATCTAAACTACACGACTTTGATTTCCTTTTGATAACTCTGCCGTTTTTTTTCTTATCCTTTCTTTTCTGCATCGTTCTACTGCTCCCCGAGCACCCGAACATTTGGTCCAGTCGAACCAGATCGGAATCTGGAAATTTAATTTGCACTCTTTTTTGGCAGCATCTACGACGCTCCATCTTCATCGTCAGACGTCTCTTTCTCCGAAAGAAAGCCACCGGCAACCGATAGACGAATCACCAACTAGGAAAAAATTAAAATTCAACGGCATACAAAATTTCTAAGGTACGTGTAGTTTTTTTATATAAAAGCATAGTTTTTTTGGTTTTTTTTGTGTGTAATTTTCATACAAATTACAAAAGCTTAAAATCCAACACTCTCAACTAAAGATTATAAAATTATAAAAGTAAAATCCTCTCTGCGCTAATTTGTTCGTTTTGGTGGAAAGTGCGGAAGGCCACAAAAGAAAAGGCTCAAAGTACCTAAAGAGAAATAAGGTTACCGCAAAGCGAACAAATTCAGACTTAAATAAAGTGAAAACGGGAAAAAACGACACGAAATCGTATATAGTGCTTCGTAGTTGTTTTAACGAACATTTTAAATTCGTATTAAAGTAAAAAAAAGTATTCAGCACTGAATTCTGTCAAATTCTTAAATATTTGTTTAATTGAAAACCTATATTTTTCTTAAGTTGAGAGTAAAAGTTAGTTGGCCACCTTACGTGCCGCTCACATCCTCAATAGGTTCCACAACCAAAAGCTTTTGGCTCTCAGCCGTTCCACTGATCTAGTTTGACAGTTGCTTTGGTTTGTGGTTTTTTTGTGTTTACTTTTTCTTTTTGTTTGTTAAAAGTAAAGTAAAATTAAATTAACTTAAATAAATAAATAAATATATACCTACATTGAGGTTCTAAAGTGAAAAAAAAAAGCTACAATAAAAAGTGCCCGTGAACTGAACGAAGTGAGAACGAGATAAAAAACAACAATTAGCGACTGCAGCCGAAGCAGTATTTTGTATTAAATTCAGTGTTTTTTAAATTTAAAAGTGATTCCTTTGCAGAGTCAAATTAAAAGTGAAGCTTTGTTCTGCCTTCTGCTTAAATAGAAGAGTCTGCACAGTCGCTGGTGTTTTTTTATTTCGGCAATAGGAATAAAATTATTTTGAATTTTGTGAGCTTCGCTCGGCACACTTTTTTTGCGCGAAACCCTTAAAGCGCATTTTCAATTTCTCAATTCGTCGGATTTTTTTTGCCGGCAATTGTTTGGTAAATTTTAGAATTTAGAATTCAAAGTGTTTTATGTAAACGGCAGTGTCTTTTCTTTAAAGAAATTTTTTTCTTTTTTCAAGTTTTTTTAAAGCAAAAATTATTTTTTATTTGGTGCTGTGGTTTTTGCCCTACATAAATTCGGCTGCGCGTATCCGTTCTTTAATACAAAGTTTGTCTTAAAAATTTTGTTGCGGATTTAAATTACAAATTTAAAAGTTTTTTTTAAATTTGAATTTTGGATTCAAATTTTAATTACATTAAACTAAATCAATTTAAAATAAATTTAAAAAAAAAAAAAAGAACAATCCAAGCGCCTTTGAGTAAAACTGTAAGGGATAAAAATCGTTTTTTTTTTGTAATAATTCAAAATAATTTTATTCCAAAGCGGCGAAATATTTTCCACATTTTATTTCGTACGTATACCCTTTCTTTGTATATATTATATTTTGTTATACACTATATTGTTTAAATACATTGATTATATAAAAGATCATTCGTGAGCAGTGGGTTTTAATATCCAACTGTTGGGAATTTTTTGGGATTTTTTTTTTTCCATATACCTTGTTCGTCGCTTTGTACGAATTTTTTTTTTATTTTCGAAATTAATTTTTTTGTCGGTAACTTCGTACATCCTAGTGTACTTCGCGATTCAACGGACATTTCAAAATTCGTTTTGAATTTAAAAAAAAAATTATTTTTTTTAATTTTTTTTTAAATTAAAAAAATTTTTTTTCGCGTTTAAAGCATGACCGCTTTAGATGTTTTTATTCAGGCTTCCGACCATTTGGTCGAATTTGAGGCTACCTTTGCTGAGTTGCTTCCAGCTACTCACAGCAAGTTCACTTTGGACATTCAGAGTGAGGAATTAAAAGGCCTCTGGTCAGCTCTTAAGCCTGCTTATAGGTCATGTCTGTCCTATCTTGAGTCCGATCCGGAGGAGGCGGAGGATATCAACGCGGATATCGCGGTTGTCAAGGCGAAGTATGCGCATACATACCAGACATATGTAAAATGTTTGGCAACAATAAATGAGCTTCTTCATGAGTTTGTCCTAAAGTCTTCGCCTGCGCCTCCGTCCGATAACATTCCTCCGGTTCTACCACTTGATGCGCTGTTTCAGACTTCTCTGAAGCTTCCTCCGTGTGATACGGACATTTTCCGAGGCGACTATCTCTCTTGGCTCACTTTCCGGGATTTATTCAGCGCCATCTACATTAACAATTCCCGATTAAGTAATGTGGAGCGGCTCTACCATCTGATTCAGAAAACCAGTGGAGATGCCCGTGAAATTGTGCAGAAATGCCCTTTGACCAACAATGGCTTCAATATTGCTTGGGAAAATTTAATTAGCAGATACGAAAATAAGCGGATTTTGGTTCATAACCAAATCAAGCTACTTTTTGAACTTCCAGTGCTTACTACTGAGACCGCTTCGGGAATCAAGTCGCTCCAGAGCGGAGTTGACAATTGTTTAAACAATTTAAAAAGTTTCGGTGTGGATACCTCGCATTGGGATCCGATCCTGATCTACCTTTGTGTGCAACGATTGCCTCAAAGCTCGGTAGTTATCTGGGAGCAGGGTATCACCGACAAAGCCGAAATTCCCAAGTGGAGTGACTTGGACCTATTCTTAACTGATAGGTTTAGGACCCTTGAGTGTTTGGACATGAGGGCTCCTACTTGCAGTAGTTCTCTTTCAAAAAAATCTTCAATTTTAAGTCAAACTCAGAATAATCCGCGAAAGTTCAATTCGTATCATGCTAAGGTAGCTAACAATAATAATTGTGGGCTTTGTCCCCGCCAACAACATTCGTTGCGCGTTTGCAAGCGTTTCTTGGATATGAGTGTCGCCGATCGGTACTCCAATGTCAAGCGCCTTAATTACTGCGTAAATTGTTTAGCGAAAAATCACGATGTGAAAAGTTGTAAAAGTAATTACAGCTGCTCCAGTTGTCAGAAGCGTCATCATACACTTCTGCATCGTGAAGGGACACAGCAGCCTGCTCCCCAATCATCGCAAAATAATTTTCCGTCAGGGTCACGCCCTTTAAATCACGACGTGTCCCAAGTTCAACCCTCAACTAGTGGAGGTTATTCTTCAGGGTCTCGCCCTAAGGATAACCATAATTCACAAACTTTTCACCAACAACTACAGTCCACTTCTCTCCAAGCTGAGCCACCTTTTGGTGCTCGGAAATGCTTCACCTCTTGCGCTACTAATGTCCTTTTAGGCACAGCCATGGTGAACATTTGCCACTTGGGCACCGTCTACTCAGCCCGTGCGTTGATAGACTCTGCGTCGGAAGCTTCTTTTATTCTGACCGCATGCGGAAGTTATTGAAACTTCCCGCGACTGCAACTCAATCCAGAATTTCTGGGATTAATCAATCGATTTCTGCTACATCTAGCAAACAGTGTTGTTTCACGATCGGGTCTCCTTTAGATTTGAATATACAAATCGGAGCAGTGGCTTTTGTATTGCCCCATATTACGAACAATTTGCCCTCTTACACTATCGCATCACTACGTGATCAATCGCTGCCCAACGTTCCGTTGGCAGATGCCAACTTTTGGCAAAGTTCGCCGGTGGACATTCTCATCGGCGGCGATCTCTATCCATATGTTATGCTGGATGGAATCAAACGCGATATTCTGGGCAGTCTCATGGCTCAACAGACTGTCTTCGGTTGGATCCTTACGGGTCCTGTACCGACCAAACAAATTTCTTGTTTTGCTACTAAGGTTTCCTGTCCTACGGATGAAACCTTAGATAAAAGCCTCAAAAAATTCTGGGAACTTGAGGAAGTTCCCAAGAAAAAGTTCGTATCTGCGGCCGATAAGTTCTGCGAAGACAATTTCGTCAAAACTACCCGGCGTGACCCATCTGGACGTTACATCGTAACTTTACCTTTTAAGTCGAATTTTCCATCTGAGACTCGACTTGGCTACTCACGAAATATAGCCCTTAAACAGTTTCTCCGAAACGAAGCATCTCTGCTGCGAAAGCCAGATTTTAAGGCACTCTACGATGCCATTATTTCCGAGTATGGTGACCTTCATCATATGATACAAGTCCCTGCTCCAAAGTTTGAGTACAGTCCTTCTCACTGTTATTTGCCCCATCATCCAGTTATTAAACCTGACAGTCGAACTACAGCGATTCGCGTTGTTTTCAATGCAACCAACTCCACTTCGAATGGATGCAGCTTGAATGACATGCTGCATATTGGTCCTGTCTTGCAGGCTGATTTGCCTTTTTTGATTTTGAGGTGGAGGCTGTATCAGTTCGTATTTAACAGTGACATTCAAAAAATGTACCGTCAAATTCTTGTGGACCCGAAACATAGTCCCTTCCAAAGAATTTTGTTTAGACGTTCACCGAACGAAGAGGTTTCCGATTTTGAGCTTCAGACAGTAACTTTTGGGGTTAATTGTGCGCCTTTTCTTGCAATACGCACACTTCTGCAACTCGCTAACGATGTTCAGAGCACTCACCCTTTGGCGGCGCGTATTCTTCGAAAGTCTATGTATGTAGACGATGCGCTCGCTGGTGCCCATGATGTGGACACAGCGATCAAGGCACGTGATGAATTGACATCCGCCTTGGCGTCAGCTGGTTTTTCATTGCGAAAGTGGACATCCAACTGTAAAGAAATTCTGCGAGATCTGCCTAAAGACCATCTACTTGATGAAGATTTCTTGGAGTTTGATGCCACTAGCAATGTCAAAACTCTTGGGGTGCGCTGGAACGCTAGGTTAGATGAATTTTACTTCATTGCCCCCCCATTAGAACAGAAAGCGTCGTATTCTAAGCGGGAAGTACTGTCGCTGATAGCAAAATTATTTGATCCAGTTGGATGGCTTGCGCCAATTGTTGTCGTTGCAAAAATTGTAATGCAGCAAGTTTGGTTGGACAAGATTGAGTGGGATGACGCGTTGCCATTAGCAACAGCGAATAAATGGAAGGAGTTTTTGTATAACTACACTTCCATTAATTTAATTAAAATCCCTCGGTGGGTTCAGTACACCCCTCAATCGAAAGTGCAAATTCATGCTTTTTGCGATGCTTCCGAAAAAGCATACGCGGCGGCCATCTATATTCGTGTTCAAAAATCTCCATCGGACATTACTACTCATTTGTTGACTTCAAAGACCAAAGTAGCACCCGTAAAAACCATTTCCCTTCCGAGGTTGGAACTCTGTGGTGCTGTTTTGGCGTCCGAAATACTATGTTCCCTTCCAAAAAAGTTTGAAATTGAAATCGAAAGAGTTTATTGTTGGACTGATTCTACAATTGTCCTATCCTGGTTACAAAAGCCACCTTGTATGTGGACTACTTTTGTCGCCAATCGCGTTTCCAAAATACAGGAATGCGCCTCCATACACACTTGGTCCCACGTGGATACCCACGAAAACCCTGCCGACTTAGGCAGCAGAGGAGTATCGCCTCAAGATCTCCTTAAGAGTTCTCTTTGGTGGCACGGCCCTCAATGGCTGAGCCTAGACCAATCCCAATGGCCGATTCTTTCGCTAGAAGACCTTGAAACTTCAGTCGAAATGAAGTCCATTAAGTCGCATGCGACGGTTATTGACAACTACGAGGATATTCTTGATAGGTTCTCGTCGCTTCCGCGTGCACTGCGTGTGATAGCCTACATGCTGCGGTTCTATAATCGGACGCATCCTATTTTAAAAGCTTCTTCTCGCTTTGAATCTCGTTGCCTCTCAGGCTCAGAGATTAGGCAGGTTAAATTACGCCTGTGTATTTTGTGTCAGAAAACGCATTTTAATTCAGATTACGACAATCTGCTCGAGGGACGGCCCTTAAGCGCAAAAAGCCGTGTTTTACCATTAAACCCGTACTTGGACCGCAATCAGGTCATGCGCATTAATGGCCGTTTGGCAAATTCACCAGTTTTGTCCTTTTCCGAGCGACACCCAATACTCCTACCGTACAGTTGTAGATTCACACAATTAGTGGTGGATTTTACTCACAAAATTACCTTACATGGTGGCAATCAGCTGGTCTTACGACAGCTTCGCCAGGAGTATTGGGTCCCTAAATTAAAAAACCAAATCAAAACCACCCTGCATAAATGTAAGACGTGTCTTTTGCAAAAAAAGACGCAGAACGCGCAAATAATGGCGGCGTTGCCGCCTGAAAGAACCACCTTAGACCGTCCTTTTCAGAATACGGGGGTGGATTTCGCGGGTCCTTTCGACATCAAAACATACACTGGCCGAGCGTGCCGTGTTACGAAAGGTTATGTCTGTGTTTTTGTTTGCTTCACGACAAAGGCTATTCACTTAGAGGTCACTAGTGATCTATCAACTCCAGCCTTTCTTGCGGCTTTTTACCGGTTTACTTCTCGTCGGGGTTGCCCCGAAAAAGTGTTCTCCGACAACGGCACCAACTTTGTGGGCGCCGCTAAAATACTGAAAAAACAATTTGATAAATTTTTGCGCGATTTTCGTGACGCTGCTGTCAACTCCTTCCATCACAACAACTTGTCCTGGAACTTTATTCCTGCTGGGGCGCCTCATATGGGTGGGCTTTGGGAGGCGGGCGTTAAAAGCTTCAAACAACACTTCCGGAAAATGCCGCAGCCACACAAATATACGTTTGAGGAGTTTTCTACTCTTCTCACACGTATTGAGGCGTGCCTGAATTCGCGTCCGCTTAGTCCTTTGTCCGAAAACGCCGCAGAGCTTTCCGCCCTTACACCCGGTCACTTTATTATTGGTGGCCCCCTACTGGCTCCAGCTGAACCCTGTTTAACTGATAATCCGATCAGTATCGTCAACAGGTGGCAGAAAATCAAGGCCATAAGCCAACAATTCAGCTTGAGATGGAAGGAGGAATATCTAAAGGAACTCCACAAACGTTACAAGTGGAAGTTTCCTACGCGTGACCTAGCGGTAGACGATTTAGTAGTAGTTCGGCACGAAAACCTAGCTCCTACCGACTGGCGGTTAGGACGAGTAACCAAAATTTATCTCGGTCAAGATCGACGTGTTCGAGTTGCGGACATCCGCACCGAACGCGGCACAATAACGCGTCCGCTAGTAAAATTAATTGTCCTTCCGAATTAATTCTATGTTAATTTCTTTTAACTAATTCTCCGCTACATTTTCCTTTATTAACTCTCCGCTGCAATCGCTTTCTCTTTTCCCTATATGCTCCTTCTACAGCTTAACTATGGACAAATCCAGAACCAGCTCCGACGCGGCCAAGAAGTACGTCTGTGCGTTGTGTCAGCGCAATCACTCCTTGTGCTTCTGCAAGCGATTCCGCGCCTTGAACGTGGAAAAACGACTACGTGCCGTCGTTAAGCACCGCTACTGCGCACGGTGTTTCGCCCAGTCGCATACCACGAAGCATTGTCACAGCACTTCGCGCTGTCACTACTGCGGTGGGGACCATCACACGATGCTTCACACCAGCGCACGATTGGACGTCCGGGGTCCTGGCACCCAGAAGCCTCGCAGTGAGAAACACCGCACCCAGAAGCATCGCAACGAGAAGTCTCGCGTCCAGAAGCCTCGCACTTGCGAGGCTGCAGGAGCCCTTGCTCCACTGCAGCGAATCAACGCGCTGTGCCCTACCGCAGTGGTCCACTTCCGGCTGAATGGGAAGCTGTACTTCGCGCGGGCTCTCATCGACTCCTGTTCGGAGATGAGCCGCATCTCCGAGTCACTGGTCACCGAGTTCCGCATCCCAACGAGCAGTGTAGACAGTAGCAAGGTGGCGGTGTTGACGCTGATGTCGCAGCACAACTCCGCATCGCGAGTGACGGTCCACTGCAAGGTCGTGCCTCGGTTCCAATTTCGAACTCCGGTCAGCGATGTGGCGAGCCCGGCTCTGGCGTGTTTCTCCAACATGCACATGGCGGACCCCAACTTTTTTACGTCGTCGGCCGTCTCCATGGTTCTGGGTTCGGATGTCTACCCGAAGGTCGTGCAGCCTGGATTGATTTGCAATCCTGGGGTGCCTCTTGCCCAGAACACGATCTTCGGCTGGGTCCTTTCTGGCCCGTGCTATACGTAAAGACCTCCGGGTCCCTTCTGACCCGGGGTCGTAGGGTCCCTTATGGCCCATGCTAACCTACTAGCATTATTTTTTTTTTTGTAAACTTTAAACATATTACCTGAATTAAATAGTTGAATGAATTTATCTTTTTTTTTTAAAATATACTATGCTTTTATATTGCTTAAAACTACATGTATTTAATTTACACTTATTTTGCAGCGTTGGTTACTGCAAGGTGGGCGGCAATGTTTACGCCAAAACACCCTGTATACGGAATTGTACGGCAACCAACTTTATACTATTAAACCTACTGGAACACCGCTTAACATTCTGTTAAGCTGTGTCCCAAAACTGGTTTAATTCAATATGGAGGCCTTCTGCCATTTTCCAAACTTTCACTTGCTTCTTCTTTTAATAAGATCGTAAAGTGAATAGACGTTTATTTACCCGCTCCTGTCAGCTACCAACTATATTACATATATATCTATCGTCATCGATATTCAAGTAAGCATCCTTCTGCCTCTACTTCCTAATAAAAAACTTACAAAATCTAAACTACACGACTTTGATTTCCTTTTGATAACTCTGCCGTTTTTTTTCTTATCCTTTCTTTTCTGCATCGTTCTACTGCTCCCCGAGCACCCGAACAATTACATTTAAAGGTTTTTATTTTAATTCTGACGAATAATAAAAATTGGTAACCTTACTGAGCCGATGCATTCAGCTGTTATATGATAAAGTCCCAGAAATAAGAAAAAGAGTACTTAATAGTCCTTTTTTTTTTTTTTTTTTACTCTTTAAAAGAGTACGTCTGGTAATCCTACTCTACGGGGACTTGTTTATGTTAAGAGAGATGCAAATGATCGTGGTACTCTTGTCGATTGCTTGGACAAGTTAAACCAGTACTGCCATACTCATTCAGTCGATACAATATATGAGGAGCGCAGTTCTTTTAATGAGAACGGAGAGCGTAATAATTTATTTCGCACTGGTGGCGAAGAAGGTGGAGATAATGACAAGAACTGATTTCATCAAAACAAACTCCATCATCAAAACGTCCATAATTTTGTTTTATATTATTTTAACAACATCTAAAATTAGTCATTTTGAATTTGTAGTAATTGAGCAGACAATTTTTGCTCTTTGCGTACTCTTATATGCTTCCATGCAAGGAACAACAACAATGATCATTATGACATGTCTTTATTTATTTCTTATGTACTTTTTCAATATAATATTTTTTAGCTTATTATTATTTATTTTGAATTTTTCATATACTTTTATTTTAATATTAATGCAACGATTAAACATTTATTATGCACGGTCTGATATAAAACACTCAGCTTGTTATGAGTTCTCCTAATAATTATTCTTATCGTTCCAAGGACAATGTATCTAATCTAATTCGGATACTCTGCAAGCAAAGAAACGGTTTGAAAATATGTCATATTAATGCACAGATAAATAATATCGATGAATTTCGATACATTTTTAAGGGCTCTGGTGTGGATGTCATATGCGTATCCGAGACATGGTTTAACGACAAAATGCCTGATGATTTATTCAAAGTAAATGGGTTTCGTATCTTTCGAGCAGACAGACAAAATCATGCGGGTGGTTCGGCTATTTATGTTCGAAGTAAAATTCCTTGTAAACTGTATTGTAAGTCTTCTGTTGATAGTTTATTTGAATATGTATTCGTTACCATTACGAACGGATCTCACAAAGTGCTTGTCGGCAATGTTTATCGTCCAAATCGTTCTGTAGACGTAACACCTCTTATAAACACAATTGAAAATATGTCTTTGTCTTTTTCTCACATTATAATTGCTGGGGATTTCAATAGTAACCTTTTAAACGAAAATCATTTACTCTTCAGTATGCAGTCTTTAGGACTATTTTCTGTGAATACGAAAACTCCTACTCACTTTTCTAAAACGAATTCGTGCCAATTAGAACAAAAAATATAAAATATCAAAAAAGACTCTGGTTTAACAATGAAATAGAAAATTTAATAATGAAGCGAAATAAGGCATACCATCGCTGGAAGCGATATAAAACACCCGAATTGTATTCTTAGTTTAAAGAAATAAGAACTCAAGTCGTGAAGAAGACAAAAGCTTCTAAAATGAAATTTAATGAGGACAAATTCAATAATGCTGTTGGGAGTCGGAAGACGTGGAAAGAAATACGAGACATTGGTATTGGCAAATCTGCTTCCAGAAAGTGTGATTCGACCAACGTTAATCAGTTAAACAATTTGTCAATATTCCAATGCCTGTTGTTACAAGCAATGTATATCTGAATGAAACTATGAACTCGTATAACGACACACTGTTTAGCTTTGGTTCTGTTGACCAATGCGATGTACTTGGAAGTTTTCTAGCTATTAAGTCCAATGCTATTGGATTTGATGAAATTCATCCTCAGTTTTTAAAAGTATTGCTTCCTATATTATTGCCCTACATCACTCATATTTTCAACTCAATTTTAACCAAATCAGTGTTCCCGAACAGCTGGAAAAAAGCGAAGATCATTCCCATTCCCAAATCGTGCAATGAATGCCGTCCCATAACAATTCTGTCTTACATGTCAAAAGCGTTTGAAAATGTTATGTACCGACAAATGAATAAATTTTTAAGCGACAAAAATTTAATTTCCGAACGACAATCAGGTTTCAGAGCCAAGAGAGGTTGCATTTCTGCACTAACTGATGTGACCGAACAAATTAGAACTGGCCTTGACGATAACCAAACTAGTTTTTTGGTACTTTTGGACCATTCAAAGGCATTTGACACTGTAGATCACAATATATTGCACACTTAGCTCCTAAATATGTTTAAATTTTGTCAAACATCAGCTAATTTAATTACTTCATATCTATCAGATAGGTACCAAGCGGTATGTACAAACAATTTGACTTCCATACTGCTTCCGAATAAAAGAGGAGTTCCGCAAGGCTCAGTTCTAGGGCCGCTCCTCTTTTCACTATATATCAATGATCTACCAACGAATCTTAAAAAATGTAATGTCCACATGTATGCGGATGACGTGCAATTGTATGTAAGCTGTAAACGTGAACTTGTAGTGTCTTGTGTAAGTGACATTAATGATGATCTGACTTATATCAATAAATGGGCGGGTGAGAATGGACTATGCCTAAATCCAAAAAAATCAAAGTGTCTAGTAATAACAAAGAAAAGCATTGACACCTCAAACATTCCCAAAATAGCAATAAACCACTGTGATATTGACATGGTAAATTCCACAAAAAATATTGGTATTACTTTCACAAACACATTGTCTTGGAACACAAACATAAACAGCGCGATCGGCAAAGTATATGGCATGCTACGAGTACTATGGACAACACAATATTTTACACCACAGCGTATAAGACTTTTATTTGCAAAGTCGTATCTTGTCCCCACTCTTTTATATGGATGTGAAATCTTCGCTAAATGTGATGCTTCAAGCAAACGTAAATTGAATGTAATATTTAATAATATAGCCCGATACGGCGTATGGACCATGTCTCCAAGTACGCTAAACAGATATATAATATGACTTTTGAAAACCTTTTAAAATATCGAACATTACTAATGCTGCATAAAGTGATATACACTAAAGAACCGGAATACCTATATAAAAGATTAAAGTTTTCACGATCTAACAGGGCAAGTTCTATAATTCCAATTCGACACTTCTGTCTGACTTCTGAAAGACAATTTTTTATATATGCTATAAGTCTTTGGAATGTTCTACTATCGCGCTATTTTTAACTAAACTTTATAAAACAAACTCAAATCGAAAATCCCCACGTGATAATTAAATTCCCTATTTGCCCGAATAGCACAGTCGCGAAGCGTGGGATTTAAGGCGACTCTCGCGGTATGGTATCCCCGGCCGAACGAACAACACGAACCCGCGAAAACCTGATAAATAAACTTTTTTTAAAAACTACACTGAAACTGCCGCAATATATATATATATGAAAAAGAAACGGAAATTTTCCCGACACAAGGAAAAGAATACCGAACACAAACCGTTTTCAAAATTGACACAAAGCGACCCAATACCCAAATATCAAAAATTATATTTGTTTAAACGCAATTGATTTGCGGGACCAGACCAACCTGTCTGAAATCAATGGCACGATTCTTTGCAGAATCAATTCACCAGCTGGACTTCGATAAAATTCGATGTCCAGCAACAACTTGGCTCAGATGCGGGACGACACAAACAAAAAAAAAGGAATAAGGAAGAGGGGGGGAAACGGCCAAACAAATTCCCAGCAAACTACTTGAAATTCCCAGGACGGAAACACTTCACCAAAACAAATCACGACCGAAAACAACCTGTCCAACTCTTCAAAACACTAAATGGCCGACTGCCACAAATAAAATAAAGCAAAATAAACACTAGCTGGCAAAACTAAACCAGCGCGCAAAAATACTCCCTTTGGAACACTTGTTCAGCCACAGTCCGACGATGGCAACAGCTCCACCTCACCACTCCAAAAAATACAATTTAAAAAAGAAAGAAAATTATCCAAATTTTCCAAAAAAAATAATTTAAGATTCAATTAAATTAAAAATCTAAAGCTTTATCACTCTCCTTCTTCCCTGCTCAAAAAGAACTCAAAGAATTAGAATATATGAGCGCCTATGACGCTCACTTTCCATTTATTTTCCCACATACATAGAGTGCGGCTTACGCAGAAACCAGTGTCCGCAGTCGGGGCTTTACCTATACCTATATGCGAAAAATCTCTTCAGATTTTTCTAGGTGTGTTTGGCATATTTACATATACCCCCCTGCACCCACCAAAATGAAATATACATTTTGGCGGCACTCATGTACGTATAGGCGAAAGCATAAATGTTCTCAAATTCCCCTCCCTCAAACAGGTTCAAAGAGTACAAAAGATTTAGTCCAGGTTTTGACATTTTACTATTGTAATGGCGAAGCTGGCAATACCTTCATCGGATCGCCGCCGCTCACTGAGCTAACTTAACGAAAGCAAAAGCGAAAGAGGGGAAAAGAAAGCCAGAGAACGTTGACAGCTCAAAGTAAATATTCAGTTTTCTTCTTCCGCGCGGCGGTCGCATTTCACCCGCGAGTGGCGAATTTGTTTTGCTTAACGAATTAAGCAAAACAAATATATTATAAAAAAAAAATAAAAATTAACAAAATTGTTCAGTGCGTTCTTTCGGTTAGTGCGTGTGAGATTTTGTTCCTCCGATTTTGTTCGCCCGTCGCCCCGAACAAAAGGGAAACATAAAAAACATAACAAACAAAACAACAACAACTGTGCCGCGAATCTATACCGCGATACTACCACCTAACCTTCGAACTACAACAGCTACCGTGCAATACCAAAATGGACTTTTTTCCCACTTTTCTAAGTTGCAATAATATTTTTATATTTTTATATTTATATATTTTTAGTTTATATTTTAATGTCAATTATTACACTTTATTTTATTTTATTTTATTTTATTTTATTTTATTTTATTTTATTTTATTTTATTTTATTTTATTTTATTTTATTTTATTTTATTTTATTTTATTTTATTTTATTTTATTTTATTTTATTTTATTTTATTTTATTTTATTTTATTTTATTTTATTTTATTTTATTTTATTATATTTTATTTTATTTTATTTTATTTTATTTTATTTTATTTTATTTTATTTTATTTTATTTTATTTTATTTTATTTTATTTTATTTTATTTATACCGAATGACACATATTTGTCTAAACTTGTCTAATCACTCCTCTGTTGGATTGAGGTATAAAGTGATTATTTATTACGTGTAGGGTCTATATGTGTTCGTTTGTCTGTTATAGTTTAATTTATATTTATATATTTTGTTTATTTTTATGCCACTTTGCCTCATGTCTTAATTAAAGCTAGTACTGTAATTGTAAGATGTATTTCTTGTTGTACTAGTCTGTTCCAATTAATTAATAAAATGGAAATTGAATTAATTTTAGTGGTGGCCGTGGTGCAGTGGGTAAGACCTCTGCTTCACGATCGGAAGGTATCGGGTTCGACTCCCACCTGGGGCAAGGCAGAAATTTGTTTTCTGTATTTCTGTGTAGACCGCAACTCTCTCGCCAAGTTCTGGCAATCTTGCGAGAGTAAATCTTGCAATGAAAAAGCTTCTTCTTTGGGAGTCCCGCCGTTCGGAACCGGCAATAAACTGTAGGTCCACAATTATCTTATCATATATACTTGCCCATGATAATTGCATTAAGAAGCTCGGCCAAAATCCCTCGAGGGTTGTAGCGCCATTATATGTAATTTTTTATAAACTTGTTCTATAGTAAGTTTTCATAAAATTCATACAAATTTAGATCAGTTAATAACTCTAATTTTTGTTTTGTAAATTTTAAGGAAACATTAAAGCTAAGGTGTGGAGCACTCACAAAGTGTGAGGGACCGTATCACCTTATAGGGGGAAAAAAAAAAGTTAACCGCACGCCATCTAATTTGAAGCAAATTTGGAAGGAGATTCCGAAAAAAAATGTTCTGTTTTCTTTTGGCCGATCGTAGAGGTAGCGCATCGACATATTTCATCATATTGTCACCATTTATGATCCGATTTTAAAGAATAATATATCAATTTTTGTCTCGACAATACATATAATAATGTCTCAGAGGTCCTTGCTCTTAAGTACACCCTTCTAGTACTTACCCACCAGATCTCAGTTAGTACCACCCTAATCTACCAGTCCAATTGCAGAAAATTAAAGCTCTCGAAAAATCATTAAACTCTTGCAAAGGAAGTATACCGATCATTCCATTAGAACTATTTAAAACAAATATAATTAATATTTTTACCGAACGTATGGGTAGCACATTGACATATTTCATCATATCGTCACCATTTATTATCCCATTTTTAAGTATAATATATTAAAATGTTTGTCTCGATGAGACCTACAACACCATTAAGTACACCCTTCTACACAGAAAAAAAGAAGATAGGTTAATCTAACCAAAAAACGTTGTAAACAAACAATTTTTTATTTTATATGGAAAACACTAACAACAACTACATTTGTTGTGGTTAATCTAATCGTCAAAAAATTGTTAAATGATTTGCCAGCATGGTCGTATTTCGGCATATGATTCGCAATGTCATCGCTCGATGCAGAAATGCAACCATGCCTCAAATATTTCATAATTCTGAAACAGCATGACATTTAATACAAGACAGAAAAATTATTATATATGGCTCGTTTACGCTCTCAAAGCAACATGTGCTGCATAATATATGAATAATTTATATTCGACACTTGACTCATGAGGTACTTGGTTCCATTAGTATGCGATACTATTATTGGTATTTTAGGGAAGTTTGTATGAAAATTGTTGGGTCGTAATAATAAAAACGTCTTAGAGCAATTGCTACGTGCATTTACTTTACTCAGAGATTTTACTTCAAATCAAAATTGAATGAAAATTATCGTAAAAAGTATTAAGTATTCACAAGAAAGTATCCGGTTGTATCGAATACAAAAAAATCGAATTTTCGCAGCACTAGAAGATGGCGTCGAATTTGGTTACATTTTACATTTTTGATATTTCGAAAACAATTTTTAAAATCAAATTATGACTATGTTATAATTAATTATTAACAAATATTGTGATTTTACGATTTTAAAAATTGTGCAGAATGTTTTTCAACTTGTTTTTTCCCGGGAAAACATTAATTTCAATATTACAATATAATTGTAAACTTAATGATATATTAAAATATTGCGTTTTGTGGAAGCGCGTTAGTTCTAAGTAATGAATATTATATATATTCGCAGTAGAAATGATGTTGCCCGACAAATTTGTGTACGAAATGTAAATTATCTCGTTTTTAAAGTCTTGGGCTTACATTAAATTAATTTAATTTAAGCTTCATAAATATATTTCAATACAACACATCTACAGAAATACCAAACACATCAGCTATCTTTTTTTTGCATTCTTTTTCTAATATCTATCTATTTATTTTTTCGCTCAATTGGATAATTGCTTTCTCTGTCTTCCATAAAGTAATATACGAACAATTTTTAATTGTACGCCAACAAATTTTCACTGTACCCGAACAACTTTGAGTCGGTTCCATTTACAACATTTCTGTGTTGGGCATCGCCTTAAAACACTTAATTCGATTTGACTTTAATTTCTTTAATTTATGTTGTAGAAGTTGAGAAGTTGAAAAACCAAACATTCCAATGTATACATTAGGGTACATTAGGGTGGTACTAACTGAGATCTGGTAGGTAAGTACTAGAAGGGTGTACTTAAGGGCAACGGCGTGTAATGCATTGTTGTAGGTCTCCTCGAGACAAAAATTGATATATTATACTTTAAAATCAGATAATAAATGGTGACGATATGATGAAATATGTCAATGCGCTGCCCTTACGTTCGGTAAAAATATTAACTATATTTTTATACCCTGCACACTAGTGTCCAAGGGTATATTGTTTTTGTCACACCGTTTGTAACGCCCATAAGGAGGTGTGTCCGGTATGGAAAAGTATATATATTATTGATCAGCATCACCTCCTGAGTCCATTAGTCCATGTCCGTCTGTCCGTCTGTCTGTCATTTCGCACGATAACTGTCGTAGCTTTTGAGTTATCGACCCCAAATTTTGAAATTCCTCTTGTTTTGGCGAATGATTGGACGGTATTGAAAATGGGCAACATCAGATAAGAGCCACGCCTACCTCCCATACAAAATGGCCGCCAATTTTATATTATTTTCGTTTATCTTGAGAAATACTTAACCGATTTGGATGCGGTTTTCTGCATTGGGTTGGAAATGAGGTCGGGAACGAAATGGGAATGAAACCGGAACGAAATGGAATTGGACCGGAACAAAATGGAATTGGAACAAAATTTTTAAATGGATCAGGAAACTAAAATTATCGATAAATATTGGAAAATTATCGACAAACTATCGATAAAAAATCGAAAAATTATCGATAAAAAATCGAAAAATTGTCGATAAAAAATCGAAAAATTATCGATCAAAAATCGAAATTTTATCGATAAAAAATCGATAAATTTTCGAAAAAAAATATCTAAAAATTATGAATAAAATATCGAAAAACTATAAATAAAATACAGATTTTCGATAAAATTACTAACATATGGTCTCAGAATGTATCGTACTCGCATGTGTAGGGTATTATAGCTTCGGTCAGACCGAAGATAATTCTCTTACTAGTTTTAATTGCAGCTGTATTTATATGACCCAGCCGGCAATGCCATTGTTGAAGGGGGTCAAGCTTAGCTGAATTAGCATTTCAGCTGTTCATGACGTCACACTGCACTTTAAACATCATTCTGAATTGATTTTTACAATCACGAATTCCACTTGCCAAAATATTTTGGTCTTTGTCTTTTAAAACACAATTCTTGTTGTTTATTACCATAGAGAAGCCTTTTGCTGTTGCTGAACCAGTTGAAAATAAATGTTGTTTCAATTCTGGAACATATTGAACCTCTCACGAGGAATCCACTTGTTGTTTACTAAAGCATTAATACGAACTGTACCACAGCCTTTAATTGGTAATTTATCATTGTTCGCAATGTAAACAAAACGATTATCATTTGACAACTGCAATTCAGAAAACCACTCTTTTCGTGACGTCATATGCTCAGTAGCACCAGAGTCTGCAATCCACACATCATTATATGGAGCTGAGATGACGTCAGATTACAAAGCAATAAATGCAAGTTCACCGCTGTTAAAATCATTGCGCTTTGTATTCGGCTTTGCTTGCCTTTTCTTAAGACGACAGTCTCTCTCCCAATGTCCCAATTTGTGGCAAAAATTGCATTTGGATGTTCTCTTTCTTTCAGCAATTGACTTTTTGTAGTTTTCACTTTTTGCATTGAATGCTGCTTCAGGCACCTCACCCTCATTGCCCTTCTTAATTTGATCTTCTTAAAACTGTACTTTCGCCATTAGATTTTCTATTGTTCTTCCTTCTTTTATGTTATAGCAGACAGTCTTGAAATTTTGGAATCTTGTTGGTAAACTGCTAATTATTCGAACCATTTTTATGTTGTCCGACAACTTCTCACCTTGGGCTTCAATTTCTGCTGCCAATTATGAAACTTTTGACACGTATGCAGCGACGATTCATCATCATGCATTTTTAAAGAAAAATATTCTTCATAGAGGCACATTACCGTAACCTCACTTTGCTTATCGTGAATGTTCTTCAGCTTCTCATAGACTTCGTCATGAGCTGCCACATGACAAAATGTGATTTGCCTGATCTTTTTCAATTGATGAAATGAGTATTCCCATGGGTATACTCCTTTTCTAAGTATATCGCGCTATTTTGAACTAAAACTTTATAAAACAAACTAAGATCAAAAATCCCCACGCGATAATTAAATTCCCTATTTGCCCGAATAGCACAGTCGCGAAGCGTGGGATTTAAGCCGACCCTCGCGGTAGGGTATCCCCGTCCGAACGAACAACACGAACGCGTGAAAACTCGATAACTAAACTTTCTAAAATCCTACACCGAAACTGCCGCAATCTATATATAAGCAGGTCGATAGCCTTCGTTGCTAGTTGCCCAGTTATAAGTAATATAATTATTAATAATTATATTTCCCAAAATAAATAAAAAAATAAATATATATATAAGTATTTATAACTATATATATAAAAGAGACGTGTATGTTTGTCTCGAGTAGACGCGAAAACTACAGCACCGATTCTCACCAAAATTTATATATGTGTTCTAGGGGTCGTGAGTCGTGACATAGGATAGGTTTTGACACGCCCACTTTTACCGCTCACAAGTTAGAAAATACGAATTTCTCTCACATTTGTGAATCTTTAAAAGCAAATACCATATGATCAACAATCAACTTCGTTGCCACCTAGGACTTAATTTTTCCCCACCCAAGCAGTGTTACCATATCTGCTGATATTCCCAGTACAACATTAAGGTCCGCACACATCAACGCGAAGTAACGCAGCCGCTGCGAAACTTAGTCAAAAATGTTTCTTGCAAATGCGAAAATATATTTGTTTGAGGTGAGTAATTCCATAAAAACAAATAAAAATGTGAATCTATCTATATCTATATATATATATATATATAAAAGAGACGTGTATGTTTGTCACCAGTAGACGCGAAAACTACAGCACCGATTCTCACCAAAATTTATATATGTGTTCTAGGGGTCGTGAGTCGTGACATAGGATTGGTTTTGACACGCCCACTTTTACCGCCCACAAGTTAGAAAATACGTATTTCTCTCACATTTGTGAATCTTTTAAAGCAAATACCATATGATCAACAGTCAACTTGGTTGCCACCTAGGACTTAATTTTTCCCCACCCAAGCAGTGTTACCATATCTGCGGGGTTTTTTACATTTCGGTTTTTTTCAAAGTATGAAATCGATTTGCTAAAGTATTTCACGTCGATGTACCGATCACAAATTTCAACAACTTCGTGTATTTTCAACATTAAATGCAGCAGGGAGTAATAATTAAGGTTATTTCCATTTGATTGCATGTAACTTTTCAACAATGGAAAAAACCTAAGGCAATGCCAAAATAACACGGCTTCTCCTTGAGTATTACATATTCGCAATTCCATAATTTGCCCCAATCTCCCAGTGCACATTTTACGCCCACTTTCACAGTACTTCATTTCCATTAAAATGCATTTGCCATTTACATTCCAAATAACTACGGAAAAATGTCTATTGTGAATGGAAATTAAATTATACCCAACTTAAAGCACAATGCCGCGAAATTTCCCCAAAAATTGCTCAAAAATTGCAAGGAAATATTCGGCTCGGACAAATTTTTCCGTGCTGAAAAATTTCACAAAAACAAAAACAAATGCATATCATTCTAGAGCGCACTATCGTATTTTCAAGAAAAAGTACCACGACACCAACGAAATTTTGCATTCATGTGTAGCGACCTTAAATGCGCACTGCGAAAGTCGCCCACTTTCACAGTAACCCTACACACAGTACTTCATTACAACTTAAAATACCCAAAATTCCGCCGCCGCGGTACTTTCTCGAAAATTCTTCCAGCAAAGATATTGGAATAAAAAAATTTGTTTGCGGTGAAAAATTTCAAAGCTACAACTAAAAATGTGCATCATTTATAAATTTTTTTTAAAAAAACGCAGTATCGCATATTCAAGCAACATTTTTGTTCAAGTTCCGTACCGGCTGCGGAATTTCGCGTTGGCTTATGGGGACCTTAATGCAGGCAAACCGCCATTAATATTACGAGAAGACGTCCATTTCGAATGAAAATTAAATTAAACTTGACTTAAATGCACACACTGCAAAATGCCTTTTCGTCAAATAAGCACTGCAAAATTGTCCCAACAAGTTATAGAAATCACTTTCTTCCCACAAGAAAAATTTACAAAAACACAACAGAACGTCTCTCAATGTGGCAACACTCCTCACAGACGGGGCGCTCAACCAGTGCAGCCAACTTTAGGCAAATTTCCCTTCCTAAGGGAATTTTTGGTTTAATTTTGTCTAAAAGGGATAAATGTACTTATTTTTACTTAATTTGAAGGTAATATAATTATTAATAATTATATTTCCCAAAATAAATAAAAAAATAAATATATATATAAGTATTTATAACTATATATATAAAAGAGACGTGTATGTTTGTCTCGAGTAGACGCGAAAACTACAGCACCGATTCTCACCAAAATTTATATATGTGTTCTAGGGGTCGTGAGTCGTGACATAGGATAGGTTTTGACACGCCCACTTTTACCGCTCACAAGTTAGAAAATACGAATTTCTCTCACATTTGTGAATCTTTAAAAGCAAATACCATATGATCAACAATCAACTTCGTTGCCACCTAGGACTTAATTTTTCCCCACCCAAGCAGTGTTACCATATCTGCTGATATTCCCAGTACAACATTAAGGTCCGCACACATCAACGCGAAGTAACGCAGCCGCTGCGAAACTTAGTCAAAAATGTTTCTTGCAAATGCGAAAATATATTTGTTTGAGGTGAGTAATTCCATAAAAACAAATAAAAATGTGAATCTATCTATATCTATATATATATATATATATAAAAGAGACGTGTATGTTTGTCACCAGTAGACGCGAAAACTACAGCACCGATTCTCACCAAAATTTATATATGTGTTCTAGGGGTCGTGAGTCGTGACATAGGATTGGTTTTGACACGCCCACTTTTACCGCCCACAAGTTAGAAAATACGTATTTCTCTCACATTTGTGATACTTTTAAAGCAAATACCATATGATCAACAGTCAACTTGGTTGCCACCTAGGACTTAATTTTTCCCCACCCAAGCAGTGTTACCATATCTGCGGGGTTTTTTACATTTCGGTTTTTTTCAAAGTATGAAATCGATTTGCTAAAGTATTTCACGTCGATGTACCGATCACAAATTTCAACAACTTCGTGTATTTTCAACATTAAATGCAGCAGGGAGTAATAATTAAGGTTATTTCCATTTGATTGCATGTAACTTTTCAACAATGGAAAAAACCTAAGGCAATGCCAAAATAACACGGCTTCTCCTTGAGTATTACATATTCGCAATTCCATAATTTGCCCCAATCTCCCAGTGCACATTTTACGCCCACTTTCACAGTACTTCATTTCCATTAAAATGCATTTGCCATTTACATTCCAAAT
This sequence comes from Heteromyza rotundicornis, assembly GCA_951394025.1. Taxonomy (NCBI): domain Eukaryota; kingdom Metazoa; phylum Arthropoda; class Insecta; order Diptera; family Heleomyzidae; genus Heteromyza; species Heteromyza rotundicornis. The sequence continues at coordinate 42,244,237 of OX596011.1, forward strand.
AACTACGGAAAAATGTCTATTGTGAATGGAAATTAAATTATACCCAACTTAAAGCACAATGCCGCGAAATTTCCCCAAAAATTGCTCAAAAATTGCAAGGAAATATTCGGCTCGGACAAATTTTTCCGTGCTGAAAAATTTCACAAAAACAAAAACAAATGCATATCATTCTAGAGCGCACTATCGTATTTTCAAGAAAAAGTACCACGACACCAACGAAATTTTGCATTCATGTGTAGCGACCTTAAATGCGCACTGCGAAAGTCGCCCACTTTCACAGTAACCCTACACACAGTACTTCATTACAACTTAAAATACCCAAAATTCCGCCGCCGCGGTACTTTCTCGAAAATTCTTCCAGCAAAGATATTGGAATAAAAAAATTTGTTTGCGGTGAAAAATTTCAAAGCTACAACTAAAAATGTGCATCATTTATAAATTTTTTTTAAAAAAACGCAGTATCGCATATTCAAGCAACATTTTTGTTCAAGTTCCGTACCGGCTGCGGAATTTCGCGTTGGCTTATGGGGACCTTAATGCAGGCAAACCGCCATTAATATTACGAGAAGACGTCCATTTCGAATGAAAATTAAATTAAACTTGACTTAAATGCACACACTGCAAAATGCCTTTTCGTCAAATAAGCACTGCAAAATTGTCCCAACAAGTTATAGAAATCACTTTCTTCCCACAAGAAAAATTTACAAAAACACAACAGAACGTCTCTCAATGTGGCAACACTCCTCACAGACGGGGCGCTCAACCAGTGCAGCCAACTTTAGGCAAATTTCCCTTCCTAAGGGAATTTTTGGTTTAATTTTGTCTAAAAGGGATAAATGTACTTATTTTTACTTAATTTGAAGGTGCACTTAGACCGTAGGAGCGAACACAACAGGAGCGAAGCGAACCGGGCCCAGCTAGTATATATATAAAAAAAAGAAACGGAAATTTTCCCGACACAAAGAAAATAATACCGAACACAAACCCTTTTCAAAATTGACACAAAACGACAAATACCCAAAAGAAATTATTTATATACCAAAAAATTATATTTTTTAAAACGCAATTGATTTACGGGACCAGACCAACCTGTCTGAAATCCCTCGCTCGATTCTTTGCAGAATCTATTCACCAGCTGGACTTCGATAAAATTCGATGTCCAGCAACAACTTGGCTCTGATGCGGGACGACACAAACAAAAAAAAGGAATAAGGAAGGGGGGGGGGGGGGGGAAACGGCCAAACAAATTCCAAGCAAACTACTTGAAATTCCCAGGACGGAAACACTTCACCAAAACAAATCACGACCGAACACAACCTGTTCAACTCTATTAAATTCCTCAAATTCAAAACACTAAATAGCCGACTGCCACAAAAAAAATAAAGTAAAAAAAAACTAGCTGGCAAAACTAAACCAGCGCGTAAAAATACTCCCTTTGGAACACTTGTCCTCCAGCCACAATCCGACGCTGGAAACCGCTCCACCTCACCACTCCAAAAACACAATTTAGAACACAGGAAAGAAAATTTTAAAAATTTTCTAACCAAATTAAATTTAAAATCTCAAACTTCACTTTTTACTTTCCTTCTTCCCTGCTCAAAAAGAACTACAAGAATTAGAATATATGAGCGCCTATGACGCTCACTTTCCATTTATTTTCCCACATACATAGAGTGCGGCTTACGCAGAAACCAGTGTCCGCAGTCGGGGCTTTACCCATATATGCGAAAAATCTCTTCAGATTTTTCTAGGTGTGTTTGGCAAATTTACATATACCCCTCTGCACCCACCAAAATGAAATATACATTTTGGCGGCACTCATGTACGTATAGGCGAAAGCATAAATGTTCTCAAATTCCCCTCCCTCAAACAGGTTCAAAGAGTACAAAAGCTTTAGTCCAGGTTTTGACATTTTACTATTGTAATGGCGAGGCTGGCAATACCTTCATCGGATCGCCGCCGCTCACTGAGCTAACTTAACGAAAGCAAAAGCGAAAGAAAGGAGAAGAAAGCAAGAGAACTTTGACAGCTCAAACAAAATATTCAGTTTTCTTCTTCCGCGCGCCGGTCGCATTTCACCCGCGAGTGGCGAATTTGTTTTGGTTAACAAATTAAGCAAAACAAATATATTTATATAAAAAAAATTAACAATCAATAAAATCGTGCAGTGCGTTCTTTCGGTTAGTGCGTGTGAGATTTAGTTCCTCCGATTTTGTTCGCCAGTCGCCCCGAACAAAAGGGAAACATAAAAAAACATAACAAACACTACAACAAAACAACAACAACTGTGCCGCGAATCTATACCGCGACAACCCCACCTCCACCTCCGCGATTGTTGCTTGGTCTCCTGAGACCAACCAACTTTCGAATCTAACCGGAGAAAAATCACCCTGAGTCGATGTGCGGCCTAAGGTCCTGGACATGCCATGTCCCCTTTTCTCGTCCGTCTTCGTCTTCCAAAACATATGTCCACGGAGACACCCTCTTTTTAACCCTAAACGGTCCAACAAATTTCGGAGCTAACTTCGCTGCAAAATAGTTTGCAGCATCGGACAAAACCAAATTACGTCTCCATACTAACTCGTGCGGTAAATACTGTACATCTCTACGTCTGAGATTGTAAGTCTTTGCTGTCTTGGCAGTTGCCATTTCTAACTTTTTCCGTATGTCTTCCCTCAAGTCTGCCATTAACTTGGCCCGGTCCTCACTACTACTGTCCGGTTGGTCTGAGTCTCCCACTCGTCTATAATCTCTATCACCCCTGACCGCCATATTTCGGCCAAAATTCACGAAGTATGGAGACGCCCCCAACACCTCATGCAGCGCTGTTCGAATGCAGCACGCCACCTTTGAGAGGTGAGTATCCCAGGTCCTGTTGTTCTCCGACACGTACGCCCTCAAAGTGGTCTTAATAATTTGGTTAATCAGCTCGGCCGGATTAGCCTGCGGATGATAGTGTGCAGTGTACCGCATCTGCACACCATACGACGCGCATAAACTCTGCAGCTCCTTGCTGCGAAACTGTGGCCCATTGTCGCATACAATGGACCTCGGAACTCCAAAGAACAAGAACACGTTGTCCTCTAACTCCTTGCAAACGCTCTTTGCCGTTGCATTTCGCAACGGAAACAACAAGGGGAACTTGGTGAAGTAGTCAACCACCGTTAAAATATAACAAAATCCCCGACTAGACTTCACCAAGGGTCCCACCAGATCTACGCAGATCATTTCCCAAGGTTCTAACTTCTTTGTCCTCTCTACCATACAACCAGCTGGCTTATTGTTGTCTGGTTTCACCCTCTGGCAAACCTGACAACCTTTAATATATCTAGCTATCTCTGCCTTCATTTTCGGCCAATAATATTTCTCAATTACCCTAGCGTATGTTTTCCTAACGCCCATGTGCCCCGATAATGGATTATCGTGACACTCGAATAAAATACTGCGCCTATCACTCCTGCCCACAACTTTCTTCCACTCGTACCCAGCACCAAACAAACTATTTGTCCCTGCCTTTATGTGTTTATATAACACCCCATTTTCAATTCTCCAAGCTGGGTAATCGAGTGGTTTATCCTCCAATTTCCGAACCATGCTCTGAAGCCATGGATCTTCTACACGCCCATCTACCTCCCCTACGACATCTTAAAAGCATGTCGGGCACAACATGATCTTTCCCTTTCCGATGAACGATTTCATAATCATACTGCTGGAGCTTTAAAGCCCACCTAGCCAACCTACCGCAAGGATCCTTCAAATTGTTGAGCCATACCAACGAATAATGGTCGGTCACCACTGTGAACCTGACCCCTTCGATGTATGGCCTCAACTTCTCAACTGCCCACAAAACAGCCAAACACTCCTTTTTGGTAGTGGAAAATTTCCTCTCGCATTTACTCAACGACCTACTCAAATACGAAATGACCTTCTCCCCTTCATCAAACTGCTGTGTCAAAACGGCACCTATTCCAAAATCGGAAGCATCAGTCTGAACTACGAAGGGTCGTTCGAAATCAGGACAGCTCAGGACCGGCGCCGTCACTAGGTGCTCCTTGGCCTTCGAAAAGCTGTCCTCGCACTCCGGCTACCATCTAAACCTGTTCTTCTTCTTTAGAAGATCAGTTAGAGGCTTAACCAAATCCGCGAAATTCGAAACAAACCTACGATACCAAGAAATGGTGCCAACAAACGACCTGACTTCCCTTACGTTTTTGGGCGCTGGAATTTTCAGCATTGCCTCAACTTTCTCGGGGGCAACGTGCAAGCCCTGTCGATCAACAACATAACCTAAGTACCGTAGCAAAGAAAGACAAAAATTACATTACGAACAAATCCTCCTCAGGACCTCCTTTAGAACCTCAACATGCTTATCAAATGTATTTGTAACAATAATAATATCGTCCAAATACACGAAAACATGGGGTTCCAAGTCAGCCCCAAGGACCTCATCTATAAATCTCTGCCAAGTTGCAGGCGCATTGTGCAGGCCATAAGGCATGCGCTTGAACTGGTAGAGCCCCCTACCCGGAACTGTAAATGCCGAGCAGGCCCTAGACTCCTTCTCTACTGGGATCTGCCAATACGCGGATTTTATATCCAAACTAGAGAGATATTTGGCGTCCTTTAGCTTATCTAAAGTAGCCGAAATATAAGGGAGGGGGTAACTATCTCGATCCGTATTTTTATTCAGTGTCCTATAGTCGACACAAAACCTATAACTCCCATCCATTTTCCTAATCATCACAACCGGTGATGCCCAACGGCTGTGAGAAATCTCAATCACACCCTTTTCTAACATATCCTCTATTTCCTCATCTATGCACTTCTGAATAGCGGGCGATACCGGATAGTATCGTTGCTTGACTGGTTCCACATTTGGCTTTGTACGAATCCGATGTTCGACCAAATGTGTACAACCAAGTCCCTCAGGCATAGACCTAAACACATCTGCAACAAACTCCTCAAGAACCGATTTTTCCCTTGTTGACAACGAAGACCTATCAACTATCGCCGCTACTGACGAGACCTCGACTTGGTCGGAAAACCTTCACTGATTCTTGGCCAAATCTGGCACTACACCGGCCTTAGACCAAAAGTCTACTCCAAGAATCAATGATTGGGGTAAATCCGGTATTACGAGGCATTCAACGAGGACCGACTTGCCCTCTACCTCGAAAGGGACCGAAACTACCCCCCTAACCGGAACTTCTTCACCAACTTATCCCCCAGGGCTTTAATGTGTCCCAGCCTGGTCTACCAAGAATCGTCCTGGTGGCCCCCGAATCTAAAAGACCTAACATACTCACTCGCTCCCCATTTCCCGACTCTTCGCGGGCCCTCGGAGCCGCTCTCGGGGCCGCCTCCCTGTCCGAGCGCTCCTGTAATTGCCCTGCTCTCTGAGAGCATCGGGGGCAATCACGCTTCATCACGCCAGGCCGCTCGCAGCCGCGACAAATAACCGGCTTTCGGCAGTTTACCGAAACATGCCCAACCTTCTTGCAGTTAAAGCACCTGAACGCAAATTAGCTCTGACCAGACCCAACATACGCTTCTCCGGCAAGGACTCGGACAGACGACGGAACAGACCCCTCATAACCGCTACATAAATGCCTATGGACTCAGCCCCACCTTGAGTCCTTTTCCTAATTTCGTCTAACAAGTCATCACAATTATGGGGCAGAAACTCTCACTTCAGCTGAACGACCCATTCTCGCCAGCTGGAAACATACCTTCGGGCATCACGGAACCAAATCAAAGCCCTATCCGAAAATAAATCTACCGCCCCTCTAAACAACTGGTCCTGACTGACCCCACGAGCGCCACAAAGCAATTTAAAAAAAGTTTAAAAAAGAAAACCAGAAAGATAAAAAAAAATATTCCAAAACAAAAATCACTTTTCAAAAAAAATTATACAACAAAAAAAAATTTTAAACTTATTAAAAAAATTTTTTTTTTTAAATTTTATATTTTAAAAAACTTTAAACAAAATAGCCCCACGTTGAGCGCCAGCTTATCGCGCTATTTCTAACTAAAACTTTATAAAACAAACTAAAATCAAAAATCCCCACGCGATAATTAAATTCCCTATTTGCCCGAATAGCACAGTCGCGAACGAACAACACGAACACGCGAATACCTGATAACTAAACTTTTAAAGCCCTACATCGAAACTGCCGCAATATATATATATATAAATATATATATGTATATATATAAAAGAAACGGAAATTTTCCCGACACAAAGAAAATAATACCGAACACAAACCCTTTTCAAAATTGACACAAAACGACAAATACCCAAAAGAAATTATTTATATACCAAAAAAATTATATTTTTTAAAACGCAATTGATTTGCGGGACCAGACCAACCTGTCTGAAATCCCTCGCACGATTCTTTGCAGAATCTATTCACCAGCTGGACTTCGATAAAATTCGATGTCCAGCAACAACTTGGCTCTGATGTGGGACGACACAAACAAAAAAAAAGGAATAAGGAAGGGGGGGGGAAACGGCCAAACAAATTCCAAGCAAACTACTTGAAATTCCCAGGACGGAAACACTTCACCAAAACAAATCACGACCGAACACAACCTGTCCAACTCTATTAAATTCCTCAAATTCAAAACACTAAATGGCCGACTGCCACAAAAAAAATAAAGTAAAAAAAAACTAGCTGGCAAAACTAAACCAGCGCGTAAAAATACTCCCTTTGGAACACTTGTCCTCCAGCCACAATCCGACGCTGGAAACCGCTCCACCTCACCACTCCTAAAACACAATTTAGAACACAGGAAAGAAAATTTTAAAAATTTTCTAATTAATTATTTAAGCCAAATTAAATTTAAAATCTCAAACTTCACTTTTTACTTTCCTTCTTCCCTGCTCAAAAAGAACTACAAGAATTAGAATATATGAGCGCCTATGACGCTTACTTTCCATTTATTTTCCCACATACATAGAGTGCGGCTTACGCAGAAACCAGTGTCCGCAGTCGGGGCTTTACCCATATATGCGAAAAATCTCTTCAGATTTTTCTAGGTGTGTTTGGCAAATTTACATATACCCCTCTGCACCCACCAAAATGAAATATACATTTTGGCGGCACTCATGTACGTATAGGCGAAAGCATAAATGTTCTCAAATTCCCCTCCCTCAAACAGGTTCAAAGAGTACAAAAGCTTTAGTCCAGGTTTTGACATTTTACTATTGTAATGGCGAGGCTGGCAATACCTTCATCGGATCGCCGCCGCTCACTGAGCTAACTTAACGAAAGCAAAAGCGAAAGAAAGGAGAAGAAAGCAAGAGAACTTTGACAGCTCAAACAAAATATTCAGTTTTCTTCTTCCGCGCGCCGGTCGCATTTCACCCGCGAGTGGCGAATTTGTTTTGGTTAACAAATTAAGCAAAACAAATATATTTATATAAAAAAAATTAACAATCAATAAAATCGTGCAGTGCGTTCTTTCGGTTAGTGCGTGTGAGATTTAGTTCCTCCGATTTTGTTCGCCCGTCGCCCCGAACAAAAGGGAAACATAAAAAAACATAACAAACAATACAACAAAACAACAACAACTGTGCCGCGAATCTATACCGCGACAAGTAGAAAACAAATTTCTTCTTTCGGAAGATTAAAGTTTGGTAAGGTGATCAAACTTTACCATCTTTTTAAGTTATTACTATTACAATAATCACAATTGTCACATGTAAATATATTATCCCCTATAATTTTGAAAAAGGGTTCTGTATAAGGTCTAATTTTTCGACATTTTGTACACAAACCATCGTTAATGTTTAACAAATTTTTTATAGCTTTTTCCAAGGAAGTTGCAATAAATTCCATTGAATCCATAAATCTTAATTCTATGTACTCAGGAATTTTTAATACTTTGAAATCATTTGATTTACACTTAGAGCACGATGTTCTTTGAATATATTTATTTGATTGATATTTGCAACTGTTACACAAAAGTGTATTAATTTCACCGACTTAAATTTTTTTCTACTTGCTGCTATTGGTTTAATTTCACTTTCAGAATTTAAAGTGTCTAACTCTTTTGAAATTAATTTAGATCATAACCTTTTAAATTGTAAATAACAATTGGTAAAAATTTTGGTAATTTACATGCAAAATTACAAGTTGTACAAAGAGCCATTCTGTATTTGCCAGTGAAATGATCATGATCCCACATTTTGACAACTTTTTGTTCAGTTTGAATTTCATTAAATTCATCAAACGTTATGTGACAAATTTCACAACTTTTTGTATTATCAAATTTTTTATTTGATTCCTTGTCTTGAATTGGTGGTACATTAATTTTTCTAATTTGATTATATTTTTTTGCAGCATTTATTATAGTTTTATGAAATTCCTCAACTAGATCTCAACCTTCTTTAACACAATCAATATACTATTTAGATTAGTTATTATAAATTCCAAAGCTATTTGGAATGTGTTCATTAACTAATCTAATACTTGTATTTTCTTTTAGTGTACCATTATATTTTTATAACGTACACTCAAAATCTAGCAATAATGTATATGGATGTAAAATTTCCGATCCATTCTATTTATATTTAAGTGTATTATTATGAATTTTGGATATATTTATTTGTTGGAGACATGAGTCTTCACTATTTAAATAACATTGTTTTTTTTCCACAAATTTGTAAGTGTTTTCTTTGATGATGAATTTTACCACTTAAAAATCCTGAGAAATTTGTAATTGCTACAAAGTGACACTTATTGTTTTGTTCTAAATATAAAACATCGATGTGTAATTTATTGATATCGTTTGAATCAAAAGAATTACTTCCATACAACGATTGTATTTATTCAAAAGTATCCTTTTCATTCTTGTCGAAATAATAGAAATTTAAAGTAATTCCAAAATACTTTTCAAGACATTTTCTTCTGTTATTTCAAAAGGAAATTCTAATTCCAATTTTTGAAATTCTTCGTCGTTATTTAAATTTTGTAAATATTTGGTGTACTTAGATGGTCTTTGTGGATCATTTTTTAAACTTTCCTGATTCTTAAAATATAAAATTACATATAGAATACACTTATTGTCCATATTTTTTATATTAATACAATCTTTATTTGTAAATGGTATATAACAACCACCAAGTTGGGTTTTCATAGTTTTCAATAGAGTCAATCATTTCATTAAATGTTGTTGAATAATTTTCTTTATTAACTAATCTCATTTTAAACCGAATATAATAATCTTTTATTTCTTTACTGTTCTACTAAAATATGAATACACAAATTAACTTTAAAGTTTTTATATTTTTTAATACCTTCGAAAATGTATTTTATACAATCCTTTTTAACTAATTTTAGATGTAGTTCAATATCATATTTTTCTTCGTTTTCAAAGTATAAATCCGTTATTTAACCACCAAATGCTTTTTGTTCAATTCCAGTTCCAAAAACCTTTCTAACTTTATTTATAGGAATTTGTTCATCAATTTCATAAAAATAAAAATTATTTAATAAATTTTGATAGCACTTGTCATTGTGTTGTATGACTCCATTATTTATAATTTGTACCAACTCAATTTTTGGTAGTTTGTACCAATATTTTGGTAAACACAAAGCATATTTTTTTGCAAATTTCTTAAGTTGTTTTAAAGTTAATTGTTTAAATAATTCTGAACTTATTGGATCCATTTAAAATAAAAAAAAAACCTTTAAGCTTTTAGTTTTGCGTTTTAGTTTCACTTTATTATCCAATAATATAATCTTTCACTCTTATAATCTAATTTTTTCTTTATAATCTAATTTTTGTGTACACTAAAAAAATACATATGTGATGTAAGGTAAAAAAAGAATAATAAATTATATTGTAATGTTAACAAGTAAATCAGATATTTTTTGTATTTGGAGTTTATGAAATCTTGATGTCTTATGACGACATATATTTTTTTATTATATTATTTTCCACACTCACAATGAATTACATTATACAATATATTGTAACAATTTCTACAATATCCCTTTTTAGAATAATATTCACATATATCCTTTTCTTGTAAACATTTAATACATGTTTTTTTATTGTCTATTGGAGATAAACAAATTTTATTATCTTCTGAGTTTTCCATTATTTATTTATTACAAATTCTTTAAACAATTTTACGAATGTGTAATCTTATACTTATTTTTTCATTTCTAAAATCAATAAAGTCATTTTCTTAATCAACGATTCTAATACCAATGTCTCTTATTGTATTAGTAGTTATTGGAAAACAAATTAAATTATTAGGAATTTCATTAATTTTTTCACCAGGTCGATCATCAATAAAAAATTCGTGAATAATATTTGTTAATAAAGAATTTTCGTAACTACCAGTAGCAATATTACATTTAATTCGAATAGAATTAACTTTCATAATATTTACTGGTATATCTGATTCGACATAATTATTTGGAAAAATTATTTGTTCACTAAATCCTAACAGTGACCGAATAGAATTGTCTGTTGTAAAATCTATTTTAAATTTGCTAATAATTTCTACCTTCAAAGTATTTACATTTGGCTTTATTTCAATACCCTTTATCTTTTGTTTACTAACATTATCAATATCATCAATTTCATATGAACCGGTTGGAAAAATAATTTTGTTAACATTTTTATCAGTGTTAAAAAATGTTAAAGTATTGTTTTTTAATGTTGAAGATATATTTGGAATGCAATTATAAGTGCTAAAATTCAATAAACAGATTTCATAATTAAAATTTGTATCCAACTTAATAGGTTCATCAAATTCACAACGAATTCTAGAAGAATTACCATCTAACGAAATAGTAGCCATTATTTAGGTAGTATTTTATATATCAATTTATTATTATTTTATTATTTACTCGGTTAAAAACTTTAAACAATGGTGACCAGAAATAATTTAATTTATTTTTTGATCAACACTATTATTTAAGAAGACATTGTTTTTATCTATTTCAAAATATTTTTCAATTAATATTGGTAATTTATTCAATGCAAACGAATCATAGTAAATTACATTTTGACCTTCCGTTTTGTAAGCCACCCAATTACCTGAATAATTATCTAAATTAATTATTCCACATTCAATTACTTTTATTTTTTGTGGAAGTTTATCTTTCATAAATATACCCCTAAAATTGGGAATACTTAATTTTTTAATATAATGTCTCAAATCACAATTACTAAGTGGTCTTATTGGAATTGATTCTCCATTTATTTTAAAATATTCACATATTAAATTTTTTTTAATATAACCCGTTGTAATGGTTGAATTTTTTATTAAACTTTTTTATTCGAAAAGGAAAAAAATAACTATCGAAACTGTTATTATAATTGTAGAGGCGGTTATGGTTGGATTTGTCAAGAAAATTCGTTAATTTAATTAAGTTAATTTCAGTATCGATATTTCTAACTTCAATTCTCAACCTCAGGCGTTGACGGGTTACATATGAATTGTAGAACATTTTTGTACTAGAGTACTCCCACGTGTGGTGAATTTAGCCCTTGCCTTAGCCTTTGCCTTGCCTTAGCCTTGGCTAGTCGGCTTAGTGAGGTGTTTAGAGACTTAATTGTAAAGGTCTCCCTCTTTTTCTGATAATCTTTAAAGCAAGAAGGTCTTGTGAAGAAACATAAAAATTGTTCCGCTAACATAGTCCGCTAATATTTCAACTAAATTATAAGTACAGCTTACATTTAAAGAAAAAAAATAGTTTTACAATAAAAGTTCAAAAGAACTCGTAACTTTGTATTGAGTTATATTTGCATTTAAATAGTTAATTTCCACTATAAACAAAATCTGGATAGAAAAGTGCATCATATTTATGGAAATTTGTACGCACATCAAAAATCCCCTTTGATAAGGTAAAATTAAAAATAAATATACAAAGTGATTTTAAAAAAAAAAAAGAATTTAAATTTAATAAATTGTGTACCTTAGGGGTTTATTGCATATTCCGGCTATACCTGTTGAGGGAAGAAATCGTTGCCACATTGCGTTCAAGATCTCAAGATGACACCTCAAGGTGACCCTCCCTCCACGTGAAGAACCCAACGGAATTTAATTAGAGTTACACAGGCCTTCCCCCTATATATTTAATTTTTATGAAATTTAACAACACGAAAAAATCTAGAAGAACAAAAGAAAAAAAATATAAAAACTAAAGAAAAGAAAAAATAATAAGAATAGAGATTTGGAAATAATTCAAATCTATTTAGTTTGCCTAAGTCCGCTAAAAGAAAAAAAAAAATTTTTTGAATTTGATAATTAAGTATCTTAAATTTTTAATAAGAACTTTGCTAAGTAAAATAAGTGAAAGAAAATTGTATTTTCGCAAACTTTGAAATTCGCACATTACAATCAGACTTTAATTGACTATTACCCTACCTTTATACATTGGAGCAATACACACACATCTAATACGCATTACTTCTATACAGAGACACTTTTTATCCGTATACCATTAGGCGTTCCTTTAATTAATCACCCTGTAATACTTTAGCTCTCTACCCCACCAAAGCATCGCTCACCATTCAGCTCTGTACGAGAAAGATCTTTCAACGTCATCGCTGCAGTGAAAATATGTGAGTAATCTAAAACAAATTTATCTTCATGAATTTATGATATAAGCAAAAACGACAGCGAATATTCTCTCTTAAGAGAATGGTGGAAGCCGAATATTACTGTCATTCTTGGTTCTATCATTTCTTTTTCTCATGTTTAATTTAAAGCTACGCCTAATAATTCATAACAACAAATAATGTGCAACCGTGTACAAAAACAATAAAAATTCTCTTGCATACGAACGGTCACGACAGATTTACGATATTAGTTATTAACATGTTGCTGACGTTGACATAAGTAACATTATCAACCTTTTTGATTATATTATCCCAACTATGCTATTACTTTGATTGTTTATAAAGCGAAAAAAAAAAAACAAATTGTAAGCGATTTTGAAATTATAAATTAAAGACTAAATAATATGAATTGAAATTTTGATATTTATAATTTTTTTATAAACAAGCTCTATTATGTGTCCCTAAACATTTCTGTGTCTTGACTTTAGGTTGATGTGAGATGTATGTAGATTCAGGGGTCAACAAAATGAGGCTATTGATCCAAGGTAGGGTGGGTATCAAGCCTGTTAACCATAACATCTTTGGTTGATGGATTAGGGGAATTGTGAGAGGGAGATAATATGAATTGAAGAAACCGTCTGGAGATGTTAATGAAATAGATTTTTTTTATTGCATGCGAAATTCAATTGTATTGGCTAGAGCGTAGTAAGAGGCAAGAATCCACCCAAATTTCCGAACAGCTAGCAATGGCACAAAATGCATGCAATAGCCCACTTCACTACCTAAGAACAGCTCGAATATTTATTTCGATAAATTTAAACCTAATCTCATTACAATTTTTGGCGCCCAACGTGGGGCTATCCGTCAATAGAAACATTTAAAGTTTTGACCAAATTTCACCTTTTCATACATTATCTTTCGGATTCCCCTAACAGATTTTCATAAATTTTTTTTATTTTTCATTTCTTAGTTCTTTAATTTATATTCAAGTAAATACACACCCCAGCAAAGCAATTTAACATGTTTTGTCTAATATTTCGAATGCAAGATTTAGAAAATGGAAACTGGTATAATCGGTTGCTTTTATAGTTTCATACTTCAAGCTTCGATCCGTTGCATTTTCTGAAGTTATTCATTCCTTTTTGTTTAAGTTTATTGCTTTGGAATTGGTAAAATAGCGTACTCTTTTGTTTGGCTGGTAGCAGAACTTATCTTGAAACCGTTGCTGGATTTCATTTAACTGTACCAGGTACAATTAATGACCGAATGTTTTCTTGTTTGTTTCACATCAACACGATAAATTTGTAAACGCTTAAAAACAAATGTCATTTCTCACAATTTGCCTTTATTACATTTGTTTTTTTTACATCTCACACGTCCGTCCTTAGTCAAGAATTTTTTTTATACATATATTTACTATTTTTTTTGCTACAATGGCAGAAGCCAGTAGTGCCGAAAATTTATTAATTGAAACCGAAATGCCAAGTTGTACTATATGTAAAATTTCTTATGTTGCTGAGGATATTGTGGTATCCACTCCTTGCAATCATATATATCATAAAGGATGTATTGTCAAATGGATTAAGACAGCACATTCATGCCCTATATGCAGAGCTTCATGTAGCCTTAATAAAATAAGGCCATATAATATTTCAAACAGGGCCATTCAAAATCTTTTAAATACAAGTGGACCTTCCAGCTCTCAAGGTGCTATAGCAAAGCGACCTCATACTCGTTCTCAACGAAATCCTCTTGATTGGTCATGGTCGGGAACCCCTTCACATAATCAACGCAATAGTTTAAACGCAAATCAAATACCTAATCCACCTCCAATGCAATCGGTTGGAGAAGACACAGGTGCCCCTGTAAGGCAAAACGCCCAAATAAACGTTAACGACAATATTTCTATTGCTCAATTTCAAGCATTAATTCAAGATTCGATCAGACAACCGCAGACTGAAATGATAGAGAGACTTACCCTTCAAATTAGATGATTGGTAGCTGAAGAGGTCAGTCGAGCGTTACCACCAGACCCAGTTGGTAATAATTATTCCCTACGGTCGCATCCACATGACTCTACACGTTCTCAACCGAACCATTCTACACGATCTCATAACAATGACTCCACCCGATCCCAACCTCATACCTCTAGGCGGTCTCAGCCAAATCATGTTAGGCAAGAAAATTCCAACAGAAATCCTTCACATGGATTCTGGAATAGCAGTGTTGGGGTGACCCAAGATAAAATTGCAAACATTATATCGAAATGGAATTTGACATTTTCTGGTCAATCCGATAATATTACTGTTGATAAATTTATTTATCGAATTGGAGCTTTAACTCGTCAAAGTCTTAACGGTGATTTCTCGATTTTGTGTAGTCAGGTTCACATGGTATTCTCAGGCAAAGCCTTGGATTGGTTTTGGCGATTCCATCAGCAACATGAACGATTTATTTGGTCTGAATTGGTGGAAGAATTGAGAGATCAATTTAAAGACAGACGGACCACTGACGATTTTATGGATTCTCTAAGAGGTCGAAAGCAAGGACCTAAAGAAAATTTCGAACAGTTCTATGATGCTATCATGAAAATAGTAGACAAATTTGAAACTCCCTTGCCGGAAACTGAATTAGTCTATATTATGAGAAGACAAGACAAGCTATACTTCATTTTCATATTTATTATATGCGCGAATAACGGATTTTTGTCAAAAACACGAACGAATTGAAGAGGAAATTCAACAACAAAGTCGATCTACATTTTCTCGTAGACAGGTTAATGAATTTAGCGAAAGAGACCATGACGATTATAGCGAAAGTGAGCAGGTTGTTGAAGCTTTAGACAGACCAATACAATGCTGGAATTGCAAAGAATTGGGTCATCGTTTTGATGAATGTTTAGGTGAGCGCACCATTTTTTGTTACGGATGTGGTGCTGAAAACACATATAAACCGAATTGTATTAATTGTTTAGGCAAATCAAAAAACTACAAACGGCCCAGTGTGGCCAAAACAACAAATTTGAAATCCACTCAATCCCAATCGACAATGAACACCCAATCCACACCCACCGTACAAACCCCACCATCCTAAAGCATATTGTCAGTTGCCAAACAAATTCACCTAATTCTATGTCCACTCCAAAAATTTAAAAAAATTCTTTAAATTTGGAAAATTCTGAAACAAATTCTAACAAATTCGCTAACTTTACATCATTTAAACCATATCACATTCGACTTCGCGAATATAATCAAATACGAGCGCGGATTTTTAATAATGATGATTCAGTCCCCCGTGCTCCGAAACGTTCCACTAGTCGAATGCGAAAATTCTGGGCAAACATTAAAAGACAGAAACAATTATTTTGTTCTACTATCATAGCAGATAAATCCAACTCGGACTTACGTCCTTATGCTACTGTAAAAATGTTTGATGTTGAAATACAGGGTCTTGTCGATACAGGTGCTTCTATAACGTGTATTGCCTCGGATTTCGCAAAGAAATGTTTGGAAACCGAAAATTTTAAGTATAAAAAACATACAAC
Organism: Heteromyza rotundicornis; assembly: GCA_951394025.1. Classification (NCBI taxonomy): domain Eukaryota; kingdom Metazoa; phylum Arthropoda; class Insecta; order Diptera; family Heleomyzidae; genus Heteromyza; species Heteromyza rotundicornis. Next base: position 42,260,366 of record OX596011.1, read on the forward strand.
ATTTTTGAGCACTGCAGACGGTAAGCAGCATTCCACAGTAGGTAGTTTAAAAACGTTGGTCACTTTTCAAAATCAAACCAAAATTCTTGAAGTTTTCATAATTCCAACTTTGTCGCAAAACCTTTACTTAGGTATAGATTTTGTTCGTTCGTTTGACTTAGCGAAAGATTTGTTTTGCACTCCTAAATTCGAGAATTCTATTGAAGTCAATAGCCTTGAAACTGAAGTCGAAAAGCACACGTTGTCGCGGGTACAACTATTGAAATTAAATAAAATAATATCCTTGTTTCCATCCTTTGCGATCGAAGGTCTTGGTCGTACCTCTGTGATATCACACGAAATTGACGTTGGTGAAAGTAAACCCATAAAACAAAGACATTTTTCAGTTTCGCCAGCCGTTGAAAAACTGCTTTTTAATGAAGTCGACAGAATGTTAGCGCTCGGTGTTATCGAAGAGTCGCAGAGCGCCTGGTCGTCACCAGTTGCACTCATTGTTAAGCCAGGAAAAGTAAGGTTGTGCTCGAAAAGTGAACAGTGTTACAAAGAAGGATGCATATCCATTACCTTTGATAGATGGCATATTGAGCAGACTTCCAAAAGCCGAGTTTATTACCAGTTTAGATCTCAAAGACGCCTTTTGGCAAATTCCGCTTCATGAATCATCCAAAGACAAAACAGCTTTCACTGTACCAAATAGACCATTGTATAATTTTGTAACCATGCCCTTTGGGCTTTGTAATGCTCCACAGACAATGTCCCGTCTGATGGACAAAGTTATCGCCGCACATTTACGCACGAAAGTATTTGTTTATTTGGATGATTTACTCATCATTACGGACACCTTTGAAGATCATTTATTAACGTTACAAGAAGTTTCAAGTTGCATCAAACGCGCTGGGTTAACAATAAATTTAGAAAAAAGCAAGTTCGCATTGAAAGAAGTTAAATATTTAGGGCATATTATAGGTAATGGCACTATCAGCACAGACTCGAATAAAGTTGAAGTCATTCGTAGCATTCCAATACCAACCACGATTCGACAGCTTAGGCGTTCCTTAGGGATGTGTGGATGGTATAGACGATTTGTGAAAGATTTTGCCACCCTATCTACTCCTTTAACTGCACTATTGCAGAAAAGTCGTAAATACGCGTGGACAGAAGAAGCAAATAAAGCTTTAGAATTGTTGAAAAACTGCCTATGTAGCACCCCTGTCTTGCACAATCCGGACTTCAGCCAACCATTCTCCATTCAATGTGACGCGAGCATGTATGGCATTGGCGCAGTGTTAGCGCAGCGAAATGAAGATGGAGAAGAAGTACCCATATCCTATATGTCAAAAAAGTTTAACCAGGCTCAAAGAAATTACACCGTGAGTGAACAAGAATGTCTTGCTGCAGTTCTGGCAATAAAAAAATTTAGGTCATATGTGGAAGGGCAAGAATTTGAAATTATTACCGATCACGCTTCACTTAAGTGGCTTATGAGCCAGTCTGACCTTCATGGACACTTAGCAAGATGGGCCTTAAAATTACAAGGATACAAATTTTCAATTAAACACCGCAAAGGTAGCCAAAATATTGTCCCCGATAGTCTATCACGAACTTTTGACGATTCTATTTCAATAGACGAGTTAAGTACCACTTTAAATTCTCTTGAAATCGATTTAAATTCTCCACATTTCAAATCTCAATCTTACCTTGACCTTATGGCAAACATTTCGAAAAATAACAAGCAATTACCAGATCTTTGTATTCGTGACGGTTTTATCTACAAACGGACAGACTATGCGGATGGAAATTCAGAACATGACGACAAAACTTGGAAATTGTGGGTCCCAGCTGAAATGACTGCCGAGTTAATAAAAAGGGCACACGATCACCCATTAGCTTCACACGGCGGCATTGGTAAAACGGTTGCACGATTGCGAACATTTTTCTTTTGGCCTCATTTACTCCTTCAAGTTAAATCTTATATACAAAATTGTGATACATGTAAGAAAACCAAAGCCACAAATCAGACTCTTAAACCACCAATGGGAAAACAAGTAGTTTCAGATAGGATCTTTCAGAAATTATACATTGACCTACTTGGTCCATATCCTCGTTCACGCAAGGGAAATATTGGAATTCTAATAATCTTAGACCATTTATCCAAATTTTGTTTTTTAGAACCGATAAAAAAATTTAATGCTAATGTCATCACGGAATACCTTGAAAAAAATATCTTTCATTTATTTGGAGTACCTGAAATGATAACAAGTGATAACGGAGTTCAGTTCAAGTCAAATGTGTTTAACAAATTGCTTGAAAGAGACCATGACGATTATAGCGAAAGTGAGCAGGTTGTTGAAGCTTTAGACAGACCAATACAATGCTGGAATTGCAAAGAATTGGGTCATCGTTTTGATGAATTTTTAGGTGAGCGAACCATTTTTTGTTACGGATGTGGTGCTGAAAACACATATAAACCGAATTGTATTAATTGTTTAGGCAAATCAAAAAACTACAAACGGCCCAGTGTGGCCAAAACAACAAATTTGAAATCCACTCAATCCCAATCGACAATGAACACCCAATCCACACCCACCGTACAAACCCCACCATCCTAAAGCATATTGTCAGTTGCCAAACAAATTCACCTAATTCTATGTCCACTCCAAAAATTTAAAAAAATTCTTTAAATTTGGAAAATTCTGAAACAAATTCTAACAAATTCGCTAACTTTACATCATTTAAACCATATCACATTCGACTTCGCGAATATAATCAAATACGAGCGCGGATTTTTAATAATGATGATTCAGTCCCCCGTGCTCCGAAACGTTCCACTAGTTGAATGCGAAAATTCTGGGCAAACATTAAAAGACAGAAACAATTATTTTGTTCTACTATCATAGCAGATAAATCCAACTCGGACTTACGTCCTTATGCTACTGTAAAAATGTTTGATGTTGAAATACAGGGTCTTGTCGATACAGGTGCTTCTATAACGTGTATTGCCTCGGATTTCGCAAAGAAATGTTTGGAAACCGAAAATTTTAAGTATAAAAAACATACAACATTTTTGAGCACTGCAGACGGTAAGCAGCATTCCACAGTAGGTAGTTTAAAAACGTTGGTCACTTTTCAAAATCAAACCAAAATTCTAATAATCTTAGACCATTTATCCAAATTTTGTTTTTTAGAACCGATAAAAAAATTTAATGCTAATGTCATCACGGAATACCTTGAAAAAAATATCTTTCATTTATTTGGAGTACCTGAAATGATAACAAGTGATAACGGAGTTCAGTTCAAGTCAAATGTGTTTAACAAATTGCTTGAAAAATATGACATTTTCCACAATTATACTGCATTTTACTCTCCGCAAGCTAACGCTTCAGAGCGGGTGAATCGAAGCATCATCGCTGCCATACGATCCTACATCAGCAAAGATCAAAAAGACTGGGATGAGAAATTGTCCGAAATCAATTGTGCTTTGCGTAGCTCTCATCACGTATCAATTGGTTTCTCTCCTTATTTGGTTGTATTTGGACAAAATATGATTACTAATGGTAAATCATATTCTCTTTTGCGAAATTTAAATATTTTAAATGAATTCCATACCACTATTGGTGACAAAAATAATATCGAGTCGATAAGATCAAAAGTTAATGAAAATTTAGACCGTGCTTATCGTACAAACCAACAAAGACATAATTTGCGCACCCGTTCAGTAACATTTGACGTAGGACAAACGGTTTTCTATCGCTCCTTTGCGCAAAGCAATGCCGCAAAACATTTCAATGCAAAATTGTCAAACAAATTTGAAAAAGGAAAAGTTGTTAGAAAAATCGGAAATCTCTACTACGAATTGGAAAATGAGGCACGAAAAAAAGTTGGAATTATGCATGCAAAAGACATCAAAGCGTAACTTCTGATCTTGTTTTGAATAATTTATTAAAACAAAATCTGTTTTGTAATGGTTGAATTTTTTATTAAACTTTTTTATACGAAAAGGAAAAAAATAACTAAATAAATAACTATCGAAACTGTTATTATAATTGTAGAGGCGGTTATGGTTGGATTTGTCAAGAAAATTCGTTAATTTAATTTAATTAATTTCAGTATCGATATTTCTAACTTCAATTCTCAACCTCAGGCGTTGACGGGTTACATATGAATTGTAGAACATTTTTGTACTAGAGTACTCCCACGCGTGGTGAATTTGGTGCGTGCCCTTGCCTTAGCCTTGGCTAGTCGGCTTAGTGAGGTGTTTAGAGACTTAATTGTAAAGGTCTCCCTCTTTTTCTGATAATCTTTAAAGCAAGAAGGTCTTGTGAAGAAACATAAAAATGGTTCCGCTAACATAGTCCGCTAATATTTCAACTAAATTATAAGTACAGCTTACATTTAAAGAAAAAAAATAGTTTTACAATAAAAGTTCAAAAGAACTCGTAGCTTTGTATTGAGTTATATTTGCATTTAAATAGTTAATTTCCACTATAAACAAAATCTGGATAGAAAAGTGCATCATATTTATGGAAATTTGTACGCACATCAAAAAACCCCTTTGATAAGGTAAAATTAAAAATAAATATACAAAGTGATTTTAAAAAAAAAAAAGAATTTAAATTTAATAAATTGTGTACCTTAGGGGTTTATTGCATATTCCGGCTATACCTGTTGAGGGAAGAAATCGTTGCCACATTGCGTTCAAGATCTCAAGATGACACCTCAAGGTGACCCTCCCTCCACGTGAAGAACCCAACGGAATTTAATTAGAGTTACACAGGCCTTCCCCCTATATATTTAATTTTTATGAAATTTAACAACACGAAAAAATCTAGAAGAACAAAAGAAAAAAAATATAAAAACTAAAGAAAAGAAAAAATAATAAGAATAGAAGTCCGCTAAAAGAAAAAAAAAAATTTTTTGAATTTGATAATTAAGTATCTTAAATGTTTAATAAGAACTTTGCTAAGTAAAATAAGTGAAAGAAAATTGTATTTTCGCAAACTTTGAAATTCGCACATTACAATCAGACTTTAATTGACTATTACCCTACCTTTATACATTGGAGCAATACACACACATCTAATACGCATTACTTCTATACAGAGACACTTTTTATCCGTATACCATTAGGCGTTCCTTTAATTAATCACCCTGTAATACTTTAGCTCTCTACCCCACCAAAGCATCGCTCACCATTCAGCTCTGTACGAGAAAGATCTTTCAACGTCATCGCTGCAGTGAAAATATGTGAGTAATCTAAAACAAATTTATCTTCATGAATTTATGATATAAGCAAAAACGACAGCGAATATTCTCTCTTAAGAGAATGGTGGAAGCCGAATATTACTGTCATTCTTGGTTCTATCATTTCTTTTTCTCATGTTTAATTTAAAGCTACGCCTAATAATTCATAACAACAAATAATGTGCAACCGTGTACAAAAACAATAAAAATTCTCTTGCATACGAACGGTCACGACAGATTTACGATATTAGTTATTAACATGTTGCTGACGTTGACATAAGTAACATTATCAACCTTTTTGATTATATTATCCCAACTATGCTATTACTTTGATTGTTTATAAAGCGAAAAAAAAAAAAACAAATTGTAAGCGATTTTGAAATTATAAATTAAAGACTAAATAATATGAATTGAAATTTTGATATTTATAATTTTTTTATAAACAAGCTCTATTATGTGTCCCTAAACATTTCTGTGTCTTGACTTTAGGTTGATGTGAGATGTATGTAGATTCAGGGGTCAACAAAATGAGGCTATTGATCCAAGGTAGGGTGGGTATCAAGCCTGTTAACCATAACATCTTTGGTTGATGGATTAGGTGAATTGTGAGAGGGAGATAATATGAATTGAAGAAACCGTCTGGAGATGTTAATGAAATAGATTTTTTTTATTGCATGCGAAATTCAATTGTATTGGCTAGAGCGTAGTAAGAGGCAAGAATCCACCCAAATTTCCGAACAGCTAGCAATGGCACAAAATGCATGCAATAGCCCACTTCACTACCTAAGAACAGCTCGAATATTTATTTCGATAAATTTAAACCTAATCTCATTACACCTTTACCAGCTTTTTTTAAAAATAATCCATTACTATATTCTTCTTCTAAAACTGTGTTGTGTCGAATTTTTTCTTCCAATAATTTGTCATTTGTTTTTTTATCATTATACGCTTTATAAATAGTAGTACCAGCAGTTACATCTGCTGCAATTGCTGGAATAAATGGTAATAAAGCTGCTAAAAACCCTCAAATTTTTTCATTGTTCAAGCTTTGTTTTGTTTAAATTTTCAATGATTAATATAAACTCTTTCAGAGACACTAGAATTGTTAACGGTTTTTGTTATACCCATACCCATTTTTCTTTTAAATTTCATTGCATTAGTAGTTAAATATGCATTTACCTTTTCACCTAATTTGGAATCAGAAGCAATAACTCGTTCCCAAGCTTTTTCTTCTAATATTTTATTCGCTTCATACCTTTTACTTAATTTTTTATTATTCGAATAAGCAATGTCATGTTCTTTATCTGTAATATCTAATTTATTAATTGGTAAAATATTTTTTTCTTCCTTTAATTGAAGATTAGTACCAGGTCCAAGATAATTATAACCTGGACTATGCAATCAAATGGAAGTTTATTTATAAAACTGTTTAATATTCCTTTACCATAATGCCTAACCATTTGTTTAGAAAAAAAAATTTCAAAATAAATAAAAAATGCTTTAAATATACTGTGATGTAAATAATATGGTTCGTATGGTATTCGGACGAGAGTGTAAATTAATATTTTAAAAAGCCAAAAAGCCGTCGGCAAAACCGAAATCGCCATACTTGAAAGCAGATTTCGCCACAGACAACAGCGCCCCCTACATTTAACAAATTTATATAAGGTTGCGTTCATATTTACGCGGTTGGCGTGAACACTCTTTATATGGTTTTAGAAATAGTCCTTTACCCATAGCTATTGACTCCATATATCTATTGTGGCGAGTAGCTTCACCCAATTGTTCCTTTCCATTTTTTATATCATTTAAAACTTTTGCAACGGCATATCCTCCAGAAGCTATACCTCCAAGAGCACCTAGTGCTGTTAAAATGGGTATTAGAGGTAAGAATCCACCAATTTTTGGAACTGGGATTACACGTGGTATGTTTACTTGAGAGTTTTTCCGTTTAAAACTTGATTGAACAGCTTTATGGGCTATTTTATATGCATCATTGAATGAATTTGATTTCTTCTTTATCAACCTGTTTACACCTTTTTTAACTGCTAACGAAAAGAGATTCTTTCCATTTACTTTAGGTTTTTTATACTTTCTACGCTTGGTTTTCCTTTTTTTCGATTTACGTTTCTCTCTCTTTTTCTTAATACCCATTCCAAACTTAACTTTTGCTTTCATTACATTTGTTACGAACCAAGCGCTGGCACGTTCTTTCAAATCACTATCTTTCGACGTAACTCGTTGCCAAGCTTTCTCAGATAAAATTTTATCCGCCTTATGTCGTGTGTTTATATCTTTTGATTGTGAATATGCAATATCATGCTCTTTACAAGCTGTATCCAACGGATTAATGCCTTTATCGCCTCTTTCTAGACGTTTTTGCAACTTTGTTCCTGGTCCACAAAATTGATAACCCGGCAAATGAAGTTCAATTGGCAACGAATTTATTAAGTTGTTTATGAAACCGTATCCTCTTTTCAACTGTTTCCGATCTGTATTATCCTTGTATATTATACCCATTTTTTCAAAATAAAATTAACATTTGGTTGTGAGTATAAAAGGCGAATGATGAATATAGTATATATACGATTGATTTATATCCCAATTAATATAGTATTCAAAATGAGATTAATTAAACAACGTATTCAGCTTAATGTTAATAATGCTGACTTATTTAATGATAACAATAAAAAAAAGAAAATTGTTCACAGTCCACTTTTACCTAATTCAATACGTGCTTTATTTGTTGGACCTCCAAATTGTGGTAAAACTAACGTTATGATTAGTCTAATTGTAAATCCAAATGGTTTAAAGTTTAAAAACATATACATATATTCAAAATCGTTATATCAACCAAAATATGAGTATTTGAAGAAACTCATTGAACCGATAAAAGGAATTAATCTCTACACGTTCTCAGAAAACGAAGATGTCATAGGTCTAGACAAAGCTAAACCAAATTCAATTTTCATATTTGATGATGTTATTTGTGATAAACAAAAGACTATACGAGAATATTTTTGTATGAGTCGTCATAAACAAATTGATTGTTTTTATTTGTGTCAAACCTATACAAAAATTCCGAAACATTTAATACGTGATAATGCAAACATGATTATTATATTCAAACAAGATGATATGAATTTAAAACATATTTTTAATGATCATGTTATTGGGGACATGGATTTCAGAATGTTTATAAAAATTTGTAATGAATGTTGGAAGGATAAGTATGGATTTGTTGTGATCAATAAAGATGCTCCTATAAACAAGGGTCGATATCGAAAAGGTTTTGACAATTTCATCCATATATAATATCACATCACCACCTGTTACAACACAGATCAGTATCAGATATATACCAGATCAGTATCAGATATATATCAGATCAGTATCAGATACACATCAGACCAGTATCAGATACACATCAGATCAGTATCAAATATTCGATAAATCATAGAAACAATAATCATGAAAAATACAAATCTGAATGTTTTAGCAAACCTTGCTCACACTCGGAAATTCTTAAAGAACAAATTAAAGGAAATAAAGTTAGGTGAAATAGATCGAGTTAATTTGCTTGATAATACATTTCAACCCATTTCAAAATCATTGAATGAAATAATTGGAAAGCTTAACAAAAATGAATACAATGGATATAATAAAGAAAAAAAAACATACTAACGATCTTGTTAAAAACAAAAAAGAAAATATTGATGAAATGTTTTCGGATGCTATTGATGATGATGATGATGACCTACAACAACAATCCACTCAAAATTTATATTTAAATGTTGAACCACAGTATCTATCAACACTTGATACAACAATGGATGATAAAACAATTTTAAAAAAGCGTAGTTTATTAAACAAAAAAAAGCAAAGGAATAACAAACCGTACCAACGTATAAGCAAGAAAAAACCCAACATTGAAAATGAATTAGCAAGGACTTTAAAATATTATCAACGGTCAAATACCATACAACCTGACAATCAAACAGTTGAATTTGAATAAGACTTCAAAAATGAGAATGTATATTCTGATGCAGGTGATAATGAAAATATATTAAATGATGTTCCCGAATATAAAAACAAAATAAATTATAATACAGAATCTGAATCTGACTTTGAAAATGAAACAAAACCAAGGGTTAAAAAACAAATTATAACAAAACAGAACAACAAAGGGTTGCAAAAAAATTTTAAACAACATTCAAGAGATCTTCACAATAAAAACAAACGTTTGTTGCAACAAGAGAAATATGCTAATAATTTCTCCAAGTTGAGAACATTCATGATATTGGAAATGATTTAGTACCTATCAGGTATGAAAAAGACATCGATAGCACGAGCAAAGGAGAAAAAACAGATCAAAAACTAACTAGAGAGTGGACTATCTTCGGCTATACCGAAGCTGAAATACCCCCACACAGTAGGAAGAAGTACCTCGAACATAAAAAAATGTCGTCTCAAGACCCTATTTTGAGCCAATTATAGGTGGTTTTGGAGCCCGGACCAAAATCAATTTCTAAAAAATTACAATCAAATCCACCAAAAAAAAAAAATTGGTCTCAAGACCCCATTTAGACCCTTATATATGTGACTTCGGAACCTCGGACCATGTCAAAAATACGTTTCTAAACATTTCCAATCGAATACAGCAATAAAAAAGACTTGAACAATTTTTACCTTTTTTTTCGGTGTATGGGAGCCACGCCCAGTTTTTATCCGATTTGGCTGATTCTCGAACTTGATCTCAGTATTCACGAGAAAAACTTGTACCCAAAGTTTCAAGTCGATATCTCCAAAACTGCGACCGCTATCGTGCGGACGGACAGACGGACAGACGGACAGACGGTCAGACGGACAGACGGACAGACGGACAGACGGACAGACAGACGGACAGACAGACGGACATCGCTAAATCGACTCAGGAGGTGATGCTGATCAAGAATATATATACTTTTCCATACCGGACACGGCTCCTTATGGGCGTTACAAACGTTGTGACAAAGTGAGTATACCCTGCCACAGTGAGTGTGGGGGTATAAAAATAAAATAAAAAAAATTTATCATACAACAATAAAAAAGACTTGAAAAATTGTTACCTTTTTTTTCGGTGTATGGGAGCCACGCCCAGTTTTTGTCCGATTGGGCTGATTCTCGAACTTGATCTCAGTATTCACGAGAAAAACATGTAAAAAAAGTTTCAAGTCGATATCTCCAAAACTGCGACCGCTATCGTGCGGACGGACAGACGGACAGACGGACAGACGGACAGACAGACGAACATCGCTAAATCGACTCAGGAGGTGATACTGATCAAGAATATATATACTTTTCCATACCGGACACGCCTCCTTATGAGCGTTACAAACGTTGTGACAAAGTTAGTATACCCTGCCACAGTAAGTGTGGGGGTATAAAAATAAAATAAAAAAAATTTATCATCCTATTATATCAAAAGAAATTCTCAACTCTCAAAATGATAAGCAACATTTTAATTTAAAAGAAAATAAAAGCAATAATAGTAATAATGAGGAAATTTGATAGAAAATGAAGAACAAAAAGAAAACAGAGTAAGAAGAGACATTGAAAATGATCGAGAGCTATGGACGACATATAAACAATTTAAGCGCAAGGCTAAGGATCAACTAAACACAGATTATAAACATCTTAAACAATTGCCAAATAACCGAAATAAACAAAATTCTCTACAACAAAACATACAAATACTTAAGGACAGTAACAAATTGGATAAAGTATATGGATTTAATATTGATTCAACGGGTAGATGGAGATATGGAAAAGAACCTTTAAAAATCCCTAATAAAAATATAATTTCTGTTGGAAAATCTAAATGGCAGATGACACCTGGTCTATTTGAATTAGTTTTTCACACAAACCCCATTCATTTCACTAAACGAAATTTACAAAATTATAAAGATATTCTATTATCTACAAATTCTCATAGACGTAATTATAACTCAAATGATCAAATTAAAGGTACAAAATCTTATAAATATCAACGTATAATAAAAAAGTTATTCAATTTACCAAACGCATTAATACGTGGAAGTGGCCTTAAGGTTGTAAAATCTAATAATAATAAATCAGATTATGAGTATTGGGATGATCCGAATGAATTAGTTGAAGGATTACGATTACTTATAGCATCATCAACTGCTGGACATAATCATGATAATGAAATAATATCAATTATTGAGGAGTTAAAAGAAGCTAACATAATTATATAAAATAAAAATGTATACAAATATTGATAAATTTGGTCATTGTTCATCATCATCGAATGATGAAAATGGTGTGGTAAATATTAAGAAAGTATTAAAAAATACTCTTGGTTTGAATTTAGATGAAAATAAAAACCTGAGTTTACAAATGAAAAGAATTATCAATATAGGTTTATCTAAGGATGATAATGATGTCATTACAAAATATTTTTTATTCACAAACCTAAACAGGGTAGAAAACAAATTTTAAATAAGGATTCGAGAAATAAATGGAATGCTTCAAGATAGCATTAGAAATGATGTAGAATTAATTGAAAGTGCTATTGATGAACGAATAAAATCTACATATGAAGAAAGTTTGATGGAAATTTATGATTACTTAAAGATTATAGAGAACTATTTGTTAAATTATGTAGTAGCAAAAAAGCAACCCAACGATGATGATGTGGAAAGACTAAAAATAAAACATACCAAAATAAAAGGGTAGACAAAAAATATATATTCATAATAATGAATAATAAACGAGGAATAGTTGAAGAATTGCATAAGCAAGCACGGAAAAATTTTAGAAGAAGACATGTAATTATGAAAGGTATTGACGACTTGTGGCAAGCTGATTTGGTGGAAATGAGGGAATATGTTAGTGTTAATAATGGTTATCACTATCTTCTAACTGTTATTGACACATTTTCAAAAAAAGCCTGGGCAGAAGCTTTGAAAAATAAAACTGGAGAAAATGTTACAAACGCAATGAAAAGAATTTTCAATATGAGTAATCGCACACCAAAAAATCTCCAAACAGATGACGGAAAAGAGTTTTTTAATACACATTTCAAAAGATTAATGATAATAAAAGATGTCAACCATTATTCAACATTTTCAACACTAAAAGCATCTATAGTGGAACGCTTCAATAGAACTTTAAAAGGAATGATGTGGAAAGAGTTCAGCTTTAATGGTTCATACAAATTGATTGATCTTTATAAAAATCTAGTTGATAAATATAATAATACATTTCATAGAACAATTATGATGAAACCTAATGAAGTAAATTCTTCAAAAGAAAACAATATATTGAATACTGCTTACAACCATATTCCAAAATTTAAATTAAATGATAATGTTAGAATAAGTAAATATAAACATATATTTGAAAAGGGATATACACCAAATTTGACAACTGAAATCTTTAAAGTTAAACGTATTCAAAATACAAATCCTACAACATATATACTTCAAGATTATTTAGATAATGAAATTAAAGGTGGATTCTATGAATATGAATTAATGCCAACTAAATTTCCACAAGTATATTTAGTTGAAAAAGTTTTAAAAAGACGTAATAATAGAGCTTATGTTAAATGGTTAGGATTCTCCTCAGATCATAATTTTTGGACTTATGTTAATGATTTGATTTAATATAAATGTAATAATACATAACAAACATATTTTAGTTAAGTACTTAATGATAAGACAACAACATGTCGTTTACTTTGACAATAAATGGATATTCATCACAACTTGTTGCAAATTATTTTCCGCCTATTGAACTCAAACAAGATTATGTTTGTGGATTAATAAGTTTCGATTCTTATCACACAATTCCAAATGTGGATGTAGAAAATAATTTATTTCACATTGGAGGTAAAATTATTGAGATACCTATTGGATCATATGAATTAAAAGATATATCTACCAAAATAAGTGATGAAAATAAGTGATGAATATGAGCAATATAGCGCTGGATTTATTAATATAAAAGCAAACTATAATACATTGCAAACGGAAATTTATACTTCGAGAGAACCAATCTATTTCGATAAAGAACATTCAATTGGAGTATTACTTGGTTACAGTAACAGAATATTAAAGTCTGATACTAATCATATTTCAGATAATCCAATAGATATATCTAAAATAAATACAATATCCGTCGAATGTAATATTATTAATGGATCATATATAAATGAAGTTTCCGCACATACAATTCACCAGTTTTCCCTTAGAGTTAGTCCAGGATATAAAATTACTGAAATACCAGCAAATGTTATATATTTACCAGTTAATACAACACAAATAAGCACTCTTGTCCTTAAAGTTGTAGATCAAGGTGGTAACCTAATTAATTTTCGTGGAGAAAAAATATCAATAAGACTACATTTAAAACCTATATAAAAAAATAAAATGATTATTTTAAATAAAAAGCATTTACATAATGACTTTGCAATTAGTTTACCTTCAACATTAAAAGAAGCCAATTCCGATAAGAAATTTAATTCTACACAGAAAGAAATTGACAGCAAACGTAAAATTCACCTAACTAAATCTAACAAAGAGTTTTTAAAAAGCATTGGATTGCGTTTAAAAAATGAGTAACATGATAAATGTTCTATAGAACATTTGATGAAAGTATAATAAAAAAAGAATATCACAGTTATACACCATATTTACAAACATTTAAAAATAATGATGAAATACGTATACCAATACAAAATCAGGATTTGTATGTTCTATTAAGTGAGAGCCTTATATATATTGAGGGATTTATATCAAATAAAGACGCTACTGTTTCAAAAACTGTCAAGCTCACAAACAATTGTATGGCATATTTATTTGATGAAATTCGCTATGAAATGAATGGAATAGAAATTGATCGCACTAGACAATTGGGAATAGCATCGGATATGAAGAATTATGTGTCACTCAATGAATTTGAAAGTAAAATTCTTCGAAATGCGGGATGGTGCCCTTTTGATGAAGAAAATACGGAACTTGAAACTGGACATTTTAATTTTTGTATACCTTTAAAAAATTTGCTTGGATTTGCTGAAGATTTTGATAAAATACTAGTCAATTGCAAACATGAATTGATTTTGATGCGGTCTAAAGATGATAAAAATATTATGAAATCAACGACTTCAACTGATAATCTTGTGTTAAAACTTTTGAACATCACTTGGAAAGTGCCACACATACAACTTTCAGACGCTTATCGATTGAAAATGTTGAAAACTATCAATAGTAAACAATCATTATATATATCATTTAGAAGTTGGGATGTTTATCATAATCCTTCTCTATCGGAAAGTATAAATATTTTGTGGAATGTTAAACTAGCAGGTGAAAATGAAAGACCAAAGAAACAACGATTTTCAACATTGTAATTTAACGGATGTAAAAGTTTATCTCAACTCTTTTGTATATCCCTATGACGATCTCAATCTTAGATTTGATCATAATCGATATGCTTTATTATATGATATGTATCAAAAATTTCAAGAAAGCTACTATGGACGTACTCCACAACCACTATTATCACCACAAGATTTTATCAAAATTGGACCAATAATTGTTTTTGATGTGTCCCATCAGAATGAATCTGTAAAAGGAGGACCAATAGACATTCGAATTGAATTAAAATTTCATTCAAATGTTGAGCCTAAGACATCTGCTTATTGTATGCTCGTTCATGATAAAATGTTTGAATATGTACCGCTCACAAACGATATTAAAAAAATAATATAAATAAGTGTGATCAAAAAATAAAAATTTATTACCAAGTATAATGTTTGCAAGTGTTGATGTTCAAGGGTTTAAAGTCGTTGATAACAAATTTGTTGTAAAGGAGATAGCCGTTGTTTTCATAATTTAAAATGGAACATGGAAGTGATGACTTTAAGAAAGTTCGAGAATATTTAATAACAACATTAAAAAGTAGAAAAGTCCATGTAAAGGGAAAGGAGAAACAAAAGTGGATGACTGATTTACTAAAACAGTTTGTCTTCAATGTAGAAGATATTCCGCAATATGATGAAATAAATTTAACAATGTTATATAATTTATATCCAAGTGTTGTTCAATGTGAATATCACAACAACAACAACAACAACAACAACAAAATAAACAAAATAAACAAACGTCAAATACGTTGCGCTTTAAAATCTGCAGTTATTTTATATAATAAACTATGTAATAAAAATTCTTATATAAATATATAATTTTTTAAAAATCTAAACATTTTGTCTTGTAATTTAGAAACGAGTAGATCATAGAGAGGAAACAAACATGAAAACTTTATTGATTCTTAGTTTATTTTTGATTTTAAAAAATATCTATGGTGTTCCATTTTGGAAATTGGGAGATCTTAATAGTATTCCAACAAATCAGAACTCTAAAAGTATTGAATTCAATTTAACACTACCAGATCATAATATCTTGAAAATAAATATTTTATTATTATTATTTAAAGAAAGTGAACCGATATATTATAATGATGAAAATAATATAACGAGAGAATCAACGGAGTTATTTACAACAACAGAATTACCTACAACAGTAGCACTTGAGATTACAACTCAAGGAAAACCTTTAAGAATTTTTACTGTAGATGAGGCAATAGAATCATTTCGAAGAGAACTAATTGATAAAGAGAATGATATTGGTGGCATTATTGATTCTAAACAAACATTTTATCGTCATTTTAAACTTGAATATGAACATGTAGGTATTCCAATTCGGTGTACCTATGATAGCAGATATGAAGAAAAACGATTGAGTATTAAATGCTTTGAATATCGTGAAATGGAAACAGAGACAATTCTTAGTAATGGTGAAATTGAGATGGTTCGTATCCAAGACCCTCATTACAAACCACTAAACGTTGAAATAATTGACGTAAAAGACTATATGCAGACTTTGAAGATGACTATTACTTAAACGGGGGCGAGTGAGAGAACATTAAATCGAGAGCATATGAATTTATATAAATTATTAATCTTACTATTATTACATATACATTATGTAATAAGCTATCAAACTGATTGGAGGAATCAACAGATTAGTAGTATAAGAAATTATGAAGATAGCAAGCAATTATGTTTTATCATACATATTCCAAATACTTCTTTACGGATAAAAGTCAATTTAACAATTCAATTGGAACATAAAAAGCTAGATGATATTGATATCAGCACTTCCTCATCAACTACAACATGGAGTCCTTATAGAATATCAAACAATCATGAATTAGAAGATCGTAAGCGTTATCAACGCAATGAAGCAGCATCACAAAAAATGTTTACTGTTCAAGAAGCAATTGCAGCTTTCAAGAAAAATCTAGTGGAAAAAGAAATGCAAATTGGTGGTATTTTTGAAAGTTCAGGAGTTTTTCATCGTCACTTTAATTTAGTATATGAGAGTTGTGAAATACGTATCAAATGTTCCTACTATAGCAATTATGAAAACCACACATTAAATATCTATTGCTTTGAATTAAATGAGGAATCGCATAATAATAACTAGAGAGGCGTTATACGAACGGCCATCTTACAATATAAAACCAACAATCATTAATATTAATTCTTATTCACAAACTCTACACATGAGGGTGCAGTAGGTTAAAAAAAAATAAAAAAACAATGGCAATTATAAAGGATATATATAATTTTCTAAAAAAATTTTCCAATATAATACCGGAGGATGAAAAGAATAGACTTATTCACATTCAATCAAATATTGAATATAAAAACAGACTTAAAAAAATTAAATCTCGTTTTGGTGAACATTATGAAGATTGTCTTTGGTCAGATGACAATTGTGAATCTGGACCAGATACTTGTGGTTGTTATTCAGTAAAACGAATGGAAGATGAGGCAAACAAAATAATTCAACTTTATTCAAATATATATAATTTACATAGTTGTGAAAATTGTGTTTTTAATAAATATATATAAAATTAACCACAAAATTGTGATAACAACACAATAAAATGGATAAGTAATTTACTTATAAATAGTTTCAACATTTTGGAAAAATGTATTAGTATCAAATCAAAAGTTATCATACTTACAACTAACAAACAAAAAAAATGAATACGGATATATTTTGGGGAGCTGATAAGGACATGGATTTTTTCAGTGAACTTCAGTCATATATGGAGGACCCACAGAACGACATGAATAAGAATGAAGAAGAGTAGCAAATTCTTCAACTACAACCTCAACAACAACAACAACAACAACAACAACAACAACAACAACAACAACAACAACAACAACAACAACAACAACATTATTTTGGAAGTGAAATGTTGCAGTGTTATGAAGACTTAGATAAAATGTTTGAGGAAGTTCATAACGAAGAAGAAGAAGAAAAAGCAAAAAAATCTTTAAAACGTAAAAAAGCGTAAAAGAACACCAAAAACAAAAACAACAACAACAACCACAACAACAACCACAACAAGAACAACAAAAAGATGTCCAACCTGCTATTTGTAGTAAATGTAAACATGAAGATTTAAATGTTTTAAATTTATTTAAAGCTAACAAATTTACTATTGCTGCGAAAAGTTGCAAAGAAAAAAAACCAACTTTTGAAGTAAACTTTAAAAAAAATGTTGAAGTGGAAAGGTTGAAAAAAATAATTCAACAATGGAGCAATGATGAAGTCTTGAATCAGGAAAATCTGGATTTGATACACGTTGCTCCATCTAAAATGACCATTAGAAGCGAAATCGAATGGTTTTCCGAAGATAAATTCTTAAAACAACTAATGGGAATTATCTACAAATATAAGAAAGTCAACACTCTTAAAAATGTTATATGTAGTAAAAAATCAATGTTTGTATTTGTTCGATTTATTGATAATCAATTTCACATTTATAAGTGTACTAATATTTTACATTTAAAATAAAAACATATTAAATTTATTAAAACTATTTATTTTATGTTAATTTTATTGTTTATGCATTATTATCATTATTATAAAACTCAAAATCGAATTTCTTGCTGTTTCCAACAGTCAATTTTTCAAATGCAAACGATCCTTTGTTCATTGCCTCCAGAGTTTTGTCCTTTAACTTATTATAGCATTGCGGCAGAAAGATTAAATTTTTTTCTAGTTCCAACATGATCTTCGGCCCGAAGATAGTGTTCTTCCACTCCGCTTTAAGAATTATAATTTTTTGATTTGGAGGGACATCAGTCAACCTCAAACATTGTTTTATGAATCCTGTTTTTTGATTATTTTTAATATTATGCAGTTCCTTTATTTCTTCGCACATTTTAATTTTTATATTTTTTTTGACTTGTTTAACGTTCGTTTGCTTAAAAACTTAAAAGCCGAGTGTGAAATGTCAATTAGTTTTTTGACATTTTATAGTGTTAGAGCGCGAGTTTTTAAAAAATTTGTTTCTAGAACTTTCAATTCTTATCTAGACATTATCGCGGTTTTTGGTTTTAATAAATTAGTATATAGTATACCTCGCACTAGAAACAATCAAATATGGTTTCAGCAGCAGAATTAGAAAATTTCATAATTGAATATCAAAAATTAATAGACCGCGATCATGTTAAAGTTTTTCAAGACATGATTACTGAAATGAGGTCATCGCTTCGTTTCACATATTCTATACATGGATTACATAAAATAGATTGTTGTTATGTACAAAATGTGGATAAGGAAACTTATAATATTTGTAATTGTACAATTTTGTGGTCACGATACCAAACTATAAAAAAAGTCTATAATTTATATCAGGGTTGGCAACCGAATCGAATAAAGGTTTCGGTTTTACTCCCACTTGCCAATCGGTTTTGGTTATCGGTTTCGCTCCTTGATTTTGAAAAGGTTTCGGTTGGTTGGAGCGATTGAAAAGGTTTCGGTTTAGGTTTTAAAAGGTTTCTAGATGGCCCAATATTAGGAAATTTTATATAAATTCTATATAAATCAAGGGTGCTGAATCTAAGTACATTTACAGAATTTCCTTATCTAATCGCATTTTCAAACAAACGGACGCATGTCCGGTATGGATAAGTATATATATTCATGATCAGCATCGAAAACAGATTTAGCCATATCCCCGTCTTTCTGTCACCATACACGCTGGAATGTTTTTTTTTTGAGACATCGATGTGAAACTTTGGGTTTACGTTTTTATCTCCGAATTGAGATCAAGTTCGAGAATCAGCTAAATCGGACGAAAAAGGCTGCCATATAAAACTACGAAAAAATAGCGAAAATTTTCCAAGTCTTTTCAAAAACCATAAAAATGCCTGCGCACACAGAGGCGTCATTCGTGCCGCAGGCGGTTTCGAAATTAATTTTGTCACAAATAATTGTATTTTTGAAAATATAGCGTTTTTCATACAGCCTGTTTCCATATCAATACAATAAATAACAAACACAAAAAGACAGTTTCAAAACCAATTCGAATCAGTTTGAAAATAAACCTTTTGACTGTTTCCATAGTAGTCTAATAAATAACAAACAAAATAGTCATTTTCAGAACCATTTCAGTCAGACTTTTTGATTGTTTCCATAGCAATATAATAAATAACAAACAAAATCTACTGCGGTGAAATCGCTGCCTGTGTGAGGCACTTTGCGTTTTCGAAGCTAGATTTTTTAAATATAGAAATGGTTCTGAAATTATATAGCGAATATCGCCTCTGTGTGCGCCGGCCTTATAACAAGATTTATTGAATATTTAAAAAAAATAGTTCCTATATTTTAAAAATTTATGAAATAAATATACGAAATATACGAAAACCTTTTGAAAACCGATTAAAAACCCGTAACCTTTTCAATTGGTTTTGGTTGAACCCATTCAATCGGTTACGACGAATCGGTTTCGGTTTAGGTTTCGCTCCCTAAAATGAATCGGTTTCATTCGGTTTCGGGTTCGGTTACGGTTTCGGTTGCCAGCCCTGATTTATATGCAGCTATCTTCAAAGAACCGCTGTGGACTTCTTATTAGTGATAAGATATTATATAATATATATGTATTCTAAATGTTAATTAAAATGTATTTAACATTATCCGTTATGCAAAATAAAATAATATCAAAAACCACAGAAGACAATTTTATTTATATAACTTCTTATCAAAAACCAAAAAAAAACAGACAAACAGGCGTGTGGGAAACATATGAACAACTACTAATAAAAAAAAACCGCAGAAGAACAATTTAATATTTTCCCAAGCATTAAAAACCAAAAATATTTTTATATTTAAATTTTATTCAACTGCTTATCAAAAAACTACAACGAACGGACAGAGGGACAGAGGGACAGAGGGACAGAGGGACAGAGGGACAGAGGGACAGAGGGACAGAGGGACAGAGGGACAGAGGGACAGAGGGACAGAGGGACAGAGGGACAGAGGGACAGAGGGACAGAGGGACAGAGGGACAGAGGGACAGAGGGACAGAGGGACAGAGGGACAGAGGGACAGAGGAGAGGGACAGAGGGACAGAGGGACAGAGGGACAGAGGGACAGAGGGACAGAGGGACAGAGGGACAGAGGGACAGAGGGACAGAGGGACAGAGGGACAGAGGGACAGAGGGACAGAGGGACAGAGGGACAGAGGGACAGAGGGACAGAGGGACAGAGGGACAGAGGGACAGAGGGACAGAGGGACAGAGGGACAGAGGGACAGAGGGACAGAGGGACAGAGGGACAGAGGGACAGAGGGACAGAGGGACAGAGGGACAGAGGGACAGAGGGACAGAGGGACAGAGGGACAGAGGGACAGAGGGATGGGGGTAAGACAAACCCACATAAAAACAGCTGATCAGCTGACAGCTGTGATGTACGCGACAAAACCACAAAAACTACAGTCAACTACGACGTAAGATATGACAAGACGTAAGATATGACAAAACCGCAAAAAAATTAGGTCAACTATGACGTACGCGACAAAACCACAAGACAAAACCACAAAAACAAGATAAGGGACGGACGGACAAAAACGAGATAAGACGGCGCTCCTGCTCCTGAGCCAGAACCCCCATATTATAACTACTCACTCAGCAACTGCATGTTCTCGAAGTGTCGAAATTATGATCAGAATTGAATTCAACTTCAACTTTATCGACATTTAATGCTTGTACACAACATAAAACAGTGCTTTAACGCGATAAGAATATATGTGTGCTTAGCTCAACTGGCTAAACGCTTTGAACAAACTTTATTTCTGTGTACCCATATTCAATCCCGCATGAATGTCACAAGACTTTTTTAAATTACAAAATTATTCTGACAGTTATGAGTAATCAAAACAGCTCACCCGGTGAACACTTTTCGTGTGACGTAAGAGTTATGACTAATCAAAACTGCTCACCCGGTGAACACTTTTCGTGTGACGTAAGAGTTATGAGTAATCAAAACTGCTCACCCGGTGAACACTTTTCGTGTGACGTATGAATTATTCTGTTATAGCAATACTAACGTAGAAGAGAAGCTTAAGATTAAGAAAAATTGTGAGAAAATTCTAGTAACAGATATTTCTATGAAAATACTAAAATTATAAACGTAATATTAATTACAATGCGTAACCGAAAAAAAAGCCTAGAACTTGGGGCGCCACCTATTACACGTTGTAGGTATGTCCAAAAAAATTATAACTGCAAATTTCGATTTAAAAAAATTCTTAAATCGAAAAAACCGTTAAAATAAATGTCAAAAAATGGTGTCTGAGCGATGTTTTCAGTAATAACTCAAAGTAATATAAATCAAAATTATACACTGATTGAAGCGACTGCTTCTCTTCTCTTCAACAAGCTATAGCTTATGCATATCGACCTCACGCTTCCAAAGTTATCATTAAAAATTGGGTAACACCGACACTTTTTGAAAAATTTGGAAAAAATCAAAAAAAATTTCGTAAAGTTCTGCAATCTAATAAATATTTTTGAAAAATTGTCAAACTATAATTTTACGTCCAAAAATTAGTCAATTTTAAAAATACGAAAGAATATTTGTAAAGAAAATTTGATGGTCGAAAAATCGACCGTATACAAAAAAAACACTATTACCAATTTTTGGAAAAATTGTCAAAATTCTGGAACATTTTTATCACAAAACTTTCTTTTACAAAGTAGTTTATTTTTGACCACAGAAATTTTTCGTATACAATAAAATTTTTTTAAACCCAAGAAAAAAGTTTGAAAAGTAAGTAAATTTTTAAATATGATTTACTCGATAGACACTTAACGGATTAAAGTGCCCTGGGACTCGTATTGGTATCAATATAAATAGACCTTTATATTGATACCAATACTATACATGTGTCTGTGAGCCACTGTAAATAAAATAGCTGTGTATATACATTTTTTTCGTGACTGTATATGTAAAAATGTGTCATCCTAACGTTGTGATCGTCTAATTAAAAATTTTATACCCTATTTTGGTCATTTATAACCATTAGGAAGCTTTAAATCTAAAGACGGTTGGTACTTAAAAAAATCTTTCGGGATCTAAATTTCCAAAAAATGTATACGTTATGGGCCAAAAGTCGATTTTTCGACCACCTTGGAAAATCTAATAGAAAAATTGCAAACATTTTTTGACACCAATTCTGCAATATTAATGCTCACAGATGCTTCCTCTATAAATTTCATCAAAATGTTTCAAGCCGTTTAGGAGCGGCCAAAAATGGGTTAAACAAATGAAGTTATATATTATTCCTGCAATTCCTCAAAGAATAATCCTGAGTGTGGATTTTTGGAAAATTTTCAAACTCGCTCCTGAAGTTATCTCGCCCGTGTTCATCTGTCCTGAAAATGGCGAATAAACGTCACAGTCCGATAATAAAAATTACCCATTAACTGCATTGCAAATTCAGCAATTAAATACAGTGAAAGCATTATTTCCTAATTATGATAATCATGGTCTTGGTCATACAAGTTTAATCGAACACGATATCGACGTGGGTGAAGCGAAACCTGTAAAACAGCGATATTATCCTGTCTCTCCGTCAGTCGAAAAGCTCATGTTTATAGAAATAGATCGTATGTTGAAGTTAGGAGTAATTCAGCCGTCTAGTAGCTCTTGGAGTTCGCCAATGAGATTTGTTGTCAAGATTGGTAAAGTAAGACTATGCTTAGATGCGAGGAAAGTGAATGAAGCCACTGTAAAGGATGCTTATCCCATTCAAAATATCGATGGTATCTATGCTCGGCTTCCAAAGGCAAATGTTATCTCTAAAATTGATCTGAAAGATGCGTACTGGCAAATAGGACTAACTCAAAAAGCGAAACTACTTACAGTTTTCACAGTACCAGGAAGGTCATTATATCAATTTAATGTAATGCCTTTCGGGCTCTGTAATGTGTGGTTTGATGGATGAAATAATTCCTCCGGATTTGAGACATTGTGATTTTGGTTATTTGGATGACCTTTGTGTAGTATCTACTGATTTTGAAACTCACTTAGCTATTTTGGTTAGAATTGCAAATCAATTTAAGCAAGCTAATTTAACGCTTAATGTAAACAAAAGCCACTTTTGTGTAACTGAAATATTTAGGTTTTGTTATAGGAAATGGTGGAATTGCTACCGATCCTGAAAAAATCGAATCTATAGTATCTTGGCCTGTACCGAAAAACATTAAACAAGTACGAGGATTCCTTGGTCTTGCCGGATGGTATAGACGATTTATCGAAAACTTTTCAAACGTCACTTTTCCTATTACTGAAGTATTATCCATTAAAAGAAAGTTCTTATGGACTGAGGTTGCTCAGGTTGCATTCGATAAAATTAAGTCTCTTTTGACTTCAGCGCCAGTGTTATCCAATCTAGACTTTTCAAAAAAGTTTTTCGTGCATTGCGACGCAAGTTATTATGGTATAGGTGCAGTTTTAGTGCAATTATCAGATGATGCTCAACGAAATTATAGCGTCACAGAACGTGAGTGCTTAGCTGCCTTAGTTGCCATTGAATAATTTCGTTGCTATATTGAAATGCATGCATTCGAAATAATTACAGATCATTCTAGTCTCGTATTATTAATGCGCCAGCCGAACTTGAGTGGCAGACTCGCTCGCTGGACGTTACGATAGCAGTCTTACAAGTTTGCAGTTAGTCACCGAAAAGGCAAGGACAATGTTGTGCCCGATGCCCTATCACGAATTCCGTTGAAGGAAATCTGTGTAGTCGAAGAAGTAGGTCCGGAAATCGATCTAGACTCACCGCATTTTAATAATTCAGAATATAACGGACCAGGCACGTAGCCAGGGGAAATGATTTCGAATATCAGGAAGTAGTGGGACTCAAACTTTATTTTTTACTGAATATCAGGAAGTAATGGGACTCAAACTTTATCATTAAAGCATTGTTGTCAGTATATTCGTACTGAAATTCCCACAAAAAGCAACTAAAAATCCTTCTTTTTTTTATCAGAACCAACACGCAGAGAAAAAATATGGTTGGAGCATGATCGCCGAGATCATACATTTTTTGCTATAATAATATTATGATTGTAGCAATCATTTATGGTTGGAGTGACAAAGCGAATGATTTCAGAAATCATAATATGATGCAGGCAATAATTAACATGATTTGATATTCAATAATGATAATGACAATCATATAATGGTTGGCCTGAATGAATCCTCACGAAAATGTCATATGATTAGTATATGTATGCATTTAGAACTTAATAAATGCAAGGCACGGCCAAACGTAAGTAAGCAAAGAAAAATTTATATGAACTTTTATTTCTTTAATATAATATAACAATCAACTAATATTACATTGAAATATTAATAACATAATTTAAAATAATTGAAAAGTAGATATTGAAATTTAGTTAAAAGTTAACTAAAAATTGGTTTACATGATTGTAACCATCATCTACATTTTGGCTGCAACCATGTACATTTTTATTTTGCAATCATGTATATTTTTGCTGCAACCATGTACATTTTCAGTTTCCAATCATGTGGATGGTTGGTGCAATAGTTTCGCCAATCATAATATGTTCCCCTTAAAATATGATTGGGTCATCCATGTTTTTTCTCTGCGTGAATGTTCGGAAAGTACAATTTTCATGTTAGCTTTCTTGTTTGTGACAAACGATTCAGTCTTACTCTTCCGTTGTCGGTTTTTCTTCAAGAAAAGTCCATGGCTTTGACAACACCGCTTAAAAATTCATTATATTTGTGGATACCCTACAAAAGTATCGGAAAAATACTGAAGAAAGTCATTTTTTAATTCTGCTTCGAAACTGGGAGTAAATGTTTTTCAACGGACCTATAACTTCCAAAACTTCCTAAGCAGACATCACGTTTATATCTTGCATTGAGGTTTAATTCAAAATATATCATAGGCAAATATCGGTTCTAAAGTCAAAAAAGTTTAAATTTTAAAGTAAAAGAAAATTTAACTGTAAGATATTTTATTCTTTCGACCTTAATTGTATATGATGATTTTTGGTTCCTTGTTCGGGCTCTAGATCATGTTTGCACGAAATTTTTTAAAAAACTCTTTTTATGCGATGCACAATACCATGAAGACAACATTAAAAAGATACAAAAAATATTACAAAACAATAGCTTTTCTCACAAAACAACGATGGACATAATCAAAAACGCGATCAAGAAACTAGATGAGGGAAATTCTGAAAAAACTGCAAAAATTTACAAATCAATGTCACACGTTCCAGGTTTTTCCAATAGAATCGTCTACTCAGACATATACGACAAAAATAAATTTAACATAGCTCTAAAAACCAACAACACATTAAAAAAATTATATTCGAATACAAAAACAAAATTAGATAAATTAGACAAAGCTAATGCGGCGCGACTTGATCTCGGCGACCATGTCGCGTGGGTGCGTAGACGACCTGTTTACATGTAGAACAGACAAGTGGGCTCCAATTTTCATGCTGCTTGGGAATTTGCGTGTGTGTTTGGTTTGGTATTTGGTCACTAACCCAAAACAACTTAAAAAATCCTCGCAAAGAAAGAATTTCTTAGACAACAAAACACACGCGCGAATTCCAACGCAGCAAGAAAATTGGAGCCCACTTGTCTGTTCTACATGTAAACAGGTCGTCTACGCACCCACGCGACATGGTCGCCGAGATCAAGTCGCGCCGCAGCAAGATAGTACCTCCAATTGCGCACAAAAATAAGGGTGGTTTTCAGACTCCACACATTTTTAGTTCGCGCATTGTTTTCCTTCTGAAATTCGCTGCGCCAGCATTGACCATTGACTGGAGGAATGTAAATCATAAACAAGCAATTTCTTGTTTTGTGTGATCAAGCGAAGGAATGTGTGACATGAACACTTGTGCGTTTATTGTTGTTGTTTTCCTTCAGCCACGCGTATTTGGTTTTTTCCTTTTGTTTTAATACGCACAACTGAAAAGGTTTCTATGCGCGTAGTAAAACCAGAGAAGAAAGTCTTTTGGATGCATTTATGTATACACAAAACTTCAATAATTCACAATTTATTGTTAAATGGTTGTGATCACATGAAATGCTATTTGCAGGAAGTTTAAAAATTGTATAAATACATCGATACACCTTAAAACACACATGCTATGTTCCCAAAAATGTAGAAAATAAAAAACCAATTAACTTCTGTATTTTACGTAAAAAACCCCAACAAAATTTTCACGAAAATTCTTTGACAAATTTTATTGAAGAACACAAATTTGTTTAAATTAAAATTTTATTGAAAGAATTTTTGTTTTTAAATTTTGTCACCTAGTGTACATAAATAACGAACATTGCACAAATTACAAACTCCTACAAACTAAAAAAACCCAAAAACCAAAATTAAAAAATGTGTACCCAAATTCACTGCGAACAATACAAAACAACTTGCAGCTAACAAACTTGCGTTTCGACTTTTCACAAAAGCGATAATATTAATATATCTAAATTTTAAATATGCTTCGAAATAAAATGAAGCCGTAAAATTATTAACAAATATTTAGCTCAAAATTTCTTCAAAATAATGTTTTGTACAAAATTCTTATGAAAAGTGCTTTTTGGAAAAAAATCTGCATAACAAAATTTTTCACCGAAAATTAATAAAAAGCTTTTTAGCGTAAAAGTCTGATGGCCGCTCCATCAGTTTTTCAAACTAAGTTTTCTTGCACCAAAATTCGTTCTCGTTCACTTTGCACGGCTTCTTCATGCACAATTTTTTTCACGGCTTTTTCGCAAACACATTTTGTTCAGGGTTTTTTCAATCTGAGGGTGTCAATTAAGGTCGAAAAAAAAATATCTTACATATATTACTGAGGGCACGCCGCAATTAGCATCAACATGACGCTGTACAAGAATCTACGTGAAAATTATAACATAACAACAAATAACAACATCAAAAAACACACCAAAGCCAACAAATCGAAAGCAAAACTTAAATCATCACTTATATTTCTAATAAAATGCAGAAAAACTGGTTTAATGCCGAACTGTATTACTAATTCGACGAAGAACATAAAACAGCTTTTCCAACATAACGACATTTCGAGACAAAATACATCATTACAATAATTAGACAATTTGCTAAATAAATACACAATAAATTTTCACATAAAAATTCTTAACCTACTAATAAAACAAAAACACGAAAAGTTAGAAGTCAACGCAACAGAATTGGAAGATGCAATAACACATATACGACAGCACATACAAAACGACGACTACACATTATTTTTGAACTGCGAAAAAACAGTTTACGAAAGTCTAAAAAGAAAAACAACGGATGCACAAATCAAAAAACGACGGAAAAACAACAATTCCCATTATTCAAATGCATTGCAGACGGAGAAGACATCATACACACGAACACGGATAAAGAGAAACAAGAAATCGCGAGATCGAAATTAGTAACAACAATTGACAACAACTTAAATAAAAGAAGATTAACTACGAGAGAGAAAGACATACTCAACACAGTGGAAAAAACAAAAAAATTTCTTAACAAAAACAAAAATCTTTTAATATTAAACGCAGATAAAGGCAACACCACGGTAGTAATGGAAACATTAGATTACGACAAAAAAATGAACGAGATATTACAAGACATGTGCACATACAAACGATTAAAGAATGACCCTACCACCAGATTACAAACACGGAACAACGTTTTAGTCGAAAAACGTTTCAAATTAAATATAATTCCAATAAATGAAAAATATAAATTATTAACCAACACGGCTATGCCCCAAGAATTTACGGACTACCCAAAATACACAAAGAAGGAACACCACTAAGACCAATATGCTCGTCAATAAATTCACCATCATACGGACTATGTAAATTCATCATAAACATTTTAAAACACTTGACAAAAGACTCAGAATACAATGTGAAGGACGCGGTCGAGTTTAAAACAAGGGTTAACAACACACATATATATGATGATGAAACATTAATATCATTCGACGTTGTTTCTTTGTTTCCGAGCATTCCGGTAAACATAGCCATATACATTATAAGGAAGAAGTGGGACAAAATAACAAATTATACCGACATACCGAAGGAATTATTTTTCGACATATTAACTTTTTGCATCAAGGAGAACCGATATTTTAAACATAGAGACAAAATTTACGAACAACTGAAAGGAATGCCAATGGGATCACCAGCGTCACCGGTTATCGCGGACATAGTGATGGAAGAATTATTGGACACGACGATGGGTAACTTGGACCAAAAACCGAGAGGGGTTACAAAATATGTGGACGATTTATTTTGCATCATAAAGAAGAACAAAGTGAATGACACGCTAAAAACATAAAACAAATTCCATAGACAAATACAATTCACACAAGAAATGGAAAAAGACAAAAAATTACCATATTTAGACACAATGATAACAAAGACGCAAAAAACAATTAAAATAGACTGGTACCAAAAACCTTCAGCATCAGGACGAATTATTAATTTTCATTCGAACCACCCGAAACATGTGATTATAAATACGGCTCAGAACTTTGCTAGGAGAGTGCTAAAAATAAGCGAAGCACAATACCATGAAGACAACATTAAAACGATACAAAAAATATTACCAAAAAATAGCTTTTCTCACAAAACAACGATGGACATAATCAAAAACGCGATCAAGAAACTAGATGAGGGAAATTCTGAAAAAACTGCAAAAATTTACAAATCAATGTCACACGTTCCAGGTTTTTCCAATAGAATCGTCTACTCAGACATATACGACAAAAATAAATTTAACATAGCTCTAAAAACCAAAAACACATTAAAACAATTATATTCGAATACAAAAGCAAAATTAGATAAATTAGACAAAGCTAAAGTAATTTATAAAATACCATGCAATGGAGACGGATTCGGCATATGTGAAAAAATATATGTTGGAACGACAAAATCTAAATTCCGGACAAGATTAGCCGCTCACAAATCTGACTACAAAACAAGAAAAGGAGCAATGGACAATAAAACAGCATTAGCAGCTCACTGTGTGTTTACTGGACACTCACCGAATTTGGAGAATGCGCGAATATTACAACAAGAAACAAATTACAAAAAACGATACACAATAGAAATGTTACATATTATAAACACTCCGACGGAAAAACGAATTAATTACAAAACGGACACAGAAAAATGCGCGCATATTTACAGACACATAGTTAGAAAACATAATAAGAAAACATAGACAGAACATATATTTAGTATTAGCTTGACACTCACAACAAGTGGACTGATATTTGATACTCGTAAGATATTTTGGAAATTGTTAGTTAGTTAAATTGTTTTCGGTGTTTTATTGTTGTTATTATTGTTTATTGTTATAACTTTTAGATTTTTCCTGAAGACGGACACCAAAGGGGTCCGAAATATAGAAAATAAATACAAAAATTTTTTAAAAAACATAAAAAGAGTTTTTTAAAAAATTGAGTGGAAACATGACCTAGAGCCCGAACAAGGAACCAAAAATCATCAGAAAATTTAACTAAAATTTATATTTTAAAATTGTTATTTCATTAATGAAAGTAGAAGCTTTCTTCAAAATGAGTGCTCGATTGCCCGATTGGGTTAGTTTGGTTCCTTTGTATATAAAAATGACTTATATAAAGTTTGGAGCCAATCGGATAAAGTATAAAGTGTCATCAAAATCCGAGCACTATTTCCAATGTTTTTAATTTTTGTATGGGGAAAAAGAAGTGCATTCCTCGCCGGCTTTTCTTTATCTGATTGGCTCCAAACTTCACATAAGTCATTTTTATATACAAAGGAACCGGTCCAATGTGCTTATATCGCATTTATCGATAATTTTTCGATATTTTATCGATAATTTTTCGATATTTTATCGATAATTTTTCGATATTTTATCGATAATTTTCCAATATTTATCGATAATTTTAGTTTCCTGATCCATTTAAAAATTTTGTTCCAATTCCATTTTGTTCCGGTCCAATTCTTTTTCGTTCCGGTTTCATTCCCATTTCGTTCCCGACCTCATTTCCAACCCAATGCAGAAAAACGGATCCAATCGGTATGGGAGGTAGGCGTGGCTCTTATCCGATGTTGCCCATTTTCAATACCGTCCAATCATTCGCCAAAACAAGAGGAATCCCAAAATTTGGGGTCGATAGCTCAAAAGCTACGACAGTTATCGTGCGAAATGACAGACAGACGGACATGGGCTAATGGACTCAGGAGGTGATGCTGATCAAGAATATATAAACTTTTCCATACCGGACACACCTCCTTATGGGCGTTACAAACGGTGTGACAAAAACAATAGTGTGCAGGGTATAAAAACGGAAAATTTTAAATTTCAAATCATGACTTCCCAACCATATGATTTTTTTAGTTGTGTCTTTATTGCAGGGAATGAGCGATATATCGAATTGCTAACATTTTCAGATATTTCTTCTTGATTTTGCTTCACCTAACCATGTTAATAATAATAAAAGGGGATTTGCACTGCGACCGTTGGTCTTTTGTGACCTAACCATGTTAATAAATTCGAAAATCTTCATGAATATCTGGAGGATAAAATATAAATGTCTGGAGTAGGGATTGGAATCCCGGCTTTATTTCAGTTCCGACTGTTTCATGTACAATTTGCATATTTTAAGTATGTGGAAAGATGCAGCAGAGATTCTTTTGTAATATGATTTTCGACCACGAGATGTGGGCGATTCATGGCCAATATTATGTTAATTTGTTTTGAAGTTTTAAAATCAACTTTTTATTAAAAAAAAATAGAAGGAAACTGCGATTTTTTGTTTATTTTTATTCATTGATTCCTCCACTGCAGTCTTGAAAGTGCTGCTGTATTGCAACGGTACATATTTTCGTACAATAAAACACCAACTCGCGATTTTAATAACAGACTGATTGCATTATCCATGATCTCATTTCACTGTGATGTTACGATTGATCCTCCAAAAGGTTATCAATATAATAGCTGGAGTCAAGACTAGAATCAAAAATATGCTTTAAAAAAATATTTTTTTTCAAGAATCCCCCCCCCCCCCCAATTTGAAATCCTGGCTACGGGCCTGTAACGGACTCAAAGATAAAATTACACGCGAACAAAGTAAGCTTCCCGACTTAAAGGTAATAGACCAATATATTTATATTCGAACAGAACACGCTTCTGGAGACGCTGTTCAAGAACATCTTTCATGGAAAATTTTGATTCCCAAACCTCTTCAAGAAATCATTTTGGAAAGAGCGCACGATTCAATTGTAGCTTCACATGGAGGCATACATAAAACTTTACATTTAATTCGTCGAAATTTTTATTGGCCTGGCATGCTTAAAGATGTCAGGAGATACGTCAATAATTGTGAAGTACTTAGACCACACACAAAAAAAATTCGCTTGGCGCGAGGTTGTGGAGAGAGACCCAAATTCGCTTGTAATACCAGAAGAAATTCTAAAATGTTCAATTCGGATATAACAACAGAATAGTAGATTGAAGCAGACTCTTTTTTTCAGCTGACGGAACATTTCAAATAAAAAAGCTACCACAACCGAATCCACACTCGCGTGTAGCAACTGAATTCGCTTGTGAACCGTGACAACTAACAGTCATGCCATGTAGGAAGCAAAGTACCAGTGTTGCAAATCAATTTTTATTTTAACACGGAGAGAAATGTTGGCTCATGATATACGATTATGGAGTCTATAAAATTATTGTTACTTAATTACTAACTATAATCATTAATTGTGAATATTAGTCACAAATTATGCGAATTCGTATATAAACTATGCATATGGATTGTGAATACATTATGATAAGGGTTTATGAATTTCGTGATTTATTTTATTATTCTTGAAGAATAATGGATGATTAACTAGGTCATGAAACTGCACGTGTTATCATGAATTATGAGTAACTGGGTTGATTGTCATGAATTGCTGAGCAATATACAATACATTTAGACGCTTTTACAATAATGCCAGGGTAGCCGAATCGGTTAGGCGTCCGGACTGGAGAGGATGATGTCGGTTCGGATTCCGGGAAAACTGAATTTGTGAAAAAGTTATTACAAATTATTCTAAGCAAGTTGGCAAATAAAAAAGTAAAATTAAATAAATAATAAAGTAAAAAATTAGCAAATAAAAAAAATGTTATTTATTTAATTGGAAATATGTGCTCAAATTATTATTACGAATGATTCATTTATTCTCACTTAAGCCTAAACTTATGAATTTTTAATCATAATTTATGATTTTTGTTGGCACAATTTATTCCATCTGGTCATTGATTATGTCAAAAGGGAAAATAACAATTCATGTTTAAGTGGAACAAATCAAGCAAACAAAAATCCCAAACTATGATTTTCACTTTAAACAGTTCTTATGATTAAGAATTCTTGACTATTGACTTCTAATTAATGGATCAATATCGTGACTAATTTTTACTTAATTGATTCCTATAAGGCATGATTTCAGCAAGAATTTCCCTCCGTGAACTTTTGTGTTTTTATTTATTGATTTCTTCCTTTTAATCTAAGTTTATTTTATCAAAATTCACAAAAATAAACATTTGACCAGCCATTACAAAGGCTGCAAACTAATTCAGAAAAATAGTTGAAGGCTTAAGCGCATGCCACACAGGCGTCCTTTGACCCCTATTTATTTGAATTTTTACTCTGTTCTACGCTGTTTTAATTCTTTGATGCGTGCCACACTCAACAATATTTGACGCCAGGTCAATCTGACACCTTTTATCTTTATGTCACAAAAGGGTTGCTATAAGTGGTCTACACTTACGATTTATCGTATGCGATGTTTAGTATGCAAGAATTTCGCTAATGTAGTTGGGGGTAATGGAAGTTTTTTTTTGACAATTTCGGGGCCATAGAGATTATTTTAATCAATATGTACAATATCGATGAAGATCGATATGTTTTAAATTGATTCATAAAATATTTCATTAAAACATTCATTTGATTACATTACATTACGTCCTTTAATTACATTACGTATTTCTTTAACAAATTTAGCAATTAATCTTTTGACTGATAACCCCACCTTGAAGCTGGCGTCGAAAAAACCTGAAAAAATATTCACTCGCTCTTTCAATTAGTGTTCATTTTTAATATTGCCAAACCACAAAAATTTTAATTTGTCAAACACCAAAAATTTGTCAGCACCCGGCGTCAATTGACGCCGGTGTGGCATCCGCTTTAGTATATCACCCATCACTATTATGCATCAAATTTTGTCCATCACCATTATGAAAATATTTTTAAAACCTAATTATGATTAAACTATAATGAATTGCAAACAAAAAGAAGTGTTTTATTTTCTATTTTGTTAACTTCCGAAAAACACGTATTTCAACATTTAAAATTTTTTGCGAATTGAATAAAATAATTAAATATTGCGTTTTATGAAAGCGCGTTAATTGTGGATATAAAACACCATATGTATTTGCAGTAAAAAGTATGTTGCCCATCAAATTCGTGTAAGAATTGAGAATTATTTCGCATTAAAAGTCTTGTGTTTATATATGAAATTAAATTATTTCTCTAGTTTTTTTCAATTCAATTCAATTCAGTTTATTAAGTCTATGGATACAAAAAATCCTTACAGACTAGCAATAACATTAAAAATAAAAACTTAAAACTAGAAAAATAATATTTAAACAATTAAAAAACCTCATTCAAGAGTAATTTAAATGAAAATCTGGTAACAGAAAAATCTATATCAAAATTAGCATTAATTTTGTTAAAATGAGATAGAGCTCTATTCAAAGGCTCATTAATGGCATAGTTTGATCTATGAAACTTAATGAAAAATAAATTATTTCGCCTTAAGCATTTATTAGGAACTTTAAACAAAATTAATTCTAACAATGCTGGACAATCAATATTACCACAAATGATGTCATACACAAAAACAAGGGATTGTAGAGTTCGCCTTTTTTCAAGAGATTGAATACTTAAAAGCAAACAACGAGAAACGTATGAAGGCAATGGATCAACAAAATGCAGAGATCTCAAAGCAAACTTAATAAATTTCTTCTGAACGCGTTCTAAACGATTAATATGGGTAGCATAAAAAGGATTCCAAATAAAACAAGCATATTCTAATTTGGACCTCACAAAGGAATTGAATAAAAGCTTAAGCGTGTAAGGATCCGTAAAATCCGAACTATTACGACGCACAAAAGCCAAAAGAGAATAAGCTTTAGGAATAATGTAATTCACATGGGCAACAAATGTAAACCCAGAATCAAAAAGAACACCCAAGTCTAAAATTTCCTTAACCGTCTTCAAAGTCGAATTTGAAATTTTATAGGTGGAAATAGGTAAAAAATTTGATTTCGAAAACGAAACATGAAAACATTTATTTAAATTCAAACATAATTGGTTTTTATTACACCACAAAACAAAATTATTTAACTCTAACTGCAATTCAAAAACATCATTAAGATTAGCAATTTTTGAAAAGATTTTTAAATCATCCGCATATAATAAAAATTTAGCCTTTGAAAAACAAACACTAACGTCATTAATAAACAAAATGAAAAGTAAAGGGCCCAATATACTACCCTGCGGAACTCCAGAGGAGGCAAAAAAATTGTAAGATGTAGCACCATCAACAAAAACAAAAGAACGTCTACCAGAGAGATAGGACTTAATCCAACTAAGAAAACTAGAATGGAAACCTATCTTTCCCAGTTTAGCAATAAGGATGCTATGAGAAACCTTATCAAAAGCTTTTGACAAGTCAGTGTAGATGACATCAACATGTAGACCAAGTTCAAAAGTCGAAATACAATATTGATTAAACACAGCCAAGTTAGTGACTGTTGAACGCCCAGCAACAAAACCATGTTGATATGGACAAATTATTCTTTTAATGGCAAAGAACAACTTATCTTTGATAATACCTTCAAAAAGTTTTGACAAAGAGGACAACTTGGAAATTGGTCTATAATTTGAGACATCATTCTTATTGCCGCTTTTGAATACAGGTGTAATAGACGCAATCTTGAAATTATCAATAAATACTCCAGCAAGTAAAGATTTATTAAAAATTTCCTTTAACGGAAGACAAAGTGAGAACATACATTTTTTAATTAAATATGCCGACAACCCATCAACATCAGTTTTGCACGAATTTTTTAATTTAACAATACCTGTCAAAATATCTTCATCAGTGAGAATTAAAGAACCGAAATCTACTGTTGATTCAATGTTATTGAAAATAGAATCATCTACAACAACTGAAGGTTCAAAGTTTGAAACGAAAAAATCTGCAAACAGATTGGCAGAATCTAAAGCAGAATTAGAAGTTTTGTCAATGTAAAACATTGAAGACGGAATATTTGAACAAGATTTTTTAGACTGAATAAAATTCCAAAAGAATTTCGGGTTTGACTTTATACTACCCTCACAACGTAACAAGTACTGCTTATAAAGAAATTTATTAAGGCAATTAAATTCACTCATATAGTGTAAATATTTGACCTTATATACAACATCATTTGTGGCTTTATAACGATTATAAAATTTGTTTTTTAAATTTTTCATTTTTTTGAGACCTTTGGTGTACCAAGGTAATTTATGTATTTTTTTAGGCATAAGAGGAATGCAAATTTTACAAATCTCAGACAATTTACACAAAAATAAATTATAAGAAGAGTGAACATCATTTGCATTGAAAATGACATCCCAGTCAACATCATCTAACATATTATTTAAATAATCAAAATTACATAAATTATAATTATAATTAAATTTTCCAATTGAAGAGGCAAAATTCAAAAATTCATAAAATTCTATTTCAACTAACAGAGGAACATGATGCATATCACAATTAGAGAGTGGAAAAACACATTCCAATAATTTAAAATTCATATTATTACTTATAAATACAAGATCTAATATCCTATTTAAACTATTAACAATAAAATTTATCTGTACTAGATCTATGCTAAAAAAACTATCAATAACATAGATTTCAGATAATTTATTAACATTATTAGGTATAAGACTTTTATTAGAAGATACAAAAGACCAAACAATTTTGTTAAGATTGAAGTCCCCAAGGACACATAAGTGATTATCACCAATATAATTATCAGATAAATGCAAGACATTATCAACATGTGCGTAATAAAGTTCATCAGTACTGTGAGGAGGAACATATGACACACAAACAAACAGCAATCCAGAGGCGCCACGAATGGAAACACACAGTTGATCAATCAACGTGTCACTATTTTGCAAAGCAACAAATTGTGAACAGAGCGATCTTTTAACAGCAATAAGTACACCGCCACCTCTGGTGCACCCCGTTTTTAGAGCATCTCTATCTTTGCGATAAATTTGATACAGCAGAGTGTCAAAAAATTCTGCATCATTGAAATCCGAATTAAGCCAAGTCTCCACTAAAACAATGATATCATAATCACAAGATGACGAAGACAATAAAACATTAGTCGCTTTAGTACGCATTCCAGAGATATTCTGGTAAAATATTTTAAGAGAACTGCAATCAGCAATAGGCGCTTTGGAATTTACGATTTCAGTCGAGGCTCTCCCTGTTTTGGAAAAAACTTAAAGGGTCGAACCTTCACATTCGACGGCCACAACTCGGGTTTAAGCAACTCTTCATAAAAGGCAGCAGAGACACCAACTTTAAAATTAACAAATTTTAAATTTTCAAGAACAGTATCACTCTTAACGAGCTTATAGCAAACGAGATGTTGCGAACCAATTTCGGCGCGCTTCTCAATGTATGTGATTATACTCTCATCAGTTACAGTGGGTTTAAAAGAGGATAAATGTATCCACTTCTTTTTCACCACAACTTCCAAATCGTTGTTGTCATCAACTCCAGTAACAACAGGTTGCTTATTAATTTTTTTCTTCTTACGCCTGTTTACATTCACCCATTCGTTTTGTGGTTGTGACAAAAGTGATGGGCCAGTGAGGGAAGCAGCAGGAACAGCGGGAATAGCATCAACATTAGACGAAATTGAAGCATGAACATTAGATGAGCGGGCGAAGAGAGCAGAAGAGCTAACAGCATGCAGAGGAACAGGCGACGCGGGCGAAGAAACTGCATCAGCGAACGACGAATGCAAAGAAGTAGTCAAACCGGTTTGCGAATTGACAATTGCAACATTTTCACCACTATGCGGGGCAATGACCGATAAGTGATTGGCATCAACAATAGAGCGATCGATTTCGAACTGCGCGAATTTACTCTTGAGTTCTCTTATTTCATTTGCTAGTACTGAGATTGTAGAAACTAAATCACTACTAGCACTTAAGCAATTATTACAATTAAAAACAATATTCGAAAACTTCTTTAAAATTTCAAAAGTATTTAGATCCTCAATTTTAGCACAAATGTTATGAAACTTTGAATGACAAATTTTGCATTCAAAAAAGTTTTTAGTGACAGAATTAAAGCACTTGGCGCAAACGTTTTTCGGCGGAGACGACATTTCAAGTTCAACCGAATCGATACGTAGTCAAATGAAGACTGTTTTACACGCAACATCAAACACATTTGCTTTCTTTTTCTTGCATTCGTTTTCGTAATACTTTTTTTGTATATTTTTTTTCATTTGCACATTTTAAGTAAATTGTTGTCTCGCTCTTACACGCTTGCATTATTTTTGACATTTTTTTTGCAGTATCAGAGATATGTTGCTGCGTCAGAAAGTAGATGTTGGGACAACAGATAGTAGATGCTGTAACATCTGAAAGTAGATGTTGTGACAGCCGCTAGCATTCGGTTGGCCGAAAATTCTGCTGCCCCAAAAGTTTTTGTTTTCTGGGTGCACTGATGGGAAATCAAGCTGTATCTTGTCGTCCTTTCCAGCGCTTATATATCGATATTTTAGGTTCTTACCCCCGCAGTAAAAAAGGACACATTGGATTATTAATCGTTGTAGATCACATGTCCAAATTTCACTGGCTCTGTCCTATGAAAAAATGTACGTCTGTTGTCATTCAAGAATATTTATTGAAGAACATCTTCCATTGAAATGGTGTGCCCGAAGCAATCATTAGAGATAATGGATCACAGTTCAAAGCTAATGACTTTAATACATTTTTGACAATATTAGGTATGCAGCATAACTATACTGCTTTATATTCTCCACAATCAAACGCCTCAGAAAGAGTCAATAGGTCGATTATATCAGCTATTCGAGCGTATTTAAAAACAGATCAGACTCAATGGGATAAAAATTTAACCAGTATAATCTGTTCTTTGATAAATTCCGTTCATCAATCAATTAGTTGTTCATCTTTTCACGCTAGACCCATTTTAAGGTTAGTGCATTTTCTATTTTCAGCTTGAATCAATTACACCTACACATCGATCCTCGTTGGAAGGCCTTTCATCGTCATCAAATGTGTGGGTAAGTCATTTATAATTTTTTTTATTATTTGTCTAAATCAGTTAAAATGTTGAGAGCACGGAAATAAGTCTATGTTAGAAATAACATAGCTGCAGTTGTGACAACAACAACATAAGTATTCCCACTGCTATACAGTGGAGACTTCTGGCGCTCACTTTATTGATGGAGCATAAAGTTAAGAATTATAATTTTTTACTTGCTTTCTGCTTTTGTTTCTATGGAGACTTTGAATTTTACCACTCTCTCTAATTTTCGACAGATCATAATTTGTTTACATTTGAATAAGTTTTTTTGTTGATCAGTAACTTAATGGAAGTGTTTGATGCTAAAATGAATAAATATTCAGACTAAAAAATTTGTTAAAGAAATTCTCTCTCTGTCTACGATAATTTTATAAAAACCATACAATATTTTGGCTTCTTTACTTTTATACCCTTTTTTTCTGAATAGATATAGCATTGATAACTTAGAATATATAGAAATAGTTTCTGTATAATAAAAAAAAAAGAAATTTTGAAAGCGATCAAATTTTTTGTATATTTAAAGAATATTCATTTTAAAATAGTTTACTATGGTATAAACTACAAATGAAAAATTATAATGATAATATGGTCTTTATTTTTGAATTTTCTTGAATAAATAATTTTTTCAATATGAACTATTAAATTAATAATTTCCTTGTGGTAATGCGGTTATTAATGTAACGCTTTTGGTATTGTTTTTTTTTTGGGGATTCTTTTAGAACTTGTGCACTAAAGAATCATGTTAGGGAGGGTTAAGAAATGCACGTATCTAATACCATCGAACGAGATAAATTTGGGTTTTGATAGACATCATTGTAAGTTTAGTTTAATTCATTTCACTTCTTTTCTTTGATCATTTAGTTTTTATTTAGTTTCTTATTTAGTTTCCTTTTGTGGTCAAATCCGGTGTTATACCAATTTTGGTTCAATTGTGGCTTAACAGGGACTCTTTTAATAATTATTTTATTTGGGTATGGTTGAAAAGGGTGGCCAAGAATCTTAACAGCCGACTGTTGCTAGCTAATCAAGGGGTCCCGCCCGGCTTCACATTTCCCAACATAATAGAAAAGCATTAACACCTTCGTTTATCGGTATGCTTAGGCAGATACCGTACAATCGCAGTAAATTTTCACAACCCCTCATCTCACATTACAAAATCGAGAGAAGATATGAATTCAGCTTTAGGCAAACGAGAAATAAGGCCGTTAATTTTTGGTTGCAGATACGCATAATTTACTGTAACACTATTGAGTTTTCGTGAATCTAAGCACAGCCTAAATTGTTCATCCTTTTGCACTATGGCAACTGGACTACTCCAAGGACAATTGGCCGGTGTAGGTTCTTTGACTCCAAGGTCAAGCATACGATCAATCTCTGTGTGCACTGTCTTTTCAATTGCGGGAGAAATATCTTTGTTTGATAGGTTTCGCTTCTTTTTCATTTCAATGGTATGATCAAGAATCGAAGTTTTCCTAAACCATCTTTATCGAAATTCGGAAACAAAGACATTACG
Organism: Heteromyza rotundicornis; assembly: GCA_951394025.1. Taxonomy (NCBI): domain Eukaryota; kingdom Metazoa; phylum Arthropoda; class Insecta; order Diptera; family Heleomyzidae; genus Heteromyza; species Heteromyza rotundicornis. The sequence continues at coordinate 42,301,019 of OX596011.1, forward strand.
CTTTTTAACCGCTGTTGTTACCATTCGCTACCTAAGTTGTTACCATTCGCTACCTAAGATTTTATATTTTTGTCCTCCTGCGGTTTCGACGCTGTTTTCAATTTTCTTATACGGTATTTTCCGAATGAAAAATTCCTTGGCTGCTGCACCACTTTTGCGCCTGAGTCAAACCGTCTAGTCTCATACCAAAAACTTAAACTTGTAAATATGGCCTAAGATCATAGTTTGATTTCTCAATAGCTTCGATGCATTTGCTAAATTTATTTAGCTTTATTTTTGAATAAAAATTTCGCATACGAATTGTATTTCTTTTCGATTTATTCTTTTTATTCAAACTTTCCATTGAATTTATCGCTTCACAAAAATTTCGTTTTCTCGCTATTTCATACAGTCTTACTCTTTCATGATACGGTTTTATTGGATACAAAATGTGGTTTGAAAGGGTCCCATTGTTCACTGAATTTAATATATTAACTGTTATTTTATTTATATCTAAGGAATTCTCATCGGATTTTTTCTGTTCTAAAGGGATTTTATTTAATTCATTTTCGAATGCTGACTGGTGTTTTGAATGCAACTCGCTCGGAAGTTTCCCTGACATTTTTCGCATTGTGGCTTATAAGCATTTTCGGTTATACATCCATAGCAAAAAAATGTTCGCTCTTCTAAGCAATCCATGAATCTGTGACCCTCTTGACGACAATTCCAAGAATTAATGGAGCTACTCTCTTTCTTTTCTTTCGCTTTCCTAATTTCGCAAACTTCATTAACTATTTCTTCATCGTTATGTAGTTCAATATCCACTTCATTAACTTGTTTTCGAAAAACTTTCTGAGTTCGTTCTAATTCGTTACTCAGAGCTTCTCTTCGCAAAACCAAATGACGTAAATGACACACAGAACCAATTTGCAAATAGAAGAACTCCTTTCTTAAATGCGGTCTTAAATTCTTTCTCAGAATTTCAACGAGTTCGTTTTCATTTAGTTGATATCGTAACATATCACCAATCTTTAACAAAGCATTATAAAAATCGTCAAAACTTTCATTTAATTTTTGCTTTCAATCTCTCATTAATTCTCGCACATCAATATCGGAGAGATGATTATTGAAATGTGCTTTCAAAGCCTCGCAAAGTGTATTCCATTCTATTCGAGAAACAGAATGACGATAACGCCAATACCAATCTTTGGCTTTCGAAGTAAAGAGACTATGAGAATGTTCTGATAAGAGACAAAAGTCACCAGCTATCATTGGTAAGAGAATTAATCATGTAAAGGAATTTCTCGACAGGCAAGCCTGAAGAAGAACCACTAAAGGTTACGCTCCAGGTGTTAATTAAATTGGTTACTTTGCTGCTGTTCGTAAGCAATGTTGATGACAAAGATTGCCTCTCTCGAATGTTTTGTACAGACGGAAAAGTAGAATTATGAACTGTTGGCTGATCTTGTATTAACGGTCATTCTGGTTCATGAGGTATATTGACATTTAGATGACTCAACTGTTGAGATAATTGAGCTATCATCGAATTCAAGTGATCGCCACTTTTTACACGCAGTCGGCATCGTCGGAGCCGCTGTTCCCGCTCAGACGAAAGCGAAACAGAAGAAAGTGTGACACAACAAGAGAGTGCCAGAACCGCGAAAAATCATGTATCCCCGCTTGCCCCCAATAGCGATGACGCTCTTCGTCCATCATTCCAGAATGCAACGCTCTCTAAGCATTCTGTATCGCTAATGTTACCAACTACTCCCGTTCAATATCCCGCATTGATGACATCACACGCTGAATCTCTCACGCCTGCTCTAACATGGAGTCAAGAGTGTGTTACTCCAAACACACACACAGGTAACTCTGTTTCGCCTTTTGTTCTTGAAATCCCATTTCATCACAGCATGCAAATTCCACCTTTGCGTTACTCCCGCTCAGAATACAAATGAGCAAACAAAATATGCAGGCAAACAAAAAACAATAAAAACTCCAAATAGCTCTACTACTATAGAGAATACTAAAGAATCGGCAATACAGAAAGGCATTGACGCCTACTTCAAAAGAAAAGGTTCTCCTCCTGGAAATGTGAAATCCTCTAAAATGCAAAAGACTAATCCCAAAAAGTCTATTGAGTTAGGGCACAACCGATTTGCCATTCTGGCTGAATCCACAAGTTCGGAACCGATTCCGAAATTCCAAAAACCCCCACCAATTTACTTACGTTAAAAAGACTCAAATTCCCCAATAAAAATAATTTCTCAAATCATTGGTGATCACACATTTCATGTAATCCCTATTCTTAAGGGAAGAATCCATGAGACTAAAATTCAAATCTATAATGAGGCAAATTATAGAAAAATTATCGAATCCCTCGATAAATCAAAAAAGAGCTATTACACATATCAGCTCAAAAGCTCTAAAGGTCTCTCCGTTGTCATAAAAGGCATTGACTCGTTTGTTGAATGCAATGAAATCAAAAGCGCTTTAATCGAAGAGCGCTTCCACGTTAAGTCCGCTTTTAACATACAAAATCGAGATAAAATTCCCCAACCACTATTCCGAGTGGAACTAGAATTTGATCCGAAGTCCCTAAAAAATTTATTCACTGCGGTATCTCCTCCATCGCAATATTACAGTGGAAGAGCCTCATAAACGCCGAGGACCAATTCAGTGCCAAAATTGCCAAGAATACGGCCACACAAAATCGTATTGCACACTTCCCAGCGTGTGCGTAATATGTGGCGATCTCCACCCCACAAACTTGTGCAAAAAAACTAAAGAGGATGCAAATGTTAAAAAATGCAGCATCTGCGGTGGCAACCATTCAGCAAACTATAGAGGCTGTCCAATCTACAAATCCTTCAAAAGCAAGGGTATTCCCAAAGCTGATGTTTTCCCTCCAAAACAGGATTTAAGAAAAATCCCAACCAATCCCTCACAATCCATTGTACCTACTTATGTAAATCCCAATATAAATCAAGGCGTTTCCTACGCCAGCGCTTTAAAAGGACAAAACTCTGTGCCTGAGTTCACGCAACCTGCTCCTCCTAGCAGTTCTCTCGAACAAACTCTGCAAGTGTTTATACAAAATATGTCACAATTTATGTCTGGTATGCAAAATATGATGCAAGAAATGATTAAAATTCAAAGTCTTTTACTACAACATCTCATGTCTAAACCATGAATGGTTTAAAAATATCATTTTGGAATGCAAACGGCCTGTGTCTTCACCAACTAGAAATTCTCGAGTTCTTGAAAGAGTCCAGCATAGACGTTATGCTAATTCCTGAAACTCACTTCACTGAAAAACACTTTTTCAATCTACCAGGATATAGACTCTATGACACAAAGCATCCAAGCGGAAACGCTAGAGGTGGTTCCGCTATTCTCATAAAAAACAGGATAAAACATTATGCATACTTAAGAGGCCTAACATTTAGAGCTATATACTGCCCGCCCAGAAACAAAATAACTGAGCAACAATTCCAGACTTTTTTCCATTCTCTTGGACAAAAGTTTCTCGTTGCCGGCGACTTCAACGCCATATTGGGGCTCTCGCTTAATATCACCAAAGGGCAGGCTCCTGTTGAACACCATCAACAGACTTGGCCTTGACGTAGTCTCCTCTGGCACGCCAACTTATTGGCCAACTGACAGTCGAAAAACTCCAGACGTCATTGACTTTGCAGTATTTAGAACTGTAAAAAGGAGCCAATTGACTATAGAATCTTCTCTAGATCTCTCATCAGACCATACGCCTACTATTATCACAATAAAGTACATCCCAAGATCTGAGGTCAATCCACCAGATAAATTGACTAGTAAACTCACAAACTGGCTCAAATATCGGAAGTATATAAGCTCTCACATTAACCCTAATGTGTCACTAAAAACGAAAAACGAAATAAACACAGTTAGTAAATTCACACTTTTGCTTTCCCAAGCAGCTGCAGCGGCCACTCCCGCCCAAATCCAAAATAGCTCAACTCGAAGCTATACAAAATGTACTCCAAAATATATAGAGCAGCTTCTAAAAAATAAAAGAAAAATACGTCATGAATGGCAAAATCACAGATCGCCCACTTTGCAAAAACAGTTACAAGATATCACTCGAAATTTACAAAAACAGCTTAAATGGAAATCTGAAAGAGACTTTCAGCAACTCGTTGAACATCTCGCTAAAAATATGAAAAAACCGGTACTGACAGAACCTCCCATACGGCTGCCAAATGGAAACTGGGCCAGAAGCGATGCAGAAAATGGTGCAGCTTTTGCCAACCACCTAAAAACCGTGTTCACCCCGAACGTGACAACTGGACCGGACTTGATAACGCCCACAATGATAACAGAACTGCCATCAGTTGCAATAACCCATTTATTGCACATATTTAACGCAATCCTTAGAACATGACACTACACAGATGATTGGAAACTTTCTCAAGTTACAATGATTCCCAAACCTGAAAAAATCCCTACAATGTGACTTCATACCGTCCCATAAGTTTGCACTCTGTGTTATCGAAACTCTTTGAAAAACTTCTAATAAAACTGATTTCACCCAAAATTACAGAAAAACAAGTGAGTAAGTTTCTACTGTGCCATATTGTATCCACCATCTTGAATTTTGAAAATGCGACATCAAATTCGAAATCAGCGACCCCCAAAAACCCCCCTATACAAAATTTCATACTGTTTTGATGTAATCTTAAAATTTCGGCCGCCATATTTGTTCCGCCATCTTGAATTTTTAAATTCCGACATCAAATTCGAAATCAGCGACCCCGAAAACCCCACTATACAAAATTTCATACTGTTTTGATGAAATCTTAAAATTTCGGCCGCCATATTGGTTCCGCCATCTTGAATTTTTAAATTCCGACATCAAATTCGAAATCAGCGACCCCGAAAACCCCACTATACAAAATTTCATACTGTTTTGATGAAATCTTAAAATTTCGGTAACAAAGCGATTTTCACTTATATGGTAGGCGTGGCAGTCAACCGAGTTCGCCCATTTGCAATACCAACTCCTTCTAGGACCTAAAAAGGATAAATCCAAAATTTGGGATCCCTAGCTTTCTTCCAGCTCCTGCAATCGTGTTTACAAGAAAAGAGGACGGATAGACGGACAGACGGATAGGGCTAAATCAACTCAGGAGGTGACGCTGATCAAGAATATATATACTTTTCCATACCGGACACTTCTCCTTCTTGGTGTTACAAACATCAGACCAAATTAAATATACCCATACCTCATGAGGTGTAGGGTATAACAAGTGATTCCCGATCACCAGTTTGGCTTCCGCGAAAAGCATGGCACTATCGAACAAGTGCACCGTATTGTAGACTCAATAAAAAGCACTTTCGAAAAGAAACAGTACTGCTCCGCTGTTTTTCTCGATATTACCCAGGCCTTCGATAAAGTCTGGCACGAAGGAATTATTTTCAAATTACATCATATTCTCCCCGCTAATATGCACTGCCTACTTAAAAACTATCTCACGAATAGAAAATTTGTAGTAAAATATAAAAGCTTTGTCTCCCAAAAATACGATATACTGGCCGGAGTATCACAAGGTAGTGTCCTCGCGCCCCTGCTTTATATTCCATATACTGCAGATATGCCCAAAAGCGACAGAACTCTTTCATCGACTTTTGCTGACGACACTGCTATCCTGTGCTCCCACTCAAACCCAGACATGGCAACTCTTTACGTGCAAACACATTTGGACACTCTAAGCAATTGGCTATCACGATGGAAAATTAAAGTCAACGAATCCAAAAGCTGCCACTTAACCTTCACCCTAAGAAGGGGCACGTGTCCTGGTCTGAAGATAAACGGCCAAGTTGTCCCTGAAAGTTCCGAAACAACGTATCTTGGAATGCATCTTGATCGCCGTCTCACATGGCACAAGCACATCCAATCTAAAACAGTTGGAGCTAAATTGGCTAATCGCAAGGGCATCAAAGCTTAATCTTACATATAAAGTCCAAATATACAAAAGTATAATAAAATCCATATGGACATATGGAATTGAACTCTGGGGTACAGCCTCTCCCTCTAATGTGGAAACACTCCAGAGAGTCCAATCTAAAATCCTGAGACAAATTGCCAGAGCCCCTTGGTTTATAAGAAATGCAAACATCCACAATGATTTGAATATCCCTGCAATAAAAGATGAAATTCCGAAACTTACCTCGAAGTACAAGCAGAAGCTTATTTCATCCAAACATTCTAGCTAGAAATTTACTGAGACCTCTGAATCACTCACGTCTTAAACGAAGCTAATATATATCTCATATATTAGATACGCTAACTCCACATTGCCTAAATCAATGGATGAAGGGCAATTTTTACATCTCATAGCATAGTTTAAGCTGAATTTTTCTTTTTTTAGAATTAAGTAGAATTATTGAATAATGATTGTTAGACCTAACATTAAAAAAAAAAAAATCGAATGCATTTTCGAAAATTCTGTTTGCATACGATTTTCAACATTTGAATAAATTCTATTCTCGAAAGTATTTTCTAAATTCAGGTTTTGATTTTGGTTATTAGGCATATTAGGAACATTTTCGATCGGTATTTCATTTCTATTGTTAACATTATTAGGTAAAGAAAAATTTATATTTTCAATTATGTTTTTGTTTCTCTGTTTCTTCGACAACAGTACTCTCGCGGTAGACTTAGGTATAGTAGCGGTTTCAGATGGCATGTGATTGCTACTAGAAGGAAGAGTATGTTCCAACAAACTATTTTTGGTAACAGCACAACGACATTGTGGACAAGTAGCGGATTCATTGGGCCAGTTTAGTATGCACTCTTGATGAAAAATATGTTTGCATCTCGTAGATACTAATAAACTTAAACTATCGAGTTCCTGACAACAAACCGAACAAACATTGTGTCGGACTGCCATTGAAGAATAATAAAATTAATTTTGGTATTTCAATAAATCGAATTAATCGAAGCCACGATAATCTTATATTTGTGTATTTATTTATTTGTTTTGTTTAAATATAGGTATGTAGTAAAATTTCAATTTGGTTTCCAAAAAATTCTCAAAATAAATTATTAACCGAATGTTTATAATCAAATCTACTCAAAATTTAATTTGCATTTCAAAATTTATAACATGAAAAATAACAGAAAGGTTTGTGCAAAGCTGGGATTTAACTAGTTAATTAGTTAATAGTTAATTAGCGAAGTTAAATTTTGAGTTAACTTTTAACGTTTCAGTTCATTTTTTTGAAAACCGTTTTTGTTTTTTTTTTTTTTTTCTATAGAAAATTCAGGTTTGGGTTTGTGATAAATTTTTTTCTTCTTGAATATAGTAGTAATATGGTACTAACATACCTTAGTATTCCAGAACTAAAAATTTAAGCGACGAAAATATATCACAAAAGCCAAAAAAAAAATTAATTTGAAGTATGAATAAAAATTTTCGAATTTCATTTCACTTTTGGTTCAGTATTGAATGGTTATCAAGGATTAGATGTTTTAATCCCGATCGCCCATATCCCAACCATACTACAAAATCTTGCCATAGACTTTTATTTGATAGCCCGAAAATAAATTCAAGTAGTCTTGTCACATTAGGTTAATTAACAAAATTTATTCACAATTCATATTTATTTGTATCATTTCTCAAATGTTTCAAATTTATACATTTTTTTATTTTATTTTCTATTCAGAGAAAAATAAAATGACTGGTCACCTTAACCATCTTTAGCAATTACAACCGAACATGAATTAAGTTATGCACAAGAGCAATTGATAAGATCAACGGTAGAAATTGTTCTATAGGAACGATGAGAGATTTGAAACGTTAGCCGATCGCTGAGTGCATTTCATGCATATTGTTGTAATTTATAATTTACAACTAACTGACTTTAGGCAATTTACATATTAGGTGCATGTATAGAAAATTTTATTTTATGATACATTACTAATGTAAGCGATAGTAATGCCTTTATGTAGTTTTTAAGTTTTATAGTTTAAGTACATTTTAGGTTTTAATTTCAGTAGAAAACATGACATAAGTATAACATTTTAACTTTTATTCTGTTTCAATTTATTTATATCATATAGGGTTACCAGACGTACTCTTTTAAAGAGTACAGTACTCTTTTTTAGGCCCTCCTCTTTTTTACTCTCACTTTTTCCCCGAAAGTACTATTAAGTACTCTTTTTCTTATTTCTGGGACTTTATCATATAACAGCTGAATGTATCGCCACAGTAAGGTAACCCATTTTTATTATTCGTCAGAATTAAAATAAAAACCTCCAAATATTTTGGTATATATGTTAGTTTGAATCATCTTTCGTTACATTGCATTCAAAAAGTTACCAAAATTCTTGAATACTAGGATTAAAAAAAAATTAGTTGAGACCTACCACTTTTTTAACCAAAATATTAAAAACAAATTTTGAATGTCTTTATCGAAAACAATCCAAATATATAGCTAAATTTTTCAATTTCTTGATGAGGGATCGGAACATTAACAACCGGGGGTCTAAAATTTAGCGTTATACTTATTATCCGCTTAATTATTATGTCACTTAGACCCATTGGAGTTTGAAATTTAAAATCATTAACGCCTAAAGAAAACTAAGTAGTAAAATTTAATTTTGAGTCCGCGTATACGTGTGTACTTAATGAGTTTGTTACTTATATAAATACAGTTTATTTTTAATTTTTGACTTTGTGGTCTAAAACCGAGGAGTTTGGTACCCCCTGCAACTCTGTACTCTTTTTTACTCAAGTGAATCTGGTAACCCTATATATATCATTTTAAAAGCGAAGCAAGGAAATAAAAAAATCTTTTAATTCCATAATTATAACCCCACAGTCACTGTGGCAGGGTATACTCACTTTGTCACAACGTTTGTAACGCCCATAAGGAGGCGTGTCCGGTATGGAAAAGTATATATATTCTTGATCAGTATCACCTCCTGAGTCGATTTAGCGATGTCCGTCTGTCTGTCCGTCTGTCCGTCTGTCCGTCCGCACGATAGCGGTCGCAGTTTTGGAGATATGGACTTGAAACTTTGGGTACATGTTTTTCTCGTGAATACTGAGATCAAGTTCGAGAATCAGCCAAATCGGACAAAAACTGGGCGTGGCTCCCATACACCGAAAAAAAAGTAAAAAATTTGTTATTGTTGTATTCGATTGGAAATGTTTAGAAACGTATTTTTGACATGGTCCGAGGTTCCGAAGCCACATATATAAGGGTCTAAATGGGGTCTTGAGACCAATTTTTTTTTTTTTGTGGATTTAATTGGAAATTTTTAGAAATGGATTTTGGACATGGTCCGGACTCCAAAACCACCTATAATTGGCTCAAAATAGGGTCTTGAGACCACAATTTAATATGTTCGAGGTACTTCTTCCTACTGTGTGGGGGTATTTCAACTTCGGTATAGCCGAAGATAGTCCACTCTCTAGTTTTATTTTAACGAATTTATTATAAAAAAATAGAAAATATAGAAAACTTACGTGGTCTCAATCCGATGTATCAGGCCTGTTGCAGGAATACGCCATTCTTTTAGCATAACGAGTACGATATTTAAGGTTTTAGTTTGTAATTGTACGAAATTACTTTTTGGCTGATGGCTTTTTTGGCTTTTAGGTTGGGGATCTAACGATCCGTCTCAAATAATTTCACTTTGTAAGAAAAATTTCACAAAAAAATTTGGGTATCCTAGGTCAACATTAACACGTGCCCCCCGAGACTCGGATTTTCCCATAGAAACTGTATGGGGAGGTCAGCAATAAAACCACTTCTTACATGGATTTGTTCGTTGAAGAGTTCTCTACCATTTCCACTAAATTCCCGATTTTTAAAGCTTTACTCCAAATTTAGAATAATGATTTTCAAAAAATTTAATTTTTCCCATACAGTTTATATGGGAAAATCCCACAAAATGAAACTATTTGAGGTGGATCGTGAATTTCCAGCGAACAAAAAATTTTCTATTATTAAGAAAATAAATTTCCTTTAAATTAATTTCAGCAATTTCGATTTAAAATTAAGGGTTTTTGGCGACTTTAGCCAAAAACCCGAAATTTTAAATCGAAATTGCTGAAATTAATTTAAAGGAAATATATTTTCTGCTTTTTAGTCGATTAAAGGGTTATATTTTAAAAAACTTGTTATTTACTCTTTTTTATTTCACTTTTGATTTGGAATTTTAAGTTTTGAAATTTTCTTGCTTTGTCATGTAAAATCACTTCTTTTATTCTTTTTAACACCACTTTTAAGATCTTTTGAATTTTAAACTATTTTATAGACTTTTTATAAACTTAAATAAAAATCGTAAGTAATAAACGACTAGACTGTACTACAAATTATGTACGAACACATGGTTTCTGGTGTCGAAGACCGGTGGCTTGATGCGTAAATGTAACTTTAGGTGATGTGCCACATGGCGTCGGAGTTGCAGATTCCTTCCAAGGAATTGAAATCCAGATTAGCTGGACAGCTCCAGTTGGAAAATCCTTAAGGTGAAGTCATCTTCGCCTTTAAAGAGAATTGCACACGCAATTAACAAATCTGGTTTGGTTGGCTTTATATTTTCCAAGCCGATATTGGCTCTATACGAGCAGAATTTAAGAACGAGGATGCTGACTGCTCAAGAACAGGATTAAGAAGAAAGTCTAAGCTACATATTAGCAAAAAGGTTAGCTCACTCTCTCAACATTTCCACGCGGTATTCAACTTCTGATGCCCGCATTTTATCCATTTATGCTGTAAGTGATGTTATATGTATGGAAAATATTCATTAGGAAAGAGTAAATTTTGAAATTTTGGAAATGGGAAAATTTATTTCTTTAAATTATATTTATGTTCAAAAAGAAATTTATAATTCATATGGTGACTGACTCTTACATTTTGGACAAAATCAACCGTCACAACTTTTTGCATCAAAATATATTTTCTATACCAAATGCATTTTTTTTATAAAAAAAATTAACTAAAAAATCGAGATAAACAAAAATAATGACTTGCTGGAGAAAAACTGAGGACGCCATCGTGTTCAGCGTTCAGGCTTAATTATATAAGATCAACTATCAAATCTCTTGAGCTTGTTTTTTGTTTGTCATTTTTGTTGAACTGTGTTACTATTCAGCAGACTGTGGATTTATAAGCAATTGCATATTTGTAATGAAAAGAGATAGAGTGCCAAAAATGCATTTCGTCGCTCAATTATTATAAATTGGAAAATTTGTATCTGCATATTAGAACATATTGCATATATATTGCATATCGTGAATATAAACTGCATATTTATTTTTTGTATTGCAATTTGTTGTAATTGATATTGTACAATGAAATCCGGCACTTGAATCAGATTTTCAAGGAGAGTGTTACAGTGGTTATATTTAGATATATATGTAGGGCGATTAGTGGCGTTTGGTCGTCGATGATTGGCGATGAACTTCTCGGCGATGTGCGTGACTTGGAGGATATAGACTGGTACTTGATGGCTGCGTAGCGTTGAGTATATAACGATGCGGTGGTGAGTTTTTGGCTATGGCGTTTGGTGGATAGGGTTTCGATGAACGATGCGTAAATAGGTACTCGTTGTGAGCGAAATGAAAATATATTTGGTGCGAGAAAATAGGAGTGGACGAGGCTAATGCGCCGCAAGCGTAGCAAGGCGTAAACGTGGGTTCAGCAGAGCGTGAACGGGTGACACCTTGAACGTTGCTGTGACGTGTGACATGAACGTGATCGCTTTCCGTGGAATCGATTCGGCTTGATAGTGGGATTCTCGAGAGGATACTCGCAGATCAATAAAGCGGGCTGCAATCTACCGCTCTCCGTGACTCGACGTATCGTAATACTACGATTTCAATAGGGCAGTGTGAGGACACTCGCAGACCAGGAAACGGGTTGCAATCTGCTGTTCTTCGTGGCTCGACGTGTCGCAAAACTACGACTTCAGTGGGTTCTCGTGAAGATACTCGCAGATCAGGAAGCGGGGTGCAATCAACTGCTCTCCGTGACTCGACGTATCGCAAAAGTACGACTATGATGACTTCGACGTGATAATGTCGTAATGATATTGTTGTAATGTCACCTCGTTGGTTCACTCGCTCGCTGCTAACCACTGCCTTGCTGCTGCGCCTGGAAATATATTTTCCGATTCAAAGATTCAAAAGGGAATTCTGATTCGGAAAATCAAAAGAGGTCGAAAAATCACCGTTAGAAATTCTGGTCCGGTGACGACTGTTCGCGAACGAATAAGGAGAAATTGCTCAGATTCAGGAAGACAACTGGCCAAGGACCTGAATGTGAGTTAGAAAACCATCCGAAACATCGTAAAAAAAGAATTTAAAGATGAAAGCTTACAAAAAGAAACGAAGTCATGGCCAAACTTAGCCTCAAAAAATAAAAGCGGAGGGAAAGAAGCTCTTTAATTTTTCAGCGGCACGCAAGTTGCAATATTGTTTTTTCTGATGGGAAACTGTTCCAATTGCAAAAAAGCCACAACCCTCAGAATGACCGCGTATATGCACCGAGAATGAGCGATTTTCCAACCAATAAAAAAGTAATTGAAAGGTATCAAAACTCCACGTCGGTCTTGGTTTGGGCCATATCTGCAATTGGCAAATTTACCCTCCTCTTTATTGATAAATGTGTCAAAATCAACGCGCAATATCATTTGGGCGAAGTGCTTATTAACTATTTTCTCCCTCATGCATCGGAGCTATTTGGAAATGAGCCATGAGTTTCCAGCAAGACTCTGCTCCGGCTCACAAAGCAGGAACTGTTCAGCGCTGATGCGATATCGAAATTCCATGTTTTATTCCGGTGGAAGAATGACCTCCATCTTCTCCGGATCTGAATCCATTGGATTCCTGCATATGGGGATTAGACCTGTTCAGAATCGTATGGAGCTTTCTTCAAAATCAGTTTTCCGATAAGTGGACGTCAGATCTGTCGTCTAAAATAAATAAACAAATTCAGAAAGTGAATATCGGCTATGGGCATTGATCGCTCTCCCATCCGCGAACGCAATCGCGCTCAGTGCGCCGAAACTTTGCTCGCTGCATCTCGCTATAGCAGCTCAAGTGCATCAAGTGGAAGCAGCATAAATGTATTAAGTAACAATACCAATGCGAATATTATAAACCCGAATGTATTCCCGCCAACAGCCGTGCTCGATTCAACGAATCCAACAATAACCCATGGAGTGCAGAATGTTCCTCTCCGAGTACACCTCTATTTACAACATCTTTGTCAGCATCGTTACCGTCCGCAATAATGTCTACATCCTCGCTTGTCACATCAACATTATCCACAGCAACAAATGGTCTGGTAACATCCTCTGCAACATGTTCTACAACACCCGCAGCAGCAATAGTAACAAACTCGCTTCAATCAGGTAAAGATAGCCAAGTGCTGGTTAAGAATCTAACCAGCTTGATTGGTGACAAAAATTTGTATGTAACATCAATAACGAAGGGTAACATACAAGAGACAAAAATACAAATCTACACAGAAATTAATCATAAAAAAAGTTTGGATCCATAGTTATTCCAAGATCTTGAAAAGAATTTAATGTTTCAAGTTCTTCATTTTCGATTTTATAAGTGTGTAAGATGGGGTTCACTCTTCTAAAAGTCATTTGTTTGCATTTCTTCAAGTTGAGATTCATATTGTTTATTGTACACCAGTTACATAGCTTCAAGGTCCGTCTGTAAAGTTATTGTTTCACGTTTGTCATTGAATGAGTGGAAAAGTTGGACGTCATCTGCATGCATTAAAATATGTCTATTTTTGATGATAGATGGTAGATCATTTATAAATAACAAGAAGAGAACAGGTCCAAGGTGACTTCCTTGGGGTACACCAGATGTAACATTAAATTCAATTGATTTGGTTGTTTTGAAAATAACTTGTTGTTTTCTATCCAATAAATATGAATTAATCCATTTTAATAATCCTGGCGGAAATCCAAATTTCGACAGTTTCAAAGTTATTAATCTATGGTTTACTACATCAAAAGCTTTGCTAAAATCAGTGTAAATTACATCAGTTTGCAATCCTTTTTAAAAATTTTCTATTACATGAGATGAAAATTCTAATAAGTTAGTTGTAGTTGACTTGCCAGGTAAGAATCCATGTTGAAAAGGTGAAATTGATTTGAAGATACTTTGAATGGAAATAATTTGTTCAAAAAGTTTTGCAATTGCACTTCATTTTGCTATTCCACGATAATTTGTAATACTTGATTTGCTGCCTGATTTATGCAGTGGTATTATGAATGATGATTTCCAGGAAACTGGAAAGTTTCCACATGAAAGGGAATGTTTAAATAATAAAGTGATAGGTACAACAAGCTCTTCAGAACATTCTTTCAGAATGCACGAAGGTATGTTATCTGGACCACCTCTGAAACCAATCTTTAGTTTTTTGAGATGTTCCAATACTATAACTTCATCAATGACAGGTTGTAAAACATCAAAAGGTGTTATATCAAAAGGATAGGTATTGTGACGGTAAGAATCCACAGAATATGTTGTTTTGAAAAAATTGGCAAAAAGATTGCATATAGTTTCTTCATTATCGGATTCAACATCAATATATTTCATTAGCGATGGATAGCCACTATCTTTACGTTTAATATTGATAAAGTTCCAAAAAGACTTTGAGTCTTGCTTCAAAGATGTTTTCACTTTGTTTAAATAGTTGTTATAATTTAATTTGCAAGTAAAATTATATTTATAACGTAGTTATGTATATTTCGATGAGTCACCTGTGATGTTTTTTATATAATCTGTAATATTTAGTTTTAGAATTTCTTACTTTTCGCAGATCGTTGTTGAACCATGAGGGGTCCTTAGTTTCCTTTAGATTCGTTTTAGGAACGGCATACTCAAAACAATCATGAACGTTTTTGGTAAACGTTTCTACTAATTGTTCGAGGAGATCAGCTGTCATTAAGCAATTTGTTTTAATTAAATAAGACCAGTTAATATCAGATATACGTTTTTTTAGTTTTGTGTAGTTTTCTTGAAGTCAAAAACTGTAGTAGAATTGTTATTGTTATAGGAGAGTTGTGTATGGAGAGTTATTGTAATTTGTAATGTGGGATGGTGAGAATCTTCAGGCAGTGTTAGGAGCTGACCGCGATATATTTAGATTAGAGAAATCGTCAGCAAATATCAAATCCAGGATTCGGTTGTTTGTATTAAGATTTTGGTTGATTTGTGATAAACCTTGTAAGGCAAGAAAGTTAAGGAACTCAATATCGTTTAAATTATTAGATGATGGAAGCAGTTTAAAAGGGTTATCAATATCGCTTTCCCAACAAATACTTGGCAGATTGAAATCACCTGAAACAATAACATGCTCATTTGGTTTCAGTCTGGAAAAAATTTCATTAATAACTGATAGATGTTTTAAGTAAATTTCACTGGAAGAGCTCGGAGGAATGTATGAGCACGCAATGAAATCATTTAAAAACTGATACTTTACTTTGACACAGCAAAAATTCAATATTTAAAGCATCTTGTAAAATAACTTCTTCTGAAAAATAAGTGGATCGAATGTCAAGTGGAGGTCCACTTGTAGTATTATTTAGTATTGAATTACGAATATTTATTACATACAATTTCAGTATTTAGTGTTACGGGTTTTAACCACGTTTCAGTAAAAATTAATATATCATATTCTAAATCAAAACTAGTTACAAACAGATCTTTAATTTTGGTGTTAAGACCGCGAACGTTTTGATACAAAATGGAACAAGAATTTGAAGATTTTAGTTTTTTGGAACATTTATCTCGGGTGCACGAGGTAAACGTGCCGTTTTAGGAGCTCGAGGATTTTCACGTTGTATAAACTCACGGATGAAAGCATTTGGAGGCCAAAAGTTAGGGTTCAATGCACTATCCAATAAATGTTCAGAAATCAAAATTTTAAACGATGAATTTATACGGGCATAGTTGTAATTAAATTTGAATACTTGTATGTTGTCGGGAGAAACTTTTAGCTGCGCAGATATGTGATGCAACACATCTTCAGCTGTAGTGTCACTCGCAAACCGAGAAATAAAAATTGGTGGGACAACAACAAGCTTTTTTGGTTGTGACACAGTATTAGGACTCGAAGCAGGTTTTGGAGCAGAATTAAGATTAGGAGCAGCTGTTTCTGGTGCCACTTTAGCGGACGAAGTTATCAAGTCAACGTCGTTTTTAGAACAGTCGCTGACTTGATTATCGGAAGTTGATTTGGCGACATCTTTCTCCTATGTATAAGCAAAATAAGGAGAAAGGTTAAAGGCTTCAGACAAGTTCAGTGCCAGACCAATTGGTGTAGACAATTGCCCAGACCAATTGGTGTAGACAATTGGTCTGAGTCTAAATCTACAACAGGAATCGGAATAATATTTATTTTACTCCTCAAATTTAAATTTGTTCGCGCGCTCTTTGGAGAGACGTTGTCTTCATCCAAAAACTTGAACTCTTTGAAAAAGCTCTCATAATCATCTAATTTCGTTTGGATGACCGACATCTCATTAGCGATTTCTAAAAATCCCTTTCTGGTTTGATGAATCACCCTAACTATAGCCGAGTCGACTTTGCGGCATTCGGTGCAAGACCAACGTAAACCACACTTTCTATCTTCAAGGTCATCAATCAGACGTGCCTTTAAGGAAACACATTTGCAATGGTAAATGCTTTCACAAAACCAACAAGAAACAAAAGGTTCCTTTTCACTCTTCACGTTACACTTGCGAGCAGAGCACGACATTTTAGTTAAATTGCAAAAGTAAAAATAAAAGCAGAAAGAAAAAAATAGAAATAAAAATGTTCAAAAATTTAAGATATTCAATTCAAAATTTAGACACTCTAGTGTATATGAAACAAGTGCCAAAAAGCATGCACTGAAAAATGATCACTATTTAAGAACCTGTGTAAACAGTTTGAGACGCAGTGGAAAATATTGATAATATCAGAAACGTCAAAAAGGACAACTTAAAGCTCACAGATAAAATATATTGATACAAACAACAAAGTTGTAAATTTTGTTGTTGTTATACTTAGCTTAGCACAGCAGCACAGGAATTAGCGAAAATAACACACTAAACTATGAAATTTTCACTATATATTATGCACTTTAGCTAGACTTTGTTTTTATTGTCAATTTAAAATAGCTTTGAAATTTTTAACACAATAGAATTATTCAAAAATGGTTAATTGACTCTTAGCAAAAAAATGCACTTCCAAACAGGTTGATGGGGTTGCCAGGTTTATATTAAATATCTCTTTGAAAATTCCAAGGTGGATGCAATTTGTATCACTGAAACCTGGCTTAATAATGACATCGCGAACTCTTATTTTGATATTGCCAATTACAAGTTATTCAGAAATGATAGACTTGGTAAAAGGGGTGGTGGAGTTGCAATCTATTGCAAAAATCATCTAAACACCACAGTAAATCATGTGAGTTCAAGTTGAGTACCTGAATGTTGAAGTGTCTGACCATAACACGAAATTACTAGTCTCTTGCGTTTACAATCCAAATAGAAGCTACAGTCTTGAACCGTTTTTCGGTGAACTTTGTAAACTTGTTACTGATTTTGATTCCATTTCTATCTGTGGTGATTTTAATGTGAATTTGCTTTCTGCTGACACTGATAATTTTTGTGACCAAGTCAGTTCAGCTGGTATGACCATTATTAATTGTGTGTCACCCACTCGTTTTGCCGCAAATGTGTCACATAGCCTCCTCGACGTATTTATTCTGTCTGACACTTCTTTGTTATTACTTTTTGACCAAATTTCTTATATCCAACCACGATACGCATTCAAATCTCTACCGATTCTTAATGGAAAGGTAATTCAATTTTCCAGCAGATGGCATTTACTGTTTTTAAATTTTAAAGTCGTTTAAGTTTGAAATCGAAATTGTCGATTTGAGGAAAAATGGGATTGGTGTTGCGCCATAGAAAAGTTTCCTCATTTATAAGACAAATTCAAGAATAATATATAAGATAATTTCAAGAATTTTTTTTTAAATTTACGGAATTTTTAAATTTAATAAATTTTTCTTAAATTATAGAATTTTGTCTTTCAAATGAGGAAACGTTTCTATGGCGCAACACCAATCTTATTTCTTCTCAAACGAGGAAAAATTTCTCTGAGTGTACATATTTATGTACATACGGTATGCGTTTTCTATTGTACATTTCAATGCTAGAAGTTTAAATACTTTTAAGCTTGATTACGTTAAATATCTTTTTGAAAATTCCAATGTGGATGTAATTTGTGTCACTGAGACCTGGCTTAATAGTGACATAGCGAACTCTTATTTTGATATTGCCAATTACACGTTATTCAGAAATGATAGAGTTGGCAAAAAGGATGGTGGAGTTGCAATATATTGCAAAAATTATCTAAACACCAGAGTTGTTAGTAAATCCTGTGAGTCTAAAATTGAGTACCTGAATGTTGAAGTATCTGACCATAACACGAAATTACTCGTCTCTTGCGTTTACAATCCAAATAGAAGCTACAGTCTTGAACCGTTTTTTTGTGAACTTTGTAAACTTGTTACTGATTTTGGTTCTTTTTCTATCTGTGGTGATTTTAATGTGAATTTGCTTTCTATTGACACTGTCTCTGATAATTTTTGTGACCAAGTTAGCTCAGCTGGTATGACCATTATTAATTGTGTGTCACCTACTAGTGGCAAATGTGGCACCTAACCTTCTCGATTTATTTATTCTTTCTGAAACTTTTTGACCAAATTTCATTTATATCTGATCATGACCTAATTTTCTGCACATTAAATATTCGTTTTTGTCGCAATGTCATTCCTATGTCTGTATCGTATCGCGACTATAAATCCATTAACTGTGCCACTCTGTTTGATCACCTGTCTCAAATTTGTTGGAATTATTGCTGGTTTCTTGAATCTGTTAATGATAAGTTAAATGTTTTTGTCTCTCATGTATACAACGCCTTTAATTATTTTGTCGCTCTTCGTACTATAACTGTCAGTAATAATTCGTGTCCTTGGTATACCTCTAGTGTTAGATTGGCTATAAAAAGAAGGAACATACTGCACCTTAAATGGAAGAAGCGCCAAACTGCTGAAAATCGGGAGCATTTCAAACACGCTCGTAATGAGGCTGTCTCAATAGTCAGACAGTCCAAGAAAAAATTTTTTTTATCGAAAATTGAATTGTTCTTTTCCTTCAAAAGTTCTCTGGAAAAATATACGAAATCTTGGAGTTTGTCGTAAAGACAATTCTGTGTGTAATGTTGATCCCAACACTCTTAACAAATTTTTCCTTTCTACTAGTACTGCTCCTTCTAATAATATTCATTGCCAGACTAATCTGTTTCCTGAAACAGATCAATTCTCTTTTCATAATGTGGACGAGATTGAAGTCATTAAGTCTATTATGAAAATTCGCTCTAACGCTATTGGTGATGATGGCATTCCTATACGTTTTATTAAATTAATTTTACCTTATATTATAAGTACGTTGGTGCATATTATTAACCACTGTTTTACTACATCAAGTTTCCCTAATTCATGGAAAATGGCTACAGTTTTACCTGTTGCCAAAGTTGCTTGCGCTTCTGATATGAAGGATTATAGACCGATCAGTATTTTGTCCTCGTTCTCTAAAGTGTGTGAATCCCTTATGGCTAGTCAGATTACTAAATATGTTGACACCTATAAATTGTTGTCGCCTTATCAATCTGGTTTTCGATCTGGACATAGCTGTGCTACTGCAATGCTAAAAATTCTTGATGATATACGCATGGCATATGACGAAGGGAATGTTACATTACTCTGTCTATTAGATTTTTCCAAAGCCTTTGCCTTTGTTAATCACACCATCTTAGTTAAAAAATTTAAATCTCTCTTTGGTTTCAGCGATAATTCTGCTGGTTTAATTGCTAACTAACTGAAAGGCAGAATGCAGAGAGTCAAGGTGGGCAATGTTTTCTCAAATTACTGTGATATTAGGTCGGGCGTACCCCAGGGTTTTATCCGTGGGCCTCTGCTCTTTAGTTTATTTATAAACGATATTTTTACTGTGTGCAATAATATGATGACGCATGGCTACGCTGATGATATTCAACTATATTTTTCTAACAGAATTGGTTTAGTTGAAGATCTTAGCTGCAGATTAAATGAAGACTTGATTGCTATTTCCAAGTGGGTATGTGACAATGATCTCTGCTTAAATGACAAGAAATCTTACATTTTGCCTATCTCTAAGGATAAACTGGACCATAGCATAATCCCTCCCATATATTTAAATGATCAAAAATTACAAATTGTGACCAAAGTGAAAAATCTGGGGTTCCATATAAATCCAGTCTTACATGTACTGACCATGTTAATAATATAATTCCAAAAATATTTTTTACTTTACGTTGCCTTCGACTATCTGCCAAATATACTCCCGTTGAGTCGAAAAAAAGACTTGTCATTCAACTAGTTGTTCCATTGATTACATACTCTGAACTAATTTACAGTAATCTTGATTCCCATAATTCACATAAATTACAGGTTGCATTTAATAATGCGGTGAGATTTGCTTTTGATCTGAAATGCTTTGACCATGTTTCTGTTAAAGAAATCTTGGGTTGTAGCTTGCTTGGTTATTTGAACGCAAGAAACTGTATTTTTCTGCATAGGTTGATAACTTGTAAAACTCCCTATTACCTTCTGATAAGCTACGTTTCAGTGTTTCTAAAAGATACCGCGATTCAAATATCTTAATTCTACAAGATTTTTCTTTGTCAACGCCATTAAACTTTGGAATTCTCTACCAACTAGTATAAAAAATATCGATAAGCCAAATAACTTTAAGCATTCCATAATTCAATATTATTCTTCCATATAATTTTACTTAGCTAAGACCAAGCATCTTTTCTTTCCTATCTTTTTATTTATTTTTTTTTCTCTACTCCTTTTTATTGTTATTTTGCTGTATCTCTATCTTTATCTTTTTATTTATTTTATTTTTAACTATAATTTCCACTTTGATTGTATTTATATAAGTCTGTTGTTAATATGTACGTCTTCCTACATGTACTATAAAAGAATCAATGTCTTATTGTACTAAGTATATATTAAATAAATAAATTGAAATTTAAATTGAAATTGAAATCAGTGCTCGATGGTCCGATTAGGCTAGTTTGGTTCCTTTGCATATAAAAATGATTTATGTGAAGTTTGGAGCCAATCGGATAAAGAAAAGTCGGCGCGGAATGCACTTCTTTTTCCCAATACAAAATTGAAAAACATTTTAAATAGTGCTCGGATTTTGATGACACTTTATATATTAGTGAATTTGGGGTCGCTGATCTCAAATATGACAATGCATTCTATTAAATTTTGGGGTCCATCAGAGGCGTAGGGGGCCGTGGGGGGACTCTTCAAGGGGGGAAAATTTATTCTAGGGTTAATAAATGAATTGTAAATAATTTCTAATAAGCTCTTTTGATTTTCCGAATCAGAATTCCCTTTTGAATCTTTGAATCGGAAAATATATTTCCAGGCGCAGCAGCAAGGCAGTGGTTAGCAGCGAACGAGTGAACCAACGAGGTGACATTACAACAATATCATTACGACATTATAACGTCGAAGTCAATAAGTCGAAGTCATCATAGTCGTAGTTTTGCGATATATCGAGTCACGGAGAGCAGTTGATTGCACCCCGCTTCCTGATCTGCGAGTATCCTCACGAGAACCCACTGAAGTCGTATTTTTACGACACGTCGAGCCACGAAGAACGGTAGATTACAACCCGTTTCCTGGTCTGCGAGTGTCCTCACACTGCCCGCTTTATTGATCTGCGAGTATCCTCTCGAGAATCCCACTATCACGCCGAATCGATTCCACGGAAAGCGGTCACGTCCATGTCACACGTCACAGCAACGTTCAAGGTGTCATCCGTTCACGCTCTGCTGCACCCACGTTTACGCCTTGCTACGCTTGCGTCGCATTAGCCTCGTCCACTCTATTTTCTCGCATCAAATATATTTTCATTTCGCCCACAACGAGTACCTATTTACGCATCGTTCATCGAAACCCTATCGCACACGCCCACGTGTCCACCAAACTCAACGCTACGCAGCCATCAAGTACCAGTCTATATCCTCCAAGTCACGCACATCGCCGAGAAGCTCATCGCCAATCATCGACGACCAAACGCCACTATTCGCCCTGCATATATATCTAAATATAACAACTGGAACACTCTCCTTGAAAATCTGATTCAAGTGCCGGATTTAATTGTACAATATCAATTACAACAAATTGCAATACAAAAAATAAATATGCAGTTTATA
This sequence comes from Heteromyza rotundicornis, assembly GCA_951394025.1. Lineage (NCBI taxonomy): Eukaryota > Metazoa > Arthropoda > Insecta > Diptera > Heleomyzidae > Heteromyza > Heteromyza rotundicornis. The sequence continues at coordinate 42,323,350 of OX596011.1, forward strand.
TGCACGATATGCAATATATATGCAATATGCAAGATATATGCAATATGTCCTAATATGCAGATACCAATTTTCCAATTTATAATAATTGAGCGACGAAATGCATTTTTGGCCTTGGAACTCTATATCTTTTCATTACAAATATGCAATTGCTTATAAATCCACAGTCTGCTGAATAGTAAACACAGTTCAACAAAAATGACAAAAAAACAAGCTCAAGAGATTTGATAGTTGATCTTATATAATTAAGCCTGAACGCTGAACACGATGGCGTCCTCAGTTTTTCTCCAGCACGTCATTATTTTTGTTTATCGCGATGTTTTAGTTAATTTTTTTTATAAAAAAAATGCATTTGGTATAGAAAATATATTTTGATGCAAAAAGTTGTGACGGTTGATTTTGGCCAAAATGTAAAAGTCAGTCACCATATGAATTATAAATTTCTTTTTGAACATGAATATAATTTTGTGATGTCGTCTTCGTCTGAAGCCATCTTTGTATGGTTTTGTCGAAGGCTGAGGTATGACTCACGGTTATCCAGAATTCGCCGAAGGACCTTCGGCAGGAAAAGAATGCGATATACGGGTATATGGATAATAGATATATGTATTTATGCAGATTTCTTTTCCTTACACACTAGTTAGCTAATAGATATATATAGATATAAGTATAAGTAGATGGATAAGCGACAGCTGCGCCGGTGGGATGTATTCGGATGCTGTCGTTTGGGGGTGCCTTCGTAAGGCACAAATGGTATACTTTGATGCGACGATGGTAGACGACGACGATAAATAGCCGAAGTTCTTGGCGTACAAGCGTCGGCGAATGGTTTCCTGCTGTCGGTTATGGCTGTTGATAAAGCCTCGGTGGTTTGAGTATTCGGGATACCTCGGTGAATTAAGCGTGGCTAACGATGAAGCCTCGGTGATTTGAGTATTCGGGATACCTTGGTGAATTAAGCGGTGGCTACTAAGGCATTCAATCCCGGGATCCCGAATCCCGAAATCCCGGGATCCCGGAAGTTTTCTCAATCCCGGAATCCCGGGATTTTGAGTCCGAAATCCCGGGATTCAAAAATGCATTTTTTATGCATTGTTTAAGATATTTTTGACGTTTTTCCACAAAAAATTTAGTGCTCAAACACACAAAAATTTACAAGTTTTATGTCAATAACGGTTAACAAACAATTTTTATCGATTTGAATAACATTTTTTCAATTTAAACTATTTTTTTTTCAAAAAAGATATATGTTAAAATTATTTTGTTGACCGTTTAGCATGAAATGGAGCTGGCAGAATTTTATAATTATATTCAGCGTGGCAAAAAAAATAATTTGTTCGATCAATCTAATTTAAAAAGAATTACTTTTTGTTTGACTATATTTATTTAAATATAATTTGTTTTGTTTAATGTAATATTTATTAAATATGTTTTCTTTGTCGAATTAAACTTAAAATATTGTTGCAACAATTTTTTCTTTAATTTTATATTAACTATTGTCTTTAATTGGAAAATCCCGAAAATCCCGAACAAATCCCGGGATCCCGGGATTGTAATTTCAAATCCCGAAATCCCGGGATTTTCAAAAACACTTCGGGATTGAATGCCTTAGTGGCTACTGATGAAGCCTCGGTGAGTTAGATATACGGTCGATTATGGCCATTGATAAAGCCTCGGTGATTTGAGTATTCGGGATACTTCAATGAATTAAGCGGCTAATGATGGTGCCTTGGTGATGTAGATATGCGGCTGATTACGGCTATTGATGAAGCCTCGGTGATTTGGATATGCGCTGATTAGGGCTACTGATGAAGCCTCGGTGAGTTATATATACGTCGATTATGGCCATTGATGAAGCCTCGGTTTATATTCGTTGCTTTATCTTATCATGTTGTCTTCGGCTGACTTCGGCTACATTCGGGTTTTCGGCAATCGTGTTGTCGTATTCGGCTGACTTCAGCTATAGTTCGGTTTCTGGTGCTCGCATTCAGCGTTCGGCTGACTTCGGCGTTCGTAGTAATCGTTCGGCGGTCTTCGGCTACATTCGGGTTTTCGACAATCGGGTTGTCGTACTCGGCTGACTGCCGCTATAGTTCGGCTTCTGGTACTCGTATTCAGCGTTCGGCTGACTTCGGCGTTCGTAGTAATCGTTCGGCTGACTTCGGAGAATAATAATTCATAATACTTAGCGATTACTACTATACACAGAATACTTATAATATACAATGAAGCACAATGCCCGAAGTCCAGTTGAAGCACAATTCCCGAAGGACAGTTGAAGCACAAAGCCCGAAGGCCAGGAGTTGAAGCACAATACCCGAAGGACAGTTGAAGCACAAAGCCCGAAGGCGAGTTGAAGCACAATTCCCGAAGGACAGTAAATGTATTCAAGCAAGTCCGAGGACTCCAAAATTTGCCTTGTATAAAACAAGGGCTTTTCGTACCCCTAGGGTTACGACTTACTTTTCATATAAATCACAACAGATATCATGAAGTGATCATATTACTACGTAGGTGGCAGAAGGCAACAACACCTTACTACCTAGTCGGCTTGATGGAAGAAATAAACTTCCACCAAATCTCACTTTTCTTCTGCCAAACAGTGACTACTTATGTGGCGCATACCATAATCTTATTGAGAATTGCATCACCCTCCTATATTCAAATCGACGCATTCAAGTCACTGAACGAAAACTGTTATTCAGTGTATTCCTTATGGGCACGCTTTGGCCAATGAGCGTTCAGTATGCAAAAGTAAGGCAGGTGCGTGTTGGAAGCAGTGGTGGGACTTAAAAATATTTGTAATATTAATAATATAATTATTAATTCAACGGATATTAGGGGTGTTCTCGGGTTATATAAAATATGAATTGAATATAGAATTAAGGATATTAGGGGTATTCACGGTATTTACCTATGAATATAAAATAGTATTATTGTAACTTTTGCAACGTTACAATTTAAATAAATAAATTTTCCCATTTCCAAAATTTCAAAATTTACCCTTTCGTAATGAATATTTTCCATTCATATAACATCACTTACAGCATAAACGGATAAAATACGGGTATCAGGTAGTTGAATACCGCGTGGAAATGTTAAGAGAGTGAGCTACCCTTTTTGCTAATATGAAGCTTAGACTTGTAACGTTGCAAAAGTTACAATAATACTATTTTATATTCATAGATAAATACCGTGAATAATCATAGATAAATACCTAATAACCTTAATTCTATATTCAATTCATATTTTTATATAACCCGTGAATACCCCTAATAACCTTAATTCTATATTCAATTCGTATTTTTATATAGCCCGTGAACACTTCTAATATCCGTTGAATTAATAATTATATTATTAATATTATGAATATTTTTAAGTCCCACCACTGCTTCCAACACTCACCTGCCTTACTTTTGCATTCTGAGCGCTGATTGGCCAAAGCGTGCCCATAAGGAATACACTGAATAATAGTTTTCGTTCAGTGACTTGAATGCGGCGATTTGAATATTGGAGGGTGATGCAATTCTCAATAAGATTATGGTAGGCGCCACATGAGAAGTCACTGTTTGGCAGAAGAAAAGTAAGATTTGGTGGAAGTTTATTTCTTCCGTCAAGCCGACTAGGTAGTAAGGTGTTGTTGCCTTCTGCCACTTACGTAGTAATACGATCACTTCATGATATCTGTTGTGATTCATATGAAAAGTAAGTCGTAACCCTAGGGGTACGAAAAGCCCTTGTTTTATACAAGGCAAATTTTGGAGTCCTCGGACTTGCTTGAATACATTTACTGGGCTTCGGGCATTGTGCTTCAACTATCTTTCGGAAATTGAGCTTCAACTGTCCTTCGGGAATTGTGCTTCAACTGGGCTTCGGGAATTGTGCTTCAACTGTCCTTCGGGAATTGTGCTTCAACTGGCCTTCGGGCTTTGTGCTTCAACTGTCCTTCGGGAATTGTGCTTCAACTGGACTTCGGGCATTGTGCTTCATTGTATATTATAAGTATTCTGTGTATAGTAGTAATCGCTAAGTATTATGAATTATAATTCTCCGAAGTCAGCCGAACGATTACTACGAACGCCGAAGTCAGCCGAACGCTGAATACGAGTACCAGAAGCCGAACTATAGCTGAAGTCAGCCGAGTACGACAACACGATTGCCGAAACCCAAAGGTAGCCGAAGACAAAATAATAAGATAAAGCAACGAATATGAACCGATTATTCGATAGTAAATTAGCATTAGCCACCGCTTAATTCACCAAGGTATCCCGAATACTGAAATCGACAGGCTTCATCCAAAGCCATAATCGACAGTATATATAACTCACCGAGGCTTCATCTATAGCCATAATCAGCCGCATATCCAAATCACCGAGGCATCATCATTAGCCATAATCCGCCGCATATCTAAATCACCGAGGCTTCATCGTTAGCCACGCTTAATTCCCCGAGGTATCCCGAATACTGAAATCACCGAGGCCTTATCAACAGTCATAATCGACAGCAGAAAACCATTCGCCGACGCTTGTATCATCGTCGTCTACCATCGTCGCATCAAAGAATACCATTTGTGCCGCACGAAGGCACCCCTGAACTTCAGCATCCGAATACATTCTACCAGCGCAGCAGTCGCCTATCCACCTACTTATACTTATATCTATATATATCTATCAGCTAACTAGTGTGTAAGGAAAAGAAATCTGAATAACTACATATATATATTATCCATATACCCGTATATCGCATTCTTTTCCTGCCGAAGGTAATTGGTCCTTCGGCGAATTCTGGATAACCGTGAGTCATACCTCAGCCTTCGACAAAACCAAACAAAGATGGCTTCAAACGAAGACGACATCACAAACTTTCTTCTTTATCCTGTTCTTGAACAGTCAGCATCCTCGTTCTTAAATTCTGCTCGTATAGAGCCAATATCGGCTTGGAAAATATAAAGCCAACCAAACCAGATTTGTTAATTGCGTGTGCAATTCTCTTTAAAGGCGAAGATGACTTCACCTTAAGGATTTTCCAACTGGAGCTGTCCAGCTAATTAGGATTTCAATTCCTTGGAAGGAATCTGCAACTCCGACGCCATGTGGCACATCACCTAAAGTTACATTTACGCATCAAGCCACCGGTCTTCGACACCAGAAACCATGTGTTCGTACATAATTTGTAGTACAGTCTAGTCGTTTATTACTTACGAGTTTATAAAAAGTCTATAAAATAGTTTAAAATTCAAAAGATCTTAAAAGTGGTGTTAAAAGGAATAAAAGAAGAGATTTTATATGACAAAGCAAGAAAATTTCAAAACTTAAAATTCCAAATCAAAAGTGAAATAAAAAAGAGTAAATAACAAGTTTTTTAAAATATAACCCTTTAACCGACTAAAATGCAGAAAATAAATTTCCTTTAAATCAATTTCAGCAATTTCGATTTAAAATTAAGGGTTTTTGGCGACTTCAAAATCTGCAATGATATTAGGAACAAAGTACCAAACACCCTTAATTTAAAATCGAAATTGCGGAAATTAATTTAAAGGACATTTATTTTCTGCTTTTTAGTCGGTTAAAGGGTTATATATTAAAAAACTTGTTTTTTACTCTTTTTTATTTATTGTTGTATTCGATTGGAAATGTATAGAAACGTATTTTTGACGTGGTCCGAATTTTTTTTGGTGGATTTGATTGGAACTTTTTAGAAACGGTTTTTGGACATGGTCCGGGCTCCAAAACCACCTATAATTGGCTCAAAATAGGGTCTTGAGACCACATTTTTTTATGTTCGAGGTACTTCTTCCTCTTGTGTGGGGGTATTTCAGCTTCGGTACAGCCGAAGATAGTCCACTCTCTAGTTTTTATTTGGTAATGGTGTAATTTACTTTTTTAACCCATTCGCTACATGTTTTTCATTTCGAGCCTTAAAAATCTATTCTCCGTTAATTATTGCTATTAATAATGCTAAAAGTGATAAAAAATAAAAATTTTTTAAAAAAAGTTATTTGAAAGTAGTTTTTTGGAATGTTGCCATATGGCAAAAAATTTTCTTAACGGTCTAAAAATTTTCAATATCAAATTTATTGCATATGTGCTTACATTTATATAAGTTTATGTATTATATTTAAAAAAAAAAATTTTTTTTTTCTTAATTTAAAACATTAAATATTTTTACATTTACTTATATATTAAAGTTAATCAAAGTCAAATTCATTGTAAGTGTTCATTTATTTACATAAACTTTATTCATGACAGTTCAAAAAAAATTTTTTTTTACATAAACTTTTTTTTACATAAAATACATATAATATAATGCATACAATAGTTATATAATATAAAAATGCTGAATAAAATAAGAAGTACAAAATTATAGGTATATTTTAATTGAATGTGTAGCAACTGTCGCAAAATTCAAATTTAGACCAAATGGCAACACGTGCATTTTAAAAAATCGAAACAGCTACGAGAATTTAATTTTAAAATTTTTTAAAATGCAAACATGTAGTTTGACTATTTCTTTACATTATTGCATCAACACTTTTTAAAAAAACAATTTTTTTTAAACAATTAAATTTAAATGTCTTAAGTGATGTTTTCGGTCAAAAATTTCTCGCATCAATATGGTGCAATAAAAAACGAAAATTGTTGCTATTCAACAGACCGAAAAAAAAAATGTTTATACAGAAATACTTCTAATAAACCAATGAAAAAAGCCATAATCGACAGTATATATAACTCACCGAGGCTTCATCTATAGCCATAATCAGCCGCATATCCAAATCACCGAGGCATCATCATTAGCCATAATCCGCCGCATATCTAAATCACCGAGGCTTCATCGTTAGCCACGCTTAATTCCCCGAGGTATCCCGAATACTGAAATCACCGAGGCCTTATCAACAGTCATAATCGACAGCAGAAAACCATTCGCCGACGCTTGTATCATCGTCGTCTACCATCGTCGCATCAAAGAATACCATTTGTGCCGCACGAAGGCACCCCTGAACTTCAGCATCCGAATACATTCTACCAGCGCAGCAGTCGCCTATCCACCTACTTATACTTATATCTATATATATCTATCAGCTAACTAGTGTGTAAGGAAAAGAAATCTGAATAACTACATATATATATTATCCATATACCCGTATATCGCATTCTTTTCCTGCCGAAGGTAATTGGTCCTTCGGCGAATTCTGGATAACCGTGAGTCATACCTCAGCCTTCGACAAAACCAAACAAAGATGGCTTCAAACGAAGACGACATCACAAACTTTCTTCTTTATCCTGTTCTTGAACAGTCAGCATCCTCGTTCTTCAATTCTGCTCGTATAGAGCCAATATCGGCTTGGAAAATATAAAGCCAACCAAACCAGATTTGTTAATTGCGTGTGCAATTCTCTTTAAAGGCGAAGATGACTTCACCTTAAGGATTTTCCAACTGGAGCTGTCCAGCTAATTAGGATTTCAATTCCTTGGAAGGAATCTGCAACTCCGACGCCATGTGGCACATCACCTAAAGTTACATTTACGCATCAAGCCACCGGTCTTCGACACCAGAAACCATGTGTTCGTACATAATTTGTAGTACAGTCTAGTCGTTTATTACTTACGAGTTTATAAAAAGTCTATAAAATAGTTTAAAATTCAAAAGATCTTAAAAGTGGTGTTAAAAGGAATAAAAGAAGAGATTTTATATGACAAAGCAAGAAAATTTCAAAACTTAAAATTCCAAATCAAAAGTGAAATAAAAAAGAGTAAATAACAAGTTTTTTAAAATATAACCCTTTAACCGACTAAAATGCAGAAAATAAATTTCCTTTAAATCAATTTCAGCAATTTCGATTTAAAATTAAGGGTTTTTGGCGACTTTAAAATCTGCAATGATATTAGGAACAAAGTACCAAACACCCTTAATTTAAAATCGAAATTGCGGAAATTAATTTAAAGGACATTTATTTTCTGCTTTTTAGTCGGTTAAAGGGTTATATATTAAAAAACTTGTTTTTTACTCTTTTTTATTTATTGTTGTATTCGATTGGAAATGTATAGAAACGTATTTTTGACGTGGTCCGAATTTTTTTTGGTGGATTTGATTAGAACTTTTTAGAAACGGTTTTTGGACATGGTCCGGGCTCCAAAACCACCTATAATTGGCTCAAAATAGGGTCTTGAGACCACATTTTTTTATGTTCGAGGTACTTCTTCCTCTTGTGTGGGGGTATTTCAGCTTCGGTACAGCCGAAGATAGTCCACTCTCTAGTTTTTATTTGGTAATGGTGTAATTTACTTTTTTAACCCATTCGCTACATGTTTTTCATTTCGAGCCTTAAAAATCTATTCTCCGTTAATTATTGCTATTAATAATGCTAAAAGTGATAAAAATAAAAATTTTTAAAAAAAAGTTATTTGAAAGTAGTTTTTTGGAATGTTGCCATATGGCAAAAAATTTTCTTAACGGTCTAAAAATTTTCAATATCAAATTTATTGCATATGTGCTTACATTTATATAAGTTTATGTATTATATTTAAAAAAAAAATTTTTTTTTTCTTAATTTAAAACATTAAATATTTTTACATTTACTTATATATTAAAGTTAATCAAAGTCAAATTCATTGTAAGTGTTCATTTATTTACATAAACTTTATTCATGACAGTTCAAAAAAAATTTTTTTTTACATAAACTTTTTTTTACATAAAATACATATAATATAATGCATACAATAGTTATATAATATAAAAATGCTGAATAAAATAAGAAGTACAAAATTATAGGTATATTTTAATTGAATGTGTAGCAACTGTCGCAAAATTCAAATTTAGACCAAATGGCAACACGTGCATTTTAAAAAATCGAAACAGCTACGAGAATTTAATTTTAAAATTTTTTAAAATGCAAACATGTAGTTTGACTATTTCTTTACATTATTGCATCAACACTTTTTAAAAAAACAATTTTTTTTAAACAATTAAATTTAAATGTCTTAAGTGATGTTTTCGGTCAAAAATTTCTCGCATCAATATGGTGCAATAAAAAACGAAAATTGTTGCTATTCAACAGACCGAAAAAAAAAATGTTTATACAGAAATACTTCTAATAAACCAATGAAAAAAGCCATAATCGACAGTATATATAACTCACCGAGGCTTCATCTATAGCCATAATCAGCCGCATATCCAAATCACCGAGGCATCATCATTAGCCATAATCCGCCGCATATCTAAATCACCGAGGCTTCATCGTTAGCCACGCTTAATTCCCCGAGGTATCCCGAATACTGAAATCACCGAGGCCTTATCAACAGTCATAATCGACAGCAGAAAACCATTCGCCGACGCTTGTATCATCGTCGTCTACCATCGTCGCATCAAAGAATACCATTTGTGCCGCACGAAGGCACCCCTGAACTTCAGCATCCGAATACATTCTACCAGCGCAGCAGTCGCCTATCCACCTACTTATACTTATATCTATATATATCTATCAGCTAACTAGTGTGTAAGGAAAAGAAATCTGAATAACTACATATATATATTATCCATATACCCGTATATCGCATTCTTTTCCTGCCGAAGGTAATTGGTCCTTCGGCGAATTCTGGATAACCGTGAGTCATACCTCAGCCTTCGACAAAACCAAACAAAGATGGCTTCAAACGAAGACGACATCACAAACTTTCTTCTTTATCCTGTTCTTGAACAGTCAGCATCCTCGTTCTTAAATTCTGCTCGTATAGAGCCAATATCGGCTTGGAAAATATAAAGCCAACCAAACCAGATTTGTTAATTGCGTGTGCAATTCTCTTTAAAGGCGAAGATGACTTCACCTTAAGGATTTTCCAACTGGAGCTGTCCAGCTAATTAGGATTTCAATTCCTTGGAAGGAATCTGCAACTCCGACGCCATGTGGCACATCACCTAAAGTTACATTTACGCATCAAGCCACCGGTCTTCGACACCAGAAACCATGTGTTCGTACATAATTTGTAGTACAGTCTAGTCGTTTATTACTTACGAGTTTATAAAAAGTCTATAAAATAGTTTAAAATTCAAAAGATCTTAAAAGTGGTGTTAAAAGGAATAAAAGAAGAGATTTTATATGACAAAGCAAGAAAATTTCAAAACTTAAAATTCCAAATCAAAAGTGAAATAAAAAAGAGTAAATAACAAGTTTTTTAAAATATAACCCTTTAACCGACTAAAATGCAGAAAATAAATTTCCTTTAAATCAATTTCAGCAATTTCGATTTAAAATTAAGGGTTTTTGGCGACTTTAAAATCTGCAATGATATTAGGAACAAAGTACCAAACACCCTTAATTTAAAATCGAAATTGCGGAAATTAATTTAAAGGACATTTATTTTCTGCTTTTTAGTCGGTTAAAGGGTTATATATTAAAAAACTTGTTTTTTACTCTTTTTTATTTATTGTTGTATTCGATTGGAAATGTATAGAAACGTATTTTTGACGTGGTCCGAATTTTTTTTGGTGGATTTGATTGGAACTTTTTAGAAACGGTTTTTGGACATGGTCCGGGCTCCAAAACCACCTATAATTGGCTCAGACTAGGGTCTTGAGACCACATTTTATGTTCGAGGTACTTCTTCCTACTGTGTGGGGGTATTTCAGCTTCGGTATAGCCGAAGATAGTCCACTCTCTATTTTTTTTTAACTTTATGTGTTTACGCGTCCCTGATTTCATTTATTAGCATTTTGTGACTTGCTTTGCTAGTTACTTCGGTAACACACAATTGCGCTCATATTTACAAACATTTAATTAGACAAAAAACCAGTTGACGAAAGTCACTCTGCGCAACAGTGTTGTTCAGTGTCACTGGTAACTAGTTTTTAATATTTATATTGTGATTTTTATATTTTTATATGTAGTCCTTTTCTTTATTATTTTTGTTAAATATGTTAAATGTGAATTCTTATAAAAAAAAAAAAATAATTTGTTATTACTGTTTCCATGTTTAAAAAGGTCCTGATGATGATTGACAACGTTAATCGAAATATCGAATAAATAAAAAAGCAAAAGTTAAAACTTGTTTTAATTTTTTGACACGGCCAAAGCCTACAACAACGATTAAATAAATACAAGAAGGCCGATAACAACAATAATTAGTAAAATCTGTTATAAATAGGGAAATTAGAATAATAAAAAACAGTTAATTATTATAATTCGAAGTGTTAAATGCCGGAATTTGGAAGTTCAAGGAAAAAGCAATTTAAAACATCATATTCTGGTTCAAGTGCCGGAATTTGATTGAACATTTTGCAAATCAAACAAAAACGCCAAATTCTGTTTCAAGGGCCGGAGTTTGACTGAACATTTTGGTGACCCCGACAATTGGACATCTGCATCTATCATGGGGATGGAGGATTTAGTACGACAACAGGAAGAGAATGGGGTGAAGATTCAGATGTTTGTTACCAACCTCAAGAAGGCGCCGCTGGACCGGAGGACCATCGAGTTCTACAAGGCCAAGGCAAAGGAACTCGACGAACTGTGGGCAGTGTTCAACCAGCTCGACAATACAATTCGGCAATGGTACGGTGCAGAGGTGTCGCACATGTACTTCGTCAAGGACATTCATCGCACTGTAGGCCAGTTATACAGTGATGCGCGGGAAGAAATCGAAAATCTATTGATGAAGGCAGCCCAAGTCAAAGCAACGACAACTGAAAAAGCGCAAGTCACGGCAACAAGTGAAGCAGCAACCGCGATGGTAACTTCTGGAGCAGCGGTGTCAGACAAAACAGCACCATCAATATTAGCTCGAATCCAGGAGCAACGTAAAATCATCGAAACAGTAATGCGGTCGTTGAAAAAACTGTTAAGTGATAAAACATCTCATCCGTCCAATTACTATTCTATGCATGCTAAAACATAGGACAGCATTGGCAAGCGGCAAAGGACCTACACAAGACCATTTGGGAATCGCTGGATACCATCGATATAAACACGTATTATTTCGATGCATACTTCCAAATAGAAGAGGACATTAACAATGACCTTCTGCGACTCCATGATATGGCACTGGTGAGTCCGGCACTATCAGGCATCAGCACACAACAAGGTGCTGAAGCAACAACTTCAACTCTAAAGTTGCCTCGTATAGAGTTGCCTAAATTTGATGGCAGCTATCTAAAGTGGCGACAGTTCCATGACCTTTTTGTGGAACTAATCAACAATCAACCGATTCCAGAGTGCCAGAAAATATCGTATCTGCAAACAAGCCTCACTGGCGAAGCTGGAAACCTCATAAAACATTTCACTACAACTGCATCAAACTATAATGCAGTATGGAAGGTAGTTAACGATCGGTACGAAAACACCCGATGTCTGGTGAATGCTACATTGGCAAAACTGTTGTCACAGCCAGCATCTAATGGTGAAAGCGCTTCGTCAGTGAAGGCGCTTCATGACACCACCCAAGAATGCATTCTCAGCCTGCAAAATTTGGGAATAAAAACCGATAACTGGGATGCAATATTAATATATATCCTAGTTCAACAACTAAGTAAGTCGACGCATACATTATGGGAACAATCACTTACTGAGCCGAAACAGTTGCCGCCGCTGAAAGAGTTTTTGAAATTCCTCAATTTACGTTTTCAATCTCTCGAAGCACTTGGACCAAAGGCAACCAAGGGCACCATGGAACAAGGAAAGTATCGATCATATCGCGCACTCAGCGCTGCATTTTCATCCAGAACAAATTGCATTGTATGCAAACACAACCATGCTCTCTTCATGTGTCAGACTTTTCTTGAGATGACACCAAATCAGCGTTTGAACTGCATTCAGAAGGCCAAACACTGTGTCAACTGTCTTAAAGATGGCCACAACGCACAGGCATATACATCAGGTACTTGTAACAAGTGCGACAAAAGGCATAATACCCTTTCTTCACCTGAACAACCGGGAAAAACCTGTGTCTAATAAATTGGGAAAATCAACGACAGTGATGAGCGCTACATCAAACCCTCACCTCTCTGATACTCCAAATGCGCAAAATTCACAAAAATTATCTGAGAAACCCGCATCGCTTGCTGCCTTACTAAGTCAGTCATCGACGACACTACTTAGCACTGTGTGTGTTACCGCAACTGATAAATGGGGAAGACAAATTCATTATCGCGCACTCTTGGACAACGGATCACAGGCTAATTTTATAACAAAGTCACTGGCAGGAAAACTTGGACTACAAAAATCTCCATATGCCATTGGAATCGAGGGAATTCGACAAATCCAAAATCGTATATCCGAAAGAATCAATCTGCAAATACTATCAAGTGCAACAGGTTTCAGCAATCGAATTGAAGCCCACGTCATACCTTAAATCGTCTCCAGTCAGCCGGCAAGTAACATCAACACGAGCAACTGGAATATTCCAACAAATTTACAGTTGGCTGACCTCAATTTCCACGAATCTCGAAGCATCGACATTTTAATTGGTGATATAATTGTGAAAATATGTTCATGTAAAATACTCAGCGACATACCGATGGGCATTTTGTAGTGCGACTACCATTCCAACAAAATCCGCTGGGTCTAGGAACCTCCAAGGACGTAGCTCTTCAGAGATTTTACGCCATGGAACGGAAGCTCCTGAAGAATCAAGATATCAAAGAGCAGTGCGTGAACTTCATGCATGAATACGAACAACTCGGCCACTTAGAGGAGGTTTCACTAAATACCATTGAAGGTCGGCACTACCTCCTTCCACATCATGCAGTTTTCAAACCCGACAGCACAACAACGAAATTAAGGGTGGTCTTTGACGCCTCCGCCAAAACATCAACAAACCTGTCACTAAATTACATATTGGCTACTGGACCAACTATTCAAGGTGACGTATTCACCACACTCATTCGCTTCCGCCTTCCTCGTTATGCGTTCACTGCCGATATAGAAAAAATGTACCGACAGATATGGATGGACAGCGGTGACCGAAAATACCAACTTATTTGGTGGAGGGAAGAGCCGTCGAATCCCTTGAGATGTCTGCAACTGTCAACTGTAACGTATGGGACAACATCAGTCCTTACTTGGCAACGCGTTCCCTTCAAGCCATTGCTGAAGAGTACACTCAGGGATATCCACTACCAGCAGAAGTCGCCAAAACTAACTTCTATGTAGACGATGTCCTGAGCGGCTCAGACCAACTCTCCACTGCACTGGCAATGCAAGAGCAGCTGCGAATAATGTTGGGTTCAGCAGGAGCGGGTTCAAGCTTCGAAAGTGGGGTGCCAATCATCAACGTTTACTTGAAAACATTCCTACTGCAGATCAGGAACTATCATCAAACTTCAATAACCCAGAAAAGGAACATATTAAAACAATGGGCCTCTTTTGGCACCCAAAAAGGGACAAATTTTCAATCAGGGATGAAGAAGTCATAAACAAAAAGATAACAAAACGTACAGCCTTGGCTGATATTGCTCGCTTGTTTGATCCACTCGGTTTCATCGCCCCTGTAACAGTAACTGCTAAAATATTCCTACAGGAATTGTGGAAGCTAAAGCTGCGTCCCGCAGCACTACCACAAGATCTTCACGACACCTGGCTCAATTTCAGACATGATCTTCAATTGTTGCCAAACATAAACATTCCACGTCACGTCTTTGGAAACGCCACGTCGAAGGCCCCTTAGATCCACATATTTGCCGATGCATCAGAAAAGTCTTACGGAGCAGTAAAGTATGTCCGAACTAGGGCTTTCGATCCCGAAGGCTTTTCGCAATCCCGGGATTTTTGGGACTGAAAATTGCAATCCCGGGATCCCGGGATTTTTCGGGATTTTTCGGGATTTGTTACTTTACCAAGCAAAATGCATTTTAAAAAAATAAAAAAAATGTTTTTTATATGTTTTATTGGAAAACTGATAGTTTTATCTTAAATAAATAAACATAAACATTTATTTCAATTTATAAAAGGTACAAATTAATGAATTTTTTTATTTGCAGTATCTGAGTTTCCGTTTCTTTAGGAACGACCCAATTCAATTCAAAATATGCTTAAGTAAGGTTTCTGAAATTACTTTTGCATCAGTTTTCAGTTTTACTTAATTATTTTTACTAAGCAATTCATTTTTGTGCATTCGCTTAGACTGAAAATACCAATTTTCTTCTGAAATAAATATAAAATAATTTTTTCATAAAGAAAAAATTTCAAGCACAAACAATTTTATTCGTATTTTTTTTAATAAATAAAAAATTTTTAAGTTTTGAGTTTTCTAACTAATTTTTTTTTTCATTTGGTGTTGTCCAAATGTTGTCAAAAACTATTTTTCTGCTTACACGATATTTTTTTATATTTTATAAGCGATGAAAAGTTGTATTTTTCTTGTATTGAACTTTTTTTATGGACTAATTTATTTAAAATGTAGTCCCGAAAATCCCGGGATTTAGGAAAAAATATCCCGGGATTTTCGGGACTAAAAATGGACCGGGATCCCGGGATCGAAAGCCCTAGTCCGAACAGTAGATGTTCACAACATCATTATTGTACGTTTTCTGTGCGCAAAATAAAGAGTGGCACCAGTAAAACAAATAACTCTGCCCAGACTTGAATTTTGTGCCGCTAAATTAGCAGTAGAGGTTTTGCAGAAAATTCAGGAAACCCACATCTTCAAGGGTACGTCCGTATTTTTCTGGTCTGACTCCACGGCAGTTCTTGGTTGGATCAACGCAGAATCCTCCCACTATCATACCTTCGTAGCCAACCGAATATCTGTCATTCAGCAAATATCATCATCGCAGCAATGGCGACACGTTAGATCTGAAGATAATCCGGCAGATCTCATATCAATAGGCCTGACACCATACCAACTAATAAGCAACAACTTTTGGTTTTTTGGTCCAACATTTCTACATGGATCAATAACATCATGGGCGTTGCAATCACCGCTTGAGAAGAACTGTTCGGAACTCAGACAGAGGATAGTGTCAGCGACTGCGACACAAGCTACAATGACAACAGCCATATTTGAGACCATCAATCACAAGAACTCTTTCCGTCGTCTGCAGAGGGTCCTTTCATATGTAATTCGATTTATAAAACATTCTCGGAGTCCCACTACAAAACGAAACGAGTCAACAATACCAAAGGCAGACGAAATGGAGGACGTCATAAGGAGCATACAGCTTCAAGATTTTGCTGATGAACGGGCCCTAATAGCACGCCATTCTTGCGTAAAAAACAACAGTTCGATTACCAGCTTGACTTCTTTTATCGACGAAAAAGGAATATTGAGAGTAGGAGGACGTTTAAACGCTTCCACATTGAGCTACGAAGCTGAACACCCGATACTTATGGCGTATCGCAACCCAATTACGAAACATTTATTAGAAGAGCTGCATAAGGAACATCTTCATGCGCGTCCCCAAACACTTATATCTATCGTAAGACAACGTTTCTGGCCGCTCAATCGTTCAAGGTTGCGTTCAATGCAACAGAGCTAGACCAAAGCTATTTCAACAGCTAATGGGACATCTGCCAGCAGATAGGGTGCAACCAGGAAGACCTTTTGTCATCTCCGGAGTCGATTTCTTTGGACCCGTCTGGACGCATTTCAAAATTCGCTGCAAACGACCACTCAAGTCATACGTCCCAGTATTTTGTTGCTTCGCCACAAAAGCCGTACATCTCGAGATCTTGACAGATCTCTCAGCTGAAGCTTTCATTGGAGCTATAAAACGATTTACAGCTCGTCGTAGACACTGTAAGAAGTTATACTGCGATAACGCAACAAACTTTGTTGGCGCCAAAAACAATCTTGAAGAGCTGTACAAGGCTATTCATAATAAAGAGGCACTTGAAAAAATCACCTGCATCAAAATATGTGTCTCACCATGAAGAACTAGAAAGGGTCCAACAACAGCTTTCAACATTAAAGATCAACCTTCCGAACAAAATTCGACCGCACGACATTCATCATTATTCTCTGGGTTACACCTGTTTGGTAGTAGTGATCTGCATCATTGCAGTACTGGCTTGGAAACATCGCATCACTTGTAAGACCGCTTCTCACAAGGGACACCAACAACCAAATTACAAAGACGACGAAGCCGATATCGACGCCACGCAAGACTTGTGCAAGATCACGGTGTATGACAGAGAAGGTTGACCGAAAAGGCTCAGCGCCTGGCAGGATGTTTGGGAGTCCCTGATTTCACTTATATCTTTTGTTAAGTTTTTTATATTTTCACAAAACACCGAATGGCAGCTAAGCATTCTGGCTGCCTGACTTTAGGTGTTTTTTTGCAGTTCAAGTGACGGACACATGATACCACCACTCAAGGTGATACAAAGTGTCAGTGCACTTGAAGGCAATATGCAACTAAGCATTTTGTGCCTTGCTTTGCTAGTGACTTCGCTGCATTTCGGTAGAGGTAAAATCTGTTATAAATAGGGAAATTAGAATAATAAAAAACCAGTTATTAATTATAATTCAAAGTGTTTTCAATATCGACGCGGATAAGCTCCAATTTCTGCCGGAATTTGGAATTTCAAAGAATAAGCAAATTAAAACATCAAATTCTGGTTCAAGTGCCGGAATTCGATTGAACATTTTGCAAATCAAATATAAAAGTCAAATTCTGGTTCAAGTGCCGGAGTTTGACTGAACATTATGCAACCAGTGCAACGCCGGGTATGTAACAGCTAATAAACAATAAAATTAAAAGAAAATGTTATGAAGCATCAGAATTCATGCGACGAATATGAATTTGATCAAACATAATTTTTCTCTACTTTACGATATTAGACTTAACACAAAAATACAAAGACACAACAATCAAAACAGTCAATTTACGCGACAAAAATTACAAATATTAATTGAAGTATTTTATTTTTTTATACGAAATATAAAAAATCAAATACAAATAGAACAGTTAAGTAAACAGTAACGGAACGAATGTGAATTCAGCTAAAAATTTGGTTTTGTTTGTATACAAAAAACAAAATTTTGCTGAAATATAAATACAAAATACAACAAAAATACAACACTTTGAAAAATCGACATGGCCGATCTTAGTGGAGTTTGGCAACCCTGTCATTTCGTTAGACCCTAAGCGGTCCAAAAACTAAAAAAGCAACAAAGCCCTTAATTGTGATCAAGTGCTATTAAAATAAAAGATTTATTTTTATTAAGTGAATCTGACAGGTCAACGACAGAATACAGAGTATTAAAATCGCTACAAATACAACGAAAAGGTTCATGCTTAATATTAATACTTCAAAGGAATGAAAGATAAGGGGCGACGGGTTGGAATATTAAAATCAATTTCTTGAAGCAAAAATGTAGAGCCATTTATCAATTTAATCAAAAATGTTACATTAAGCATCGTTCTTCTATTTTTTAGAGTAGGGATGTCCAAGAGTTTTAAACGATTTTCGTATGGAGGTAGGTTCTGATTCGGATTTGAGCGAAGGTTTCTTAAAGCAAATAGTAAAAATTGTTTTTGAACCGATTCAATTCTATCAGAGTGGCAGTTGTATTGTGGATTCCACAAGACCGATGCATATTCCAAAATTGGTCTAGCAAGACTTTTGGTAACGAATGGATCATTAAATTCTTTTGACCACCTCTTAATGAAAGCTAGAACACCCCTCGCCTTATCCATACATAAATCAATATGTAGATGAAAGCGAAGTTTTGGATCTATAGTAGCACTCAGGTCCACAAAAGTAAAAACCTTTTCTAGATTACAATTATTTATATGATACAGCGATGAAAGTTGGTGTCTTCTAGCAAATGTCATAAATTTACATTTTTCAAGTTCAGTTCCATTAAGTTATTATCACACCAGATAGCTATAACGGTCAGATCTAGTTGTAACAACTTATGTTGATCTAAGATGTCATAGGATAGAAACAATTTGACGTCATCAGCATACAACAGTACATTCGAATGTTTAATGACAGAAGGTAGGTCATTTAAAAAAGATTAAACAGAATAGGACCTAAGTAACTTCCCTGAGGAACTCCAGAGGTGACATCTATAGTTTTTGATATTGATGATTCGAATAACAGCTGTTGCTTCCGATTTGTCGGATACGATTTTACCCATTTTAAAAGAAGATCTGGGAATCCATATCTTTTAAGCTTTTCAATCAACAGATAATGATTAACTTTATTAAAAGCTTAACTAAAATCAGTATATATGACATCTGTTTAAAAATTCTTTACAAAACCCCTTTATTGTCAATAAATTTGTAGATGTTGATATACCTCTCAGAAAACCATGCTGTGAAGGAGATATTGATGCTGCGACCGAGTGAACCAATGGCCTTGTGACAACTTGTTCAAATAACTTTGGTATTGTGCTAAGTTTAGCAATACCTCTATAGTTAGATACAAAAGATTTGGTTCCACTTTTATAAAGAGGAATAATGTATGACTCTTTCCATGAATTCGGAAAATAACCTCTTTCAATAGAGGTATTGAATATATTTGAAAGTGGAATGTTTAAATGTTCTGCACAAACTTTCAAAATACAGCTAGGAATATTATCTGGACCAGTACTATATGAATATTTCAACTATTTTAGGTGTTGTAAGACATCTTCAGATTCTATAACAGGATTGAAAATGGAATTATAAGTGGGGATGTTATATGGATATGATGTGTTGCCATAAGTATTATCAGAATATGTCGTTTTGAAGAAGTCAGCAAACATATTTGAAATCTCAGTAGGATTGTTGGACTCACGATCATTCCATTTCATCGTAGTTGGAAAACCAGTGTTTTTCCTTTTTGAATTTACAAAGTTATAAAAAGTTTTAGAATCGTATTTCATTTTGGATTTCAAATCGTTCAAATATTCATCATAGCATTTTTTATTAAGTACTTGATATTTATGTCTCAGAAGCGAATATTTAGAATAATCTTGAAGGTTTAAAGTTCTTTTATATGTTTTAGATGCCCGACTTTTCGAAGTTTTAAGTTTCCTCATTTCTTTTGTAAACCATACAGCACCAAGTTCGAATTCGAATTCTTTTTAATGTTCTTTGGAACACATATCTCGAAGATTTTGCTGAGCGTACAATTGAAAATTGATACATAGTCGTCAACATCTTCAAAGTTCATGTCCCAACTAGTTTCAAATAATAGTTGGTTCATTTTAACAAAATTTGGATTCTTGAAGCAAAAAAATGACTTCAACGGTGTAGAAACTGGTTCTAAGTTGTTTTGAACAAATTCGAAAGATAATTCAAGTGTTAGGTGATGCTTATGTTCTGGACATGCAAAAGCATCACAGCGCTGCACTGAAAACTTCGAAGACTCGTCAACATAAATTAAATCCAAAATTCTACTATTCTTATTTTCAATCCCGTTTACTTGTTGTAAACTCATATCTGAAAATGAATCCAGAAATTCATTTAAACAGTCACGAGAAGAATGCGAAATTCGATGGGATATACGAGCAAGTAACGAAAATATCGATACTAAAAACTCGAATTCGTACACAAATAAATAATATTTCAAAAATATTTGGTTTAAGCCAAGTTTCGGTAAATACCAAGACATTATGAATACAATCGAAACTTTTAATATAAATATCATTCAACTTTGTATTTAGCCCTGAAACATTTTGGTACAGAAGACAAACAACATTATTCGGGATTTTATTTAGTTTTTTTAATTAGAATTTAATTTTCTTTGAGGAAGTTGAACTGGATTTACTAGATTTGATTTTTCTTTATAAACAAATTCGCGAACTTAAGTTTTGTCCGTCCAAAAATTTTTATTAACAATCTCATCAAACAATTCTGCAGGAACAGATAATTTGAAAGATGAAATGTTTCTAGCGAATGAAAAGTTGAATTTAAAAGCATTTATTACCGGTTTTATTGAGTTTAGAATCAATATAAAATATAATATCTTCAGTTAATGTGTCCAGTGCAAATCTGGACACGAAAATAGACTTTTTAGGTTGCACAACAACAAGCCTTTTTGGGGTTCTCGTTTCTTGTACTTCCCGCAAACAATCCTTTGGATTCCATTCATATTTTTCTCAGGAACGTCATCTACCCCCGTCTCCAAAACCGTAGGATCAGGAGAATAAACACATCGGAAAAGGATGGAGTTATTGGAGTTGAAATTGCCTTTGGGGCAGATGGTAAAAACCCAACAGAAGTATTTTGTTTCGGAGCTGTTTCATCCAAACATTTATACTTCTGAAAGTTTATTTCATACTCCTTCAGTTTAGATTGGGCAGCTGCTAAGTCCTTTGATACTTCATTAAATCCCTTTCGTGCTTGACGTACCAATTTACAGATGTCCAGCTCTGTATCGCGGCAATCTTCGCAGGACCAACGAAGTCCTTTTTTGCCCTCGATCAGATCGACTACTCTACCAGTAAGGGATGCACATTTGACGTGATAAGAACCATCACATAGCCAACAAGAGACCATGCGTTCGTTATCTACTTTAATGGTGCACGGAAAGAGCAAATCATATTTAAATGCCGTGAAATTTATGAAAAATAAAAGTGTATAAAAAAATTTTAAATTGTAACGAGACAAAATGTTGACTGGGAAAACTAAGGCACTTTCAAATTATATTAAAACAAGTTTTTTTTTTTTTTTTTTTTTTTTATAGTAATTTTATTCAATTGAATCACCTAATAATAACTTATGATTTTTCAAAAATTCAGAAATTCAGCTTATTTTTATAATATTCAGATTAAAAAATCTTTGCCCTATATCCATTGATTTAGGCAATGTAGAGTTATCGTAACTAATATATGGGGAATATATTAGTTTCGTTTGAGACGTGAGGGATTCAGAGGTCTCAGTAAATTTCTAGCTAGAATGTTTGGGTGAAACATGAGCTTCTATATTCAGGTCTCTGTGGATGTTAGTATTTTTTATATACCAAGGGGCTCTGGCAATTTGTCTCAAGATTTTAGATTCTCTCTGGAGTTTTTCCACGTTCGAGGGAAAGGCAGTGCCCCAGAGTTCAATTCCATATGTACATATGGGTTTTATTATACTTTTGTATATTTGGACTTTGTATGTGAGATTTAGCTTTGATGCCCTTGAGATTAGCCAATTCAGTTCCAATTGCTTTAATTTGATCTAAGTGATTTTGGATTCAATATGTTTATGCCATGTGAGTCGGCGATCGAGATGCATTCCAAGATACTTGGTTTCGGAACTTTCAGGGACGACTTGGCCGTTTATCTTCAGAACTGGACACGTGCCCCTTCTTAGAGTGAAGGTTAAGTGACAGCTTTTGGATTCATTGACCTTGATTTTCCATCGATGTAGCCAATTACTTAGAGTGTCCAAGTGTTTTTGCACGTATAGAGATGCCATGTCTGGGTTTGAGTGAGAGCACATGATAGCAGTGTCATCAGCAAAAGTCGATATGAGAGTTCTATCACTTTTGGACATATCTGCAGTATAGAGAATATATAGCAGGGGCGCAAGGACACTGCCTTGTGGTACTCCGGCCAGTATTTCGTATTTTCGGGAGACAAAGCTTTTGTATTTTACTACAAATTTTCTATTCGTGAGGTAGTTTTTGAGTAGACAGTGCATATTAGCTGGAAGAATATGCTGTAGTTTGTAAATAAGTCCTTCGTGCCAGACTTTATCGAAGGCCTGGGTGATATCGAGGAAAACAGCGGAGCAATACTGTTTATTTTCGAAAGTGCCTTTTATTGAGTCAACAATGCGGTGCACTTGCTCAATAGTGCCATGCTTTTCGCGGAAGCCAAACTGGTGATCGGGAATCACTTGTTTTTCTGAAATTTTCGGTAGAATCAATTTTATTAAAAGTTTTTCGAAGAGTTTCGATATTACAGAGAGCAAACTTATAGGCCGGTATGACGTCACATTACTGGGATCTTTTCCAGGTTTGGGAATCATTTTAACTTGAGATAGTTTCCAATGATCTGGGTAGTGACATGTTCTGAGAATCGAGTTAAATATGTGCAATAAGTGGTTTTTTGCCTCCATAAGTTCGTTTTTTTTAATCGCGATTGTAGAAGAGGTATTTTATGGGATTAATGTTGGTATTGGGATATCTCCAGCTGTCGTGTTCGGGGTGAAAACGGTTTTTAGGTGGTTGGCAAAAGCTGCACCCTTTTCTGCATCGCTTCTGGCCCAGTTTCCATTTGGCAGCCTTATAGGGGGTTCTGTCAGTATTGGTTTTTTCATATTTTTTGCAGCTCGCCAGAGCGAGTAGTTTGTTGATTTTGTGGGTGCGAGATGTTCAACAAGTAGCAGGAATTCTCTTTCGGATTTCCTCTCAAGCTGCTTTTTTAGAATTCGAGAGACATCATTAAGCTGTTTTTTCAGATTTGGGGATCTGTTGTTTTGCCAATCGCGACGTATTTTCCTTTTATTTTTTATTAACTGCTCTATGTCCTTTGGAGTACACTTTGCATAGCTGCGAGTTGAGCTTTTTGGGATTTGGGCGGGAGTGGCCGCTGCAGCTGCTTGTGAAAGCAAGAGTGTGAAATTACTAACAGCTGTGTGTATTTCAACTTTCGTTTTTAGTGACACATTAGGGATAATGTGGGAGCTTATATACTTTCGATATTTGAGCCAGTTTGTGAGTTTGCTGGTCAGTTTATCTGGTGGATTGGCCTCAGAACTTGGCGCATACTTTATTGTGATAATAGTAGGCGTATGATCTGATGAGAGATCTATAGGGGATTCAATAAAAAATTGGCTCTTTTTTACAGTTTTGAAGACTGCAAAGTCAATGACGTCGGGGATTTTGCGACTGTCAGTTGGCCAGTAAGTTGGCGTGCCAGAAGAGATCACGTCAAGACCGAGTCTGTTGACAGTGTTCAACAGGAGCCAGCCCTTTGGCGATATAAGGCGATAGCCCCAATATGTATGTTTGGCGTTGAAGTCGCCGGCAACGAGATACTTTTGTCCAAGAGAATGGGAAAAAGTCTGGAATTGTTGCTCAGATATTTTGTGTCTGGGCGGGCAGTATATAGCTGTTAATGTTAGGCCTTTTAAGTATTCATCGAGAGAAACTTTGATTCTTTATCATTTCTTGCATCATATTTTGCATACCAGACATAAATTGAGACATATTTTGCATGAATATTTGTAGAGTTTGTTCAAGGCTACACTCTAAAAAGTGCATGTAAAAATGCTATAGTACAGTGTTTATTTTTCAACAGAAAAGTGTGTAAATATGTGCAAAAAATGTCTGAAATTGGACTTTGAACATTAGGTGTTTAACATTGCAGAATTTTTTGATAAAATTACAAACTTTGGTCGTTTTTAAATACATTTAGTGTAAATTTAAACCAAAAAAGTAAAATTAAACATACATCGCGTAAATTTCTTTGAAATTTACTATCAGAGTATGTAGCTTCGCAAACAACAACATGTAAAAACTTGAAAAGACGCCACCCGTGAAATCGTGAAAAATTGCAGCAGTCGCATAAATTCTTCTTTCGGCATTAATTAAACAATTTAATACATTTCATATAATCCGGAGGATCCTCGTCCGCAGTTAATTATTCTAGTGCAAGTAATAAGTTATTATAACTAATAGCGTTTAAGCGCAATGCATAAATGCGAAATATGCGGAATAAAATTAAAAGAATTAAAATTGTATTAGAAGCTTTTATACATAAAAACAAAAAAAAAAGTAGATTTTAAGTGTTTGTACGAGTACGAGTGCTCGGCATGCATTTTCCAATCGGAAAATGTACCAAAAATTGGTTGTTTGATTTTTTTCTTTATTATGTATTTGTAAATGTTCACGTATCTATCTAAATGTATAAATTGGAAAAACAAATAAAGTCCAAGTACTTAAAAGTAAACTACTTTGAATTAATTTAACTAGGGTTGGATTTAAAATTACACATCCAAAGAGTACTTCTCAAGGTAAATTTAAACATTTGGTTCTTAGCTTTACACACATAACGTTTCGACTATTTAAGCATTTGGTGTGGAAGTTTACACATAACGAATACACATATGATGTGTACAATTAACATGTGTGTAAAATTACACTCATTAAACTAGGTTATTAGTTGCCTAGTTTAATGAGTGCAAAATTACACAAGTATTTCTAAGAGTGTACTACTAGGAGGAGCAGGTTGCGCGTGCACAGTGGCAGAGTGACCGCTTTTTAAGGCACTGGCGTAGGAAACGCCTTGTTTTGTAAGTGGGTTTGCGAAGGATTGTGCAGCGGAGGAAATTTTTGGGTTTTCCATGTTTCATGTTTTTGCGTCACATTTTCCGTCTTTTTTATGAAGCTTTGATAGACTGCACAGCCTCTATAGTTAGCAGTGTGATTGCCACCGCAGTTACTACATTTTTTAATAGTGGAATCCTCTTTTGTTTTTGTGCACGAACCTGTTTCGTGCAGGTCTCCACAAATTACGCACACACTGGGAAGAGTGCAGTAAGACTTTGTGTGGCCGTATTCTTGGCAGTTATGACACTGAATCGGTCCACTGCGCTTGTGAGGCACTTCAATTGTGATTTTGCGATGTAGCAGATATCTGAGCGAGTATATCGGGTGGGGTTCACCTTTTTTGAGCAATTTCGAGTCGAACTCTAGTTCC
Organism: Heteromyza rotundicornis; assembly: GCA_951394025.1. Lineage (NCBI taxonomy): Eukaryota > Metazoa > Arthropoda > Insecta > Diptera > Heleomyzidae > Heteromyza > Heteromyza rotundicornis. The sequence goes on from OX596011.1 coordinate 42,348,903, forward strand.
ACACGAAAAAGGGGTTGTGGGATTTTTTTTTGATTCTGGATATTGAATACGGACTTTATTTGGAAGCCTTCATCGCTTAGTGCAGTTTGGATTTCGTCGCATTCTACGAAAGGCTCGATACCTTTCAGTACGACTGAGAGGCCTTTGGAACTTTTGAGCTGGTAGGTGTAGTAGCTCTTTTTGAGTTTATCAAAGAGATTGACAATTTTTCTATAATTGGATTCGCTGTAAATTTGGATTTTTGTTTCACTAGTAGTACACTTAACGTTTCATGAAAATGCTCATTTATAACAATCGGTTTGTTTACTGAATTTATAACATTAAGGGAGTTCACAAGTAATCATATTGTAATATAATCATATTTGAAAAAATAGGATAGTTGTGAGCGCACTCATTTCAAAAAAAACTCTCTTACATTACAAATGCGACCCAAATCAACGGTCGGAAGTAATTCTGTGGTTCACGTTATCGCGCTATTTTGAACTAAAACTTTATTTAAAACTCTATAATCGAAAATCCCCACGCGATAATTAAATTCCCTATTTGCCCGAATAGCACAGTCGCGAAACGTGGGATTTAAGACGACCCTCGCGGTATGGTATCCCCGTCCGAACGAACAACACGAACCCGCGAAAACCTGATAACTAAACTTTTAAAACCCTACACCGAAACTGCAGCAATATATATAAAAGAAACGGAAATTTTTCCCGACACAAAGAAAATAATACCGAACACAAACCCTTTTCAAAATTGACACAAAACGACCCAATACCCAAATATCAAAAATTATATTTGTTTAAACGCAATTGATTTGCGGGACCAGACCAACCTGTCTGAAATCCCTCGCACGATTCTTGCAGAATCTATTCACCAGCTGGACTTCGATAAAATGCGATGTCCAGCAACAACTTGGCTCTGATGCGGGACAACACAAACAAAAAAAAGGAATAAAGAAGAGGGGGGGGGGGGGGGGGGGAAACGGCCAAACAAATTCCAAGCAAACTACTTGGACGGAAACACTTCACCAAAACAAATCACGACCGAACACAACCTGTCCAACTCTATTCAATTCCTCAAATTCAAAACACTAAATGGCCGACTGCCACAAATAAAATAAAGCAAAATAAACACTAGCTGGCAAAACTAAACCAGCGCGCAAAAATACTCCCTTTGGAACACTTGTCCTCCAGCCACAGTCCGACGATGGCAACAGCTCCACTTCACCACTCCAAAAAAAAAATACAATTTTTAAAAAAAAGACAGAAAGTTATACAAATTTTGGAAACAAATCATTCAATTAAATTTAAAAAACCAAAGCTTTAACACTCTCCTTCTTCCCTGCTCAAAAAGAACTAAACGAAATTAGAATATATGAGCGCCTATGACGCTCACTTTCCATTTATCTTCCCACATACATAGAGTGCGGCTTACGCAGAAACCAGTGTCCGCAGTCGGGGCTTTACACATACCTATACGCGAAAAATCTCTTCAGATTTTTCTAGGTGTGTTTGGCAAATTTACATATACCCCCCTGCACCCACCAAAATGAAATATACATTTTGGCGGCACTCATGTACGTATAGGCGCATAAATGTTCTCAAATTCATCTCCCTCAAACAGGTTTAAAAAGTACAAAAGCTTTAGCCGCATTTCCTCCGCGAGTGTCGAATTTGTTTTGCTTAACAAATTAAGCAAAACAAATATATTTATATAAAAACTGACAATCAACAAAATTGTGCAGTGCGTTAATTCGGTCAGTGCGTGTGCGATTTTGTTCCTCCGATTTTGTTCGCCCGTCGCCCCGAACAAAAGGGAAACATAAAAAAAACAAAACAAACAATAAAAACAACAACATTCGTGTCGCGATTGTATACCGCGACAACCCCACCTCCACCTCCGCGAAAGTTGCTTGGTCTCCTGAGACCAGCCAACTTTCGAATCTAACCGGAGAAAATCACCCTGAGTCGATGTGCGGCCTAAGGTCCTGCACATGCCATGTCCCCTTTTCTCGTCCGTCTTCGTCTTCCAAAACATATGTCCACGGAGACACCCTCTTTTTAACCCTAAACTGTCCAACAAATTTCGGAGCTAACTTCGCTGCAAAATAGTTTGCAGCATCGGACAAAACAAAATTACGTCTCCATACTAACTCGTGCGGTAAATACTGTACATCTAAACGTCTGAGATTGTAAGTCTTTGCTGTCTTGGCACTTGCCATTTCTAACTTCTTCCGTATGTCTTTCCTCAAGTCTGCCATTAACTTGGCCCGGTCCTCACTACTACTGTCCGGTTGGTCTGAGTCTCCCACTCGTCTATAATCCCTATCACCCCTGACCGCCAAAATTCCAGCCAAAATTCACAAAGTATGGAGACGCCCCCAAAACCTCATGCTGCGATGTTCGAATGCAGCACGCCACCTTTGACAGATGAGAATCCCATGTTCGATGGTTTTCTAAAATATATGCTCTCAAAGTGGTCTTAATTATTTGGTTGATCCGCTCGGCCGGATTGACCTGCGGATGATAGTTTGCAGTGTACCGCATCTGCACACCATACGACGCGCATAAACTCTGCAGCTCCTTGCTGCGAAACTGTGGCCCATTGTCGCATACAATGGACCTCGGAACTCCAAAGAGCAGGAAGACATTATCTTCCAACTCCTTGCAAACACTCTTTGCCGTTGCATTTCGCAACGGAAACAACAATGGGAATTTGGTGAAGTAGTCAACCACCGTTAAAATATAACAAAATCCCCGACTAGACTTCACCAAGGGTCCCACCAGATCTACGCAGATCATTTCCCAAGGTTCTAACTTCTTTGTCCTCTCTACCATACAACCAGCTGGCTTATTGTTGTCTGGTTTCACCTTTTGGCAAACCTGACAACCTTTAATATATCTAGCTATCTCTGCCTTCATTTTTGGCCAATAATATTTCTCAACTACCCTTGCGTATGTTTTCCTAACGCCCATGTGCCCCGATAATGGATTATCGTGACACTCGAATAAAATTTTACTCCTATCACTTTTGCCTACAACTCTCTTCCACTCGTACCCAGCACTAAACAAACTATTTGTCCCTGCCTTTATGTGTTTATATAACACCCCATTTTCAATTCTCCAAGCTGGTTTATCCTCCACTTTCCTAACCATGCTCTCAAGCCATGGGTCTCCTACACGCCCATCTACCTCCCCTACGACTGGGACACCTCTAGAAAGCATGTCGGGCACAACATGATCTTTCCCCTTACGATGTATGATTTCATAATCGTATTGCTGGAGCTTTAAAGCCCACCTAGCCAACCTACCGCAAGGATCTTTCAAATTGTTGAGCCATACCAACGAATAATGGTCGGTCACCACTGTGAACCTAACCCCTTCGATGTATGGCCTCAACTTCTCAACTGCCCACAAAACAGCCAAACACTCCTTTTCGGTAGTGGAATAATTCCTCTCGCATCTACTCAACGACCTACTCAAATACGAAATGACCTTCTCCCCTTCATCAAACTGCTGTGTCAAAACGGCACCTATTCCAAAATCGGAAGCATCAGTCTGAACTACGAAGGGTCGTTCGAAATCAGGACAGCTCAGGACCGGCGCCGTCACTAGGCGCTCCTTGGCCTTCAAAAAGCTGTCCTCGCACTCCGGCGACCATCGAAACCTGTTCTTCTTCTTTTGAAGATCAGTTAGAGGCTTAACCAAATCAGCGAAATTCGAAACAAACCTACGATACCAAGAAATGGTGCCAACAAACGACCTGACTTCCCTTACATTTTTGGGCGCTGGAATTTTCAGCATTGCCTCAACTTTTTCGGGGTCAACATGCAAGCCCTGTCGATCAACAACATAACCTAGATACCGTAGCGAAGAAAGACAAAAATTACATTTTTCCCTATTCAATCTAAGCCCTGCCGAACAAATCCTCCTCAGGATCTCCTTCAGAACCTCAACATGCTTATCAAATGTATTTGTAACAATAATAATATCGTCCAAATACACGAAAACATGGGGTTCCAAGTCAGCCCCAAGGACCTCATCTATAAATCTCTGCCAAGTTGCAGGCGCATTGTGCAGGCCATAAGGCATGCGCTTGAACTGGTAGAGCCCCCTACCCGGAACTGTAAATGCCGTGCAGGCCCTAGACTCTTTCTCTACTGGGATCTGCCAATAAGCGGATTTTATATCCAAACTAGAGAGATATTTGGCGTCCTTTAGCTTATCTAAAGTAGCCGAAATATAAGGGAGGGGGTAACTATCTCGATCCGTATTTTTATTCAGTGTCCTATAGTCGACACAAAACCTATAACTCCCATCCTTTTTCCTAATCATCACAACCGGTGATGCCCAAGGGCTGTGAGAAATCTCAATCACACCCTTTTCTAACATATCCTCTATTTCCTCATCTATGCGCCTCTGAATAGCGGGCGATACCGGATAGTATCAACAAACTCATCAAGAACCGATTTTTCCTTAGTTGACAACGAAGACCTATCAACTATCGCCGCTACTGACGAGACCTCGACTTGGTCGGAAAACCTCCACTGATTCTTGGCCAAATCTGGCACTACACCGGCCTTAGACCAAAAGTATACTCCAAGAATCAATGATTGGGGTAAATCCGGTATTACGAGGCATTCAACGAGGCCCGACTTACCCTCTACCTCGAAAGGGACCGAAACTACCCCCCTCACCGGAACTTCTTTACCATCAGCAAGCGCAACCTTGCTGACCGCAGACGCCAATAAACTTATCCCCCAGGACTTTAATGTGCCCCAGCCTGGCCTACCAAGAATCGTCCTGGTGGCCCCCGAATCTAAAAGTCCTAACATACGCACACCAAAAATCCTAACGCCTAAATATGGCCTATTATCTAAATCTTTTCCCGACAAAGTGAAACTCAAATATACTCCGGACGGACGCCTCTGAGTGCTATCACTATTTTCCCTAGCCAGCTGGTTGCCAGCAGGCAACCTACCTAAACCTCCCGAACTTCTTGCCCTGCTTCCACAAGAGCTCGCTCCCCATTTCCCGACTCTTCGCGGGCCCTCGGAGCCGCTCTCGGGGCCGCCTCCCTGTCCGAGCACTCCTGTAATTGCCCTGCTCTCTGAGTGCATCGGGGGCAATCACGCTTAATGACGCCAGGCCGCCTACACCCATAACAATAGATGCCCCTAGGGCAGTTGGACGAAACATGTACAGGTCGCCCACAACTGAAACACCTAAAAGAATTCTGGGGAGGAGCCTGAATCCTCCTCTCCAACCTAGCGTCACGCAAAGGGGCCATAACCACTGAAACCTCGGGTTCAGCCGAGACGTACGCCAAGTCTGGCTCCAACAAATTCTTGGATCGGCTACTGGGCGGCGGCACGAATGCTTCCACATTCGCCCGCACAGCCTCCACCTTCCGACCCAAGAAAACCAGCTCCGACAGAGACTTAGGCTCAGCCAAGCCCAGCCGAGTCTGGTAAAACGGGGACAGGTTTGCGATCACCAGACCCAGCATACGCCTCTTTGACAAGGGGTCGGACAGACGACCGAACAACCCCCTCATCGCCGGTACATAGATACCTATGGACTCAGTCCCACCCTGAGTCCGTCGCCTAATCTCTGACATCAAAATGTCGTCATAGTTGGGGGGCAGGAATTCCAGTTTCAGCTCGGCGACCAACTCTCGCCAGCCTGAAACTGTCCTGCGGACATCCCTAAACCAGAGCAGGGCTTTTCCAGAAAAAAGCTCCACTGCTCCCCTAAACAACTGGGCTTCACTAACGCCCCGAGCCTCGCATAGCTCGTCTACCCTCTGTAGAAAGGCATGTAGGGATATGTCTGCCTTTTCTCCGGTAAATTGAATATTCCACTTGGACAAATTTTCTACTTTTTGAAAACCTACGTTACTCAACGAGGTGGATGGCTCATGTCTCGGGGCGGGTTGAGGCTCTCCCTCAACCGCAGACTCCCTACTGAGCGCCTTAGGTGGCCGCGACGGCTTCGGATCCTCGTCCAAGGCATCGGCCACGCCACCACCCAGCTCCACAACCTCGTTGAGTTCCCCCAATAATAAAAGAACCCTATTCTTGAGCGCCATCTGTTCAACTACTTCCTCCTTACTCGCTGGCCTCGAACGAGTAAGGCGACCTAACGCCCATTCTAATTTAGTCACGATTTTCAAGTAATCGGACGACTTGCTATCTAGTGGAGGGGTTCCCATAAGTTTTTCAACCTCAGAAATTTTCCCCTCCACACCTAACTTATCCTCATCAAATGAAAATGCATAACCTGCAAAAACATCTACGGACCCCCTACGCTCTATTTGCCTTGATGCCCTCAAGGACTTCCTCATAGACTCTACCGGAGTCACTGGCAACCCACGAGCCTCCATCTCGTATGCCAGTTCCTCTTGGTTAAGTCTATTAATCTCCATAGTTAACTCGGACAGACAAAAAAAATAAATTTAAAAAAAACCAAAACTAATTTAAAAAAACTAAAACCAAAAAGAAATTCAAACAAAAACTTTCAAAAAAAACCAAAAAAAAATTTTTTTTAAAAAAGTACGGACAAAAAAACAGCAACGACGAAACTTTTATGGCGGGTGGCACCGCAAAAAAAATATGAAACAAAAAATATTTTCTTTTTAAAAACTTAAAAAAAATTACCAACAATTAAAAAAAAATAAGAATCAAAAAAAAAATATTTATATATAAAAAAAAAATTTATAAAAATAAAACTATAAAATAATAAAGAATATTGAAAAAAAAATAGTTCAAACACAACAGCTAAAGGCGGACGACACCACCACTGTTTAATAAAATTACAAAAAAAATTAAAATTTTACTAAAATCAAAATAAATAAAATGGTGCAACACAAAAACAAACAAAAATAAAATTTAAAAGAATTATTAAAAAAAAATTGCATAAAAAGGTTACAAATGTTGCAACAAAAAAAGGAACGGACTCACGAACAACAAAAAAAACCCGCTGCCGCTACTCCGCCGTCAATAGCACTCTCACCGGAAAAATTCCAAAAAAAAGCTAGATAAATATAAAATATAAAAAAAACTGAAATAATACAACCAACAAAAACAGCCCAAAAAGATTTTGATATAAATAAAAAAAATTAATTACAAAAAAAACTTCAAAAAAAATTTTGTTAAAAAAAAAATTTTAAAAAAATTATAAAAAAAATTTTAAAAAAAATTATTAAAAACTTTAGTTAAAATAGCCCCACGTTGGGCGCCAGCTTATCGCGCTATTTTAAACTAAAACTTTATTTAAAACTCTATAATCGAAAATCCCCACGCGATAATTAAATTCCCTATTTGCCCGAATAGCACAGTCGCGAAGCGTGGGATTTAAGACGACCCTCGCGGTATGGTATCCCCGTCCGAACGAACAACACGAACCCGCGAAAACCTGATAACTAAACTTTTAAAACCCTACACCGAAACTGCCGCAATATATATAAAAGAAACGGAAACAAACCCTTTTCAAAATTGACACAAAACGACCCAATACCCAAATATAAAAAATTATATTTGTTTAAACGCAATTGATTTGCGGGACCAGACCAACCTGTCTGAAATCCCTCGCACGATTCTTGCAGAATCTATTCACCAGCTGGACTTCGATAAAATTCGATGTCCAGCAACAACTTGGCTCTGATGCGGGACAACACAAACAAAAAAAAGGAATAAGGAAGAGGGGGGGGGGGGGGGAAACGGCCAAACAAATTCCAAGCAAACTACTTGGACGGAAACACTTCACCAAAACAAATCACGACCGAACACAACCTGTCCAACTCTATTCAATTCCTCAAATTCAAAACACTAAATGGCCGACTGCCACAAATAAAATAAAGCAAAATAAACACTAGCTGGCAAAACTAAACCAGCGCGCAAAAATACTCCCTTTGGAACACTTGTCCTCCAGCCACAGTCCGACGATGGCAACAGCTCCACTTCACCACTCCAAAAAAAAAATACAATTTTTAAAAAAAAGACAGAAAGTTATACAAATTTTGGAAACAAATCATTCAATTAAATTTAAAAAACCAAAGCTTTAACACTCTCCTTCTTCCCTGCTCAAAAAGAACTAAACGAAATTAGAATATATGAGCGCCTATGACGCTCACTTTCCATTTATCTTCCCACATACATAGAGTGCGGCTTACGCAGAAACCAGTGTCCGCAGTCGGGGCTTTACCCATACCTATACGCGAAAAATCTCTTCAGATTTTTCTAGGTGTGTTTGGCAAATTTACATATACCCCCCTGCACCCACCAAAATGAAATATACATTTTGGCGGCACTCATGTACGTATAGGCGAAAGCATAAATGTTCTCAAATTCCTCTCCCTCAAACAGGTTTAAAAAGTACAAAAGCTTTAGTCCAGGTTTTGACAATTTACTATTGTAATGGCGAGGCTGGCAATACCCTCATCGGATCGCCGCCGCTCACTGAGCTAACTTAACGAAAGCAAAAGCGAAAGAAAGGAGAAGAAAGCAAGAGAACTTTGACAGCTCAAACAAAATATTCACTTTTCTTCTTCCGCGCGCCGGCCGCATTTCCTCCGCGAGTGTCGAACAAATTAAGCAAAACAAATATATTTATATAAAAAGTGACAATCAACAAAATTGTGCAGTGCGTTAATTCGGTCAGTGCGTGTGCGATTTTGTTCCTCCGATTTTGTTCGCCCGTCGCCCCGAACAAAAGGGAAACATAAAAAAAACAAAACAAACAATAAAAACAACAACATTCGTGTCGCGATTTTATACCGCGACAACGTGAGCTTTGTTTCAATATTTTTAAGCAGTCGCGCATGATTAATGCATTCCAAATGGCCAGTGGCCATCTGGCCAAAGATGGTTGGAAGAGTTTTTGTGGTCTCCACGATCTTTGTTGCAATATTTTCGGTAAGTCGTGCACGTTTTATGCATTCAAATTAGTCCCAAAGTCCAATTTTCACAAATTCCTAAAACTTTTTTGCAACAACTTTAAAATGAGAGGAATAGTGAGTAAGAGAGTCGAAAAACACAACTTGCTGAGTTGTATTGGTCGTAAAATTTTTTGTATGGAAAAAACTAACAACATTTTTATGACTATTGTATATTTTTACAACAATATGACATTATGACCAATATAACCCGTTTGTGAACTCCCTTATTGTGATTTTTTTTTCCGTTACTTGTAAGTGATCCAAAATTTCTTCGCGGTCTTCATTGTCCAATGTACCAAATAGCCATTAGAAAGTACTTTCAACAAAATTAGCTAAACTCCTCTTCTGTCTGATGTTCACTGGAATAATTGTTTTTATTTTAGCTCGAATAGAGTCAATTTCCGCATTAAGTATGTTTCTGTTATCAATATCGACTTTTTGTACGTTAGTTTCTATTTCGGTAAGTATGTAATTTATCTCATTTGGATCAATGATGTGCACTATTTGTCTGATTAATTATTTAAACTTTTCTAAGTTTTTTTTTTCAGATATCCTGTATCCTCATCAATTCGATTCACCTGTAGTAGCCCCTGTGTCGCTGCCACTGTCATTAAGAACACTGCTATCACCTGTGAATTTTAATGGTCTTTTAATATTTGAAACATGTACATTTAATAAAGGATTGTATCTATGATAAGGTGTATCTTTATGCCTGAACCTTTTATAATTTCTAATAGGTCCCGTTGTTCTTTTCTCAACGTAATTTTCTCTGTTTAAATTTCTTTTGTGTATCATATAGTTCTTCGTTTGGTCTATCCTATCTTGTAATTTTTCAATTTCTACAGTTTCTTTTGCTACTCTAGGAGTACATTTGATTGTAGAGTGATATCGATCGTTATAGTTCCTTTAACCATCTGCATCTTCATTTCCACATAAAGTTCCTTATCCTCAATACCTGTTATTTTTTCTAAGAGGGTTGAGTGAAGTCTTTCTATATCGGCATTGCCGGTGTGGCTGTTAGGTTTGGTTAAATGAGCCTCTACATTCTCCTCCCTGAAAAATTGCAATAATTGTTGTGCTTTAAATTCATTATCCATTATAATTTTCTTAGGTTTACCAAACTTTGAAAAATGTTCCATAATTATGGTTTTCTTTGCTCTCCAATTCCGATCTGTTATGCAGTATACTGCCGCAAATTTTGAAAGTTTATCAATGGTTGTGACAAAAGCCTGCTTTTTTAAATGAAATATGTCCAAATGTATTATTTCATTTTTTTCTTTCGGTGTTTCCGTTATCTCATATTTCTGTTTTATTGTCGTACTTAATTTGACTAGATATTTGGCAATTATTTATAATTAGTTGTATATGTTCTTTTAATTTGGGAAAATAAATTTTATCTTTTAATTTATAGTAACATTCATTTATACCACTGTGCATAGACTCCTTAATATGGTAAAGAGATAACTGCTTATGTAGTTCTATTTCTTCTTCTATTTCTGTTGCCCATAAAATTCGTTAAGTGTATTAAAAACTTAACGAATTTTATGTTGTTATCTTCAGAATACATTGAAATTAAGATTAACTGAATTTTGAGGTAAGCAGCATCTGTTCTTCACTTGAATCAATTTCAATAATTTTTCTTTGCATTTCAGCTTCTGGATTATAAGTTACTATAATTTGGTTTCTATATTTGTTTACTATCTCCTCCTTGATACTTATGGTGATCTAAATGGTTTTCATCTGCTGAGTGTATTGTATTTTTCAAAATTTGATTCTACATTATTTTTGTTGATAATTTTTCTAGCCTGCTCAAAAAGTCTGCTACATAATTCTCTTTACCTCGTAAATACACAATTTCGTAGTTGAACTCCTGCAGTTTCAAAAAATACCTTTGATGTCTCTGAGAAAACTCCTTTCCTTTATATTTAGTAGGGCTCTTGTTATTCGAATAATCGATTACGCGAATAAACCGGATACCTAACTATTCGACTATAACTAATCGATTAGAAGTATTCGACTAGTCGATCGCATTCGAATATTCGATTAGCAGTCGGTTAACCGTTGATATTCGGTTAGTCGAATATTATGATTTTAAAATCGAAATCTTCAATGACACGCTCAAAATCGCAATTATATGCAATGTGCGACGCTTAGAAATTTAATTTCGTTTGTAATCTTCGTTTTGGCAGTTGAAACTTATACTTTTGATTTCGATTTGAACTCTTATTCGGTTAACCGAATATGAACGGTTAACCGACTAGTCGACAGTGAACGGTTAATCGAATAGTCGAAGCTGAGCGACTAATCGAATATCATTAACCGAATAGTATTCGTACAAACGGTTACTAATCGGACGTTCGGTTAACCGTTTTTTTTTATTATTCGAATAATTTCAAGAGCCCTAATATTTAGTGATAAGGAACTTTATTGGGGCATGATCATTATCGAAAAATTATCGATAAAAAATCAAAAAATTTTCGCTAAAAATCGAAAAATTATTGATAAATTATCGAAAAAATGTCGATAAAAAATCGAAAAATTATCGATAAATTATCGAAAAAATGTCGATAAAAAATCGAAAAATTATCGATAAAAAATCGAAAAATTAACGGTAAAAAATCGAAAAATTATCGATAAAAAATCGATAAAAATCCAAAAATTATCGATAAAAAATCGATAAAAATCGATAAACTATCGATAAAAAATCGATAAAATATCGAAAAAGATAAATAAAATATCGACAAACTATCAATAAAATACCGATTTTCTATAAAATTACTAACACATGGTCTCAGAATGTATCGTACTCGCATGTGCAGGGTATTATAGCTTCGGTAAGACCGAAGATAATTCTCTTACTAGTTTTGTACATATTTCGTCTGTAGCTTTGTTTGAAGAAAAAGACGAATTAACAGCTGATCATGTTTACACCTCATTGTGGTGAATTTCAAAGCTATTTTCTTGTCATCTCTTATACAATCACAAGAAAAGTCAGAAAAATCTAAATCACAATCAAATGTGAATCAATGTCTGAATAGAATTGTTATTCTTGTAATTTCAAACCAATTCCCAAGAAAAAATGCCCAAGTAGAATTTCTTCCTTTCATTCTTGCTATTGCTTGTATGGAACGAACTTCAAAATCCAGTCGAACTTAAAAAACTGTATATTCAAAAATCTGGCCTAAGCAAAAGTTAACAAAAATGTATCTATGCACCTTCTCTGGCAGAACCAAAGCAAAGGCAGAAGCTAATATGATTTCCTAGTTTTTAAAGTGCGGAATATAGAGCAACTGCTATTTTTTTAATGCTATCGTTTCTGCTAATTCATTTTCAAATAGCAAAAGCAAAGCAGAACCTAATATGATTTGGTGGTTATTTGAATGGCGGAATATAGGGATTTGCAATCGCTGCTGCAAGTTTCTTTTCAAGCGAAACAACTGCAAAAGCAAAAAAAAATTTTTAAACCCTGAAAAAAAATTATTTAGGGCCAGCAGAGCGGGCCAGTTTCATCTAAATGTTTATATAAATATTTTACTTATAATTAATGTATTTTTCTTCTCTGTAATTTTAGAAATATTTTCGATTTGAAGCACCGACTATTACGCTGCTTTGTCTGCAATAGCATTCAGAAAGACCACAACTACAAGTTAAAAGATAGCAGAGACTCGTATATTTGTTCAATATACTTCTGCAAGCTCGTACATTCCTCATTGGATCTAATAGGAATACAACAATTCAAAGACAGATGGAACTCTAGAATAAAAAAAAATTTTGACGAAATCGACAAAACGGCTGCTAGTTTCAGTTCTTTAAACCAGCTTATTTGAGTAGTTTATACAAATTGTTGTACCATTTTTAATGATTTTATGGTAAATCGTATAATAAATATTATTTAATGGTTCGAATTCATAATTGCTATCAATATAATACACTCTTCTATTTAACTGCAACCTATAAATATAGATATGTGTTGCTACTAAATTTATTGTTTTTTCTTACACTTTATAATAGTAATTAAGCAAAGCTGGGCATTGACTAGTTAATTAGTTAATAGTTAATTAACGAAGTTAAATTTTTGGTTAACTTTTAACGTTTCAGTTAATTTCGAAAACCATTAACTTTTTCATTTAGTTAAGTTAAATTTCTTCGATTAACTAGCATTAGTTAACTTTAAAACGAAAAAATTTTTTTACTATGGAATGTAAAAAAACTGATACTGACATTTAATTTAAAAATTATTTCACAAAACAATTAAATACACAAGCCGATATATTTCGAAGTGATCTATATTCTATTTTTATGTATGAAAGGACCATCCTAACACAATGGCGTTTTCAGCCATCACGGGAGGTTTACATCGTCAGGATGTTTATATCGTATTTTCCATTTCTCAAATTTCTCCAAATACCCAAAAGCTGAGAACGCCATTGTGTTTAGAATGGGCTGTGATATTTGTTCTTAACCAAACATCATTCGTTTCATTCTTATTATTTAATATTCTAATAAAATTTGTATGCCTCTGTATGAATATAAATAAATTGTTTCATACACAAAATTTCGCCTTTGATAAAAATTTTGAAAATTTATTTTAAAGCAAATTCGCATATAGAAATCGGGAAAAAGGTTCTCTGAGTGCAGGCATTCAATTAAATATAGTTAAAATGTTTTTGTTATATGTTTTTTTGTAAAAAAAATTTTTTTTTTGTTTTCTATAGAAAATTTAACTATTTAATTTAACTTTTAACGAAGTTAACTTTTCGACGAAGTTAACTTTTTAATTTAACGAAGTTAAATTTTTGATTAACTTTTACTGGGTTAACGAAGTTAAATTCTCGATTAACTATGCCCAGCTTTGTAAAATATCCACTTATGTGAATTTCAATCGGAAATGTGTTGCCGACGATAGTAGAAGTAAAATTCAGCAGAATTCCAAACTTTTTTTTTTTGACCGTTGCTGTTTGCCCACTTTTGCTCGTCACAACCCTAGCAAAATTACATAATTTAAGATATTATTGTTTATAACTGTTTTTATACCCTGCACACTAGTCCAAGGGTATATTGTTTTTGTCACAACGTTTGTAACGCCCATAAGGAGGCTTGTCCGGTATGGAAAAGTATATATATTCTTGATCAGCATCACCTCCTGAGTCCATTAGTCCATGTCCGTCTGTCCGTCTGTCTGTCATTTCGCACGATAACTGTCGTAGCTTTTGAGCTATCGACTCCAAATTTTGGGATTCCTCTTATTTTGGCGAATGATTGGACGGTATTGAAAATAGGCAACATCGGATAAGAGCCACGCCTACCTCCCATACAAAATGGTCGCCAATTTTATATTATTTTCGTTTATCTTGAGAAATACTGAACCGATTTAGATGCGGTTTTTTGCATTGGGTTGGAAATAAGGTCGGGAACGAAATGGGAGTGAAACCGGAACGAAATGAAATTGGACCGGAACAAAATGGAATTGGAACAAAAATTATTAATGGATCAGGAAACTAAAATTATCGATAAATATTGGAAAATGATCGATAAATATTGGAAAATTATCGATAAATATTGCAAAATTATCGATAAAATATCGAAACATTATGGATAAAAAATCGAAAAATTATCGATAAAAATCGAAAACATATTGATTAAAAATAGAAAAATTATCGATAAAAAATCGAAAAATTATCGACAAAAAATAAAAAACATCGATAAATTTTCGAAAAACTATCGATAATAAATCGATAAAATATCGATAAATTATCGAAAAATTATCGATAAATTATCGAAAAGCTATCGATAAAATATCGAAAAATTTGAATAAAATATCGAAAAACTATCAATAAAATACCGAACAAAATCGGAGGAACAAAATCACACACGCACTGACCGAATTAACGCGCTGCAAAATTTTATTGATTGTTATTTTTTTTATAAATTAGTTTTGCTTAACGAATTAAGCAAAACAAATTCGCCACTCGCGGGTGAAATGCGACCGGCGCGCGGAAGAAGAAAACTAAATATTTTGTTTGAGCTGTCAAAGTTCTCTTGCTTTCTTCTCCTTTCTTTCGCTTTTGCTTTCGTTAAGTTAGCTCAGTGAGCGGCGGCGATCCGATGAAGGTATTGCCAGCCTCGCCATTACAATAGTAAAATGTCAAAGCCTGGACTAAAGCTTTTGTACTCTTTGAACCTGTTTGAGGGAGGGGAACCTGTCGACATTTATGCTTTCGCCTATACAGACATGAGTGCCGCCAAAGTGAGTATTTTCATTTTGGTGGGTGCGGGGGTGTATATGTAAATTTGCCAAACACACTCTAGAAATCTGAGAAGATCTTTCACATATAGGTGTGGGTAAAGCCCCGACTGCTGGCTTCTGCGTAGGTCGCGCTCATGTGTGGGGGGGGGGGGGAGATGTTGGAGAAATGGAAAGTTAGCGGCATATAAGCGTCCAGGTTCTTTAGTTCTTTTTGAGCAGGGAAGAAGAAAAGTAAAAAGTGAAGTTTTAGATTTTGAATTTAATTTGGCTTAAATAATTGGTTAGAAAATTTTGATAAGGACAAGTGTTCCAAAGGGAGTATTTTTGCGCGCTGGTTTAGTTTTGCCAGCTAGTGGTTTTTTACTTTATTTTATTTGTGGCAGTCGGCCATTTATTGTTTTGAATTTGAGGAATTTAATAGAGTTGTACAGGTTGTGTTCGGTCGTGGAGGGTTTGCTTGGAATTTGTTTGGCCGTTTCCCCCTCTTCCTTATTCCTTTTTTTTTGTTTGTGTCGTCCCGCATCTGAGCCAAGTTGTTGCTGGACATCGAATGTTATCGAAGTCCAGCAAAGAATCGTGCGAGGGATCTCAGACAGGTCGGTCTGGTCCCGCAAATCAATTGCGTTTTAAAAAATATAATTTTTTTGTATATAAATAATTTCTTTTGGGTATTTGTCGTTTTGTGTCAATTTTGAAAAGGGTTTGTGTTCGGTATTATTTTCTTTGTGTCGGGAAAATTTCCATTTCTTTTATATATATACATATATATATTTATATATATATAAATTGCGGCAGTTTCGGTGTAGGGTTTTAAAAGTTTAGTTATCAGGTTTTCGCGTGTTCGTGTTGTTCATTCAGCCGGGGATACCATACCGCGAGGGTCGGCTTAAATCCCACGCTTCGCGACTGTGCTATAGCAAATAGGGAATTTAATTATCGCGTGGGGATTTTTGGTTTCATAGTTTTAAATAAAGTTTTAGTTGAAAATAGCGCGATAAGCTGGCGCCCAACGTGGGGCTATTTTAATAAAATTTTTTTTTTTTAATTTTTTTTTTTTTTTTTAATTTTATTATTTAACGGTTTTTTTAAATTTTTTTTTGTGTCGTTTTATTGTTTGTGTAATTTTTTTTAAATTTACTAATTGTTCTTTTCTTTATTTAGCTTCTTTTTTTGGATCGGAATTTTACGGGTGAGTTTGCTATTTGCGGAAGAATTGGCGGAGCTCGTGGTATCGTGAGTCCGTTCCGTTTTTTTTTTGGTGCCACTCAACAGTGGCGGTTATAGTTTTGAATATTTTTCTTCTCTTTATTAAATTAAATTTAAAAAAAAAATTGGTTTTTATAAGTTAATAATTTAAAGTTTTATGTGTTGCACCATTTTATTATTTTTTGATTTTTCTAAAATTTTTAATTTGTTTTATTAAATTTTTTTTTGTAATTTTATTTTACACTGTTGGTGTCGTCCGCCTTATTATTTTTTTTATTTCTTTATTATTTTAGTTATTTTATAGTATTTTTTATCAATTTTTTTATATACATATATTTTTTTTTGATTTATTTTTTTCTAATTTTTGGTAACTATTTTTTTTTTGAGTTTTAAAAGAAAATTTTGTTTTATATTATTTTTTTGCGGTGCCGTCTTAAAAGTTTCTTCGTTTTTTTTTGTCTTTAAATTTTTTTTAATTTTTTATTTCGTGGGTTTTTTTTTATCTTTATTACAAAAATTTTTTTTTGATATTTATTTATTTATTTTAAGAAGAAAAATTCGGTGAGCGTAAATACGCTGTGTTGTTCTATTTTTTAAAAAAAAATTTTTTTTTTGATATTGTTTGGTTTGATAAATTAGTTTTGGTTTTTTTTAAATTTTTTTTTTTGTCTGTCCGAGTTAACTATGGAGATTAATAGACTAAACCAAGAGGAACTGGCATACGAGATGGAGGCTCGTGGGTTGCCAGTGACTCCGGTGGAGTCCATGAGGAAGTCCTTGAGGGCATCAAGGCAAATAGAGCGAAGGGAGTCCATGGATGTCTTTGCGGGATATCCGTTTGTTTTTGAGGAAGATAGGTTGGGTGTGGAGGGGAAGATTTCCGAAGTTGAAAAACTTATGGAAACCCCTCCCAAGGACGCGAAGTCGCCCGAATATTTGAAGATTTTGGCGAAGTTGGAATGGGCTTTAGGTCGCCATACTCGTTCGAGGCCAGCGAGTAAGAAAGAAGTAGTAGAGCAGATGGCGCTCAAAAATAGTCCTTTTGTTGTTGGGGGAACTCAACGAGGTGGACTTGGAGGAAGAAACTGATGGCTTGGATGATAATCCAAGGCCGTCTAGTTGTGACAGTTTCCCTACGACCACCTAAGGGGCTCAGTAGGGAGTCTGCGGTTGAGGAAAAGCCTGAACCCGTTCCAAGACGTGAGCCATCCACCTCGTTGAGTAACGTAGGTTTTCAAAAAGTAGAAAATTTGTCCAAGAGGGGTATTCAATTTACCGGGGAAAAGACAGACATGTCCCTACATGCCTTTCTACAGAGGGTAGACGAGCTATGCGAGGCTCGGGGCGTTAGTGAAGCCCAGTTGTGTAAGGGAGCAGTGGAGCTATTTTCTGGAAAAGCCCTGCTCTGGTTTAGGGATGACAGTTTCAAGCTGGCGAGAGTTGGTCGCCGAGCTGAAACTGGAATTCCTGCCCCCCAACTGTGACGACATTTTGATGTCGGAGATTAGGAGACGGACTCAGGGTGGGACTGAGTCCATAGGAATTTATGTAGCGGCGATGAGGGGGCTGTTTGGTCGTCTGTTTGAGACGTTGTCAGAGAGGCGTATGCTGGGTCTGGTGATCGCAAACCTGTCCCCGTTTTACCAGACTCGGCTGGGCTTGGCTGAGCCTAAGTCTCTGTCGGAGCTGGTTTTCTTGGGTCGGAAGCTGGAGGCTGTGCGGGCGAATGTGGAAGCATTCGTGCCGCCGCCCAGTAGCCGATCCAAGAATTTGTTGGAGCCAGACTTGGCGTACGTCTCGGCTGAACCCGAGGTTTCAGTGGTTATGGCCCCTTTGCGTGACGCTAGGTTGGAGAGGAGGATTCAGGCTCCTCCCCAGAATTCTTTTAGGTGTTTCAGTTGTGGGCGACCTGTACATGTTTCGTCCAACTGCCCTAGGGGCATCTATTGTTATGGGTGTAGGCGGCCTGGCGTCATTAAGCGTGATTGCCCCGATGCACTCAGAGAGCAGGGTAATTACAGGAGTGCTCGGACAGGGAGGCGGCCCCGAGAGCGGCTCCGAGGGCCCGCGAAGAGTCGGGCCAGATTTGGCCAAGAATCAATGGAGGTTTTCCGACCAAGTTTAGGTCTCGGCAGTAGCGGCGGTAGTTGATAGGTCTTCGTTGTCAACTAGGGAAAAATCTGTTCTTGAAGAGTTAGTCGTTGAAGTTTTTAGAGCTATGCCTGAGGGACTTGGTTGTACACATTTGGTCGAACATCGGATTCGTACAAAGCCAAATGTGGAACCAGTCCAGCAGCGATACTATCCGGTATCTCCCGCTATTCAGAGGGGCATAGATGAGGAAATAGAGGATATGTTAGAAAAGGGTGTGATTGAGATTTCTCACAGCCTTTGGGCATCACCGGTTGTGATGATTAGGAAAAAGGATGGGAGTTATAGGTTTTGTGTCGACTATAGGACACTGAATAAAAATACGGATCGAGATAGTTACCCCCTCCCTTATATTTCGGCTACTTTAGATAAGCTAAAGGACGCCAAATATCTCTCTAGTTTGGATATAAAATCCGCTTATTGGCAGATCCCAGTAGAGAAGGAGTCTAGGGCCTGCAAGGCATTTACAGTTCCGGGTAGGGTGCTCTACCAGTTCAAGCGCATGCCTTATGGCCTGCACAATGCGCCTGCAACTTGGCAGAGGTTTATAGATGAGGCCCTTGGGGCTGACTTGGAACCCCATGTTTTCGTGTATTTGGACGATATTATTATCGTTACAAATATATTTGATAAGCATGTTGAGGTTCTAAAGGAGGTCCTGAAGAGGATTTGTTCGGCAGGGCTTAGATTAAATAGAGAAAAATGTAATTTTTGTTTTTCTTCGCTACGGTACTTAGGTTATGTTGTTGATCGACAAGGCTTGCACGTTGACCCCGAGAAAGTTGAGGCAATGCTGAAAATTCCAGCGCCGGAAAATGTAAGGGAAGTCAGGTCGTTTGTTGCCACCATTTCTTGGTATCGTAAGTTTGTTTCGAATTTCACTGATTTGGTTAAGCCTCTAACTGATCTTCTAAAGAAGAAGAACAGGTTTAGATGGTCGCCGGAGTGCGAGGACAGCTTTTTGAAGGCCAAGGAGCGCCTAGTGACGGCGCCGGTCCTGAGCTGTCCTGATTTCGAACGACCATTCGTAGTTCAGACTGACGCTTCCGATTTTGGAATAGGTGCCGTTTTGACACAGCAGTTTGATGAAGGGGAGAAGGTCATTTCGTATTTGAGTAGGTCGTTGAGTAGATGCGAGAGGAATTATTCCACTACCGAGAAGGAGTGTTTGGCTGTTTTGTGGGTTCACAGTGGTGACCGACCATCATTCGTTGGTATGGCTCAACAATTTGAAAGATCCTTGCGGTAGGTTGGCTAGGTGGGCTTTAAAGCTCCAGCAGTATGATTATGAAATCATTCATCGGAAAGGGAAAGATCATGTTGTGCCCGACATGCTTTCCAGAAGTGTCCCAGTCGTAGGGGAGGTAGATGGGCGTGTAGGAGACCCATGGCTTGAGAGCATGGTTCGGAAAGTGGAGGATAAACCACTCGATTACCCAGCTAGAAGAAAATGGGGTGTTATATAAACACATAACGGCAGGGAAAAATAGGTTGTTTAGCGCTGGGTACGAGTGGAAGAGAGTTGTGTGCAGGAGTGATAGGCGCAGTATTTTATTCGAGTGTCACGATAATCCATTATCGGGGCACATGGGCGTTAGGAAAACATACGCAAGGGTAGTTGAGAAATATTATTGGCCAAAAATGAAGGCAGAAATAGCTAGATATATAAAAGGTTGTCAGGTTTGCTAGAGGGTGAAACCTGACAACAATAAGCCAGCTGGTTGTATGGTAGAGAGGACAAAGAAGTTAGAACCTTGGGAAATGATCTGCGTAGATCTGGTGGGACCCTTGGTGAAGTCTAGTCGGGGATTTTGTTATATTTTAACGGTGGTTGACTACTTCACCAAATTCCCATTGTTGTTTCCGTTGCGAAATGCAACGGCAAAGAGTGTTTGCAAGGAGTTGGAAGATAATGTCTTCCTGCTCTTTGGAGTTCCGAGGTCCATTGTATGCGACAATGGGCCACAGTTTCGCAGCAAGGAGCTGCAGAGTTTATGCGCGTCGTATGGTGTGCAGATGCGGTACACTGCAAACTATCATCCGCAGGTCAATCCGGCCGAGCGGATCAACCAAATAATTAAGACCACTTTGAGAGCATATATTTTAGAAAACCATCGAACATGGGATTCTCATCTGTCAAAGGTGGAGTGCTGCATTCGAACATCGCAGCATGAGGTTTTGGGGGCGTCTCCATACTTTGTGAATTTTGGCTGGAATTTTGGCGGTCAGGGGTGATAGGGATTATAGACGAGTGGGAGACTCAGACCAACCGGACAGTAGTAGTGAGGACCGGGCCAAGTTAATGGCAGACTTGAGGAAAGACATACGGAAGAAGTTAGAAATGGCAAGTGCCAAGACAGCAAAGACTTACAATCTCAGACGTTTAGATGTACAGTATTTACCGCACGAGTTAGTATGGAGACGTAATTTGGTTTTGTCCGATGCTGCAAACTATTTTGCAGCGAAGTTAGCTCCGAAATTTGTTGGCCCGTTTAGGGTTAAAAACAGGGTGTCTCCGACGGACGAGAAAAGGGGACATAGCATGTGCAGGACCTTAGGCCGCTCATCGACTCAGGGTGATTTTCTCCGGTTAGATTCGAAAGTTGGCTGGTCTCAGGAGACCAAGCAACTTTCGCGGAGGTGGAGGTGGGGTTGTCGCGGTATAAATTCGCGGCACAGCTGTTGTTGTTTTGTTGTTTTCTTTGTTATGTTTCCCTTTTGTTCGGGGCGACGGGCGAACAAAATCGGAGGAACAAAATCACACACACACTGACCGAATCAACGCACTGCACAATTTTATTGATTGTTATTTTTTTTCTTAACAAATTAAGCAAAACAAATTCGCCACTCGCGGGTGAAATGCGACCGGCGCGCGGAAGAAGAAAACTAAATATTTTGTTTGAGCTGTCAAAGTTCTCTTGCTTTCTTCTCCTTTCTTTCGCTTTTGCTTTCGTTAAGTTAGCTCAGTGAGCGGCGGCGATCCGATGAAGGTATTGCCAGCCTCGCCATTACAATAGTAAAATGTCAAAGCCTGGACTAAAGCTTTTGTACTCTTTGACCTTTTTGAGGGAGGGGAACCTGTCGACATTTATGCTTTCGCCTATACAGACATGAGTGCCGCCAAAGTGAGTATTTTCATTTTGGTGGGTGCGGGGGTGTATATGTAAATATGCCAAACACACTCTAGAAAATCTGAGAAGATCTTTCACATATAGGTGTTGGTAAAGCCCCGACTGCTGGCTTCTGCGTAGGTCGCGCTCATGTGTGGGGGGGGGGGGGAGATGTTGGAGAAGTGGAAAGTGAGCGCCATATATGCGTCCAGGTTCCTTAGTTCTTTTTGAGCATTTTTGAGATTTTGAATTTAATTTGGCTTAAATAATTGGTTAGAAAATTTTGATAATTTTCTTTCTTGTTGGACAGGTTGTGTTCGGTCGTGATTTGTTTTGGTGAAGTGTTTCCGTCCTGGGAATTTAAAGTAATTTGCTTGGAATTTGTTTGGCCGTTTCCCCCCTCTTCCTTATTCCTTTTTTTTGTTTGTGTCGTCCCGCATCTGAGCCAACTTTATTTTATTTGTGGCAGTCGGCCATTTAGTGTTTTGAATTTGAGGAATTTAATAGAGTTGGACAGGTTGTGTTCGGTCATGATTTGTTTTGGTGAAGTGTTTCCGTCCTGGGAATTTCAAGTATTTTGCTTGGAATTTGTTTGGCCGTTTCCCCCCTCTTCCTTATTCCTTTCTTTGTTTGTGTCGTCCCGCATCTGAGCCAAGTTGTTGCTGGACATCGAATTTTATCGAAGTCCAGCTGGTGAATAGATTCTGCAAAGAATCGTGTGAGGGATTTCAGACAGGTCGGTCTGGTCCCGCAAATCAATTGCGGTATCTTTTGGGTATTTGTCGTTTTGTGTCAATTTTGAAAAGGGTTTGTGTTCGGTATTATTTTCTTTGTGTCGGGAAAATTTCCGTTTCTTTTATATATATACATATATATATTTATATATATATATATATTGCGGCAGTTTCGGTGTAGGGTTTTGTAACGTCGCAAATTGCTGGGGTATGAACTCGTCGGATGTCGAGGGCTTCGTACACAGAAAATTTGTAATTTGCAGAGACTTTGTATTAAAACAGAATTTTTATTCAATAATTTCAAGTAAGAGTTACAGATATAGTTATTCAGGGGGCGAACAGCGGCGTCTGGTAGGCGATGATTGGCTATGTGGCTTCTCGGCGAGGTCGCTGAGTTGGAGGATGTGGCTAGCACTCAGAGAAGATGGAACTTTGGGCTTGGCTGCGATGAAAACGATCTATCAGTGGGCGCTTGCGTGATGCGTAGACTTGTGGTTATCGTAGGCGTAATCGTTACCAAAATACTCGCGATTGGCGCAAATATGACGCGTGTTTGCGTGTGCGTCGAAAGTTTGATGTGCGTTCTTGATGCGTAGATGTGCGTGATGCGCGTTGTGGGCGCGTAGATATGCGTAATGCGCGTCGTTGGCGCGTAGGTATGCGTAATGCGCGTACTTGATGCGTAGAAATAGGCGTGGGCGAGGCTAATACAACACAGGCGTAGCAAGGCGTAAATGTGGGTGTAGCAGAGCATGAACAGCAGGCGAACTTAAGCGTTGCGATGACATAGACTTCAGGAAATCGCAGATCACCAGCGGGCACTCTTCAACCGCTTTCCGTGGGCTCGATTCAACTTAAACGTGGACTTCAGGAAATCGCAGACCACCAGCGGGCACTCTTCAACCGCTTTCCGTGGACTCGATTCAACTTAAACGTGGGACTCGTGTTGGACACTCGCAGATCAGGAAACGGGATACTGTACTACGTTCTCCGTGACTCGACGTGTCGCTAAACTACGACTTAAAGGGGACTGCCGGCCTGTACTCGGCGAATATTGATTTCGTTGACTTGACTTCGATGTGACTTTCGACTTCGGTGCGTTGTCACCCTGCTGGTTCACTTGCTCTCTACTTCGCCACTACCTTGCTGCTACGCCTGAAAGATATAACTTCCAAATCGGATTTTCTCAATAGAATTTCTGATTCGGAATTCCAAAAAGAGCTTTAATACCTTTTTATACAAAATCCTAAATTTCCTATAATTTATTATTTCTTTACAAATTTCATTTAATCAAATTATTAATTATTTATCAATTATAAATTTCCTGTAACAAATTGTTAATTAATTATTTCACAAATTCTCTGTAACAAAACATTAATTATTTTATCAATTTCCTGTAACAAATCGTTAATTATTATTCAGTGTAAATTCAACAATTAATTTCTTTATTTAGTTAATCTTTTCCTATTTTAGATGAGATATTGCCATGGTCAATTAGTTCTACGCGTAATGGTGCACTAAAAAGACCTTACCAATATCCACCTTCCCTATGCTTCTTGTTCCTTTACAAATTCTTCTTATCCCTATCAGGAATAATGCCATGGTCAATTAGTTCTACGCGTAATGGTGCACTAAAAAGACCTTGCCATTGTTCCTTTACATTTCACTTAAGTGAAATATTGCCATGGTCAATTAGTTCTACGCGTAATGGTGCACTAAAAAGACCTTGCCTTTATTCCCTTCTATTCCTCTATGTTTATATTTATATGCACATTCTTCCTAGGTGAAATATTGCCATGGTCAATTAGTTCTACGCGTAATGGTGCACTAAAAAGACCTTGCCAATATCCCCCTCTATCTCCCTATCTGAAATAATGCCATGGTCAATTAGTTCTACGCGTAATGGTGCATTAAAAAGACCTTGCCATTATTCCCTTAATATTTCTACTTCTACTCACTAGTTAGCGTTCACTCACCTGATTCGGAATTCCAAAAAGAGACCGAATCAGGGGTGCGCTGCTCTTTTATAGTCGTTTGGAATCACCTATCGTTGGTGTATTGTAGCCATATTTTCTGTAGTTTGATGTGGTGAAATGTTGCCACAAGGTTATGGTCACTATCTTCATGTTTCTATCGTCGTCTCTTTTCCGCTCATAGCCCTTTTATCCGTGTCGCGCGTTGGTGTTAAAGCCACTTTCGATTGTTGAAAGCTGGGTAGCCGTGTACCCCTTTAATCGATGTGGGTTGCCCTTTGACCACTGTTCGCCCCCGTTTAGGCGAATTAAATAGTACTAAATTTTAATTTACACTATAGTTCTTATTATTAGAAATAGTAATGAATATATTATCACATTTTACTTCAGAATTCATATGTGTGATGATTATATATCTATATAAATATATATATATATCATAAAAAATATATATATATATATATCGAACAAAAATAAAAATATATATATATATATAAAAAAATAGAAAATATACGCCAAGATAAATTAAAGAAAATTTCAAATATTTCGTTAGCGTCAGCGTTGTGACGACACCAACATTTTTGGGTCATTACACCCCCTCCTTACTTCGCGGGCGCAAAATGATGGTCACCTTCCCGGTGCGATCGATCCGAACTTGGTAGTCGGTGCCCGTCCTGCGGACCGTGAATCGGTGTCGTTGGCCTGGTCCTCTTTCCAACGCCTGTCGGATTCTCTGTTCTACCAGGTTGGGATAGCCCCTCGGGCCACAAGGCATCACTCCCGGTGCGGCCTGTTGCTGGTCTGTCTCTCGTGGTTGTGTATTCGGGGTTGCTTTCGGTGAACCCGTGGGTTGTTGTTGCAGCGTCTCTATGGCGTCGCTTGAATCATCTCCCCAATTTAGTGATAGGAATGGGGAGGTTCCGCTGTCGGATGGGATTTCTACGGTGGCCCCTATCTCGTCTGCGTTGAGTCCGTACATGCCCATATCGTCTGCCGTAACGGGGATGAGGTAGCCGATGTCTTCTGCTGACATCTCGGAGTCCTCTGTGTCTTCGTGTTGGGGCATGGGTTCCCCTGACGCCGCTGCGTTGGGGCTGCTTATGTCCTCTCCTTGCGCATCCTGATCGCGCTGCTTCGGCCCGTGTATTGTTTCGGCCTTATTGTCGTCGTCGTTGGGCGCCTGATGGCCACTGGTCTCGCCCAGGCCTCCGTCGTCGCTGCTGTCTGTTGCCACGTCCGGCAATTCGATGGTCGGTGTCTATCGCTGCTCCTTTTCTGTGCGCTGCTGAATGAGACTAGCTAGTCGTCGTCGCATGCGGTCTGCCGCGTGTGGTTTCCACCATGAGCCCGGCGGTGCTGCGGGGGCGTGAGAATCGTGTATGGGCGTCGTGAAGAACTTCTCGGTGTAGGCTAGGAGAAATGCGCCGCAGTCGTGTAAATTTGTCTGCTGCATTACCCGTAAGGATACCATCGGCATATGGCTTGCCTCAAATTGTTGCCCTCTGTCGCTGCTTGCATTCACGGCTGTATATTCGCACTGCAAGTAGTCACGAATTAGCTCAACAGCTGTCTCTCGTGGCTGGCTGGTCAAGGAGTCTATGACTAGCAAGCATGGGTTGTGCGTGGATTCCGCTTGTCGTCTGCCTGCTGCAACATCCGGAAAGCAAGCCAATATCACGTACCAATGGTGATGCTCGTTGACTGGGAAAATCACGCAGCGCTTGTCGAACAGATCGAATCGCTTGGTCCACCGGCATACGTCTTGGTGGCGTTGTTTGGCCCTGTGTATCTTCCTGTCCAGCAGCTTCTTGAACAGGAAACTGCTCATCACGTGGGTCTGCTTCCGTTGTTGTATGGTGAGGACTTCCTGCCATATATGCGTCAACCCCATGTCGATGAGCACGTCGTTCAGCCATTGCCCGCTGGCCAATCGTCGATAGTCGTGAATGCTGATATTCCACCCACCAGTGGGTGCGGGGTAGGTGCACAATATCGTTGGCTGGCGGTAATCTGGCGGTATCGTGTCGCGAGAGAGCGTCAACAATTCGTCCAATGGTGGACGTGATGGCGGTGTCGCCGTGGCCTGCACGGTTGTCAATGCGCTTGCTGCTGCCTGACTGGTGGATGGGCCACCGTCTGCCTCCGACGTGACTTTGCACATTCGAGGCAATGTTGCTCGGTGGCTGCTTCTGGCGGTTCCGCTTCGTGTTGATGCCCTCGATTGGTTGGTGGTCGTGCCTCGCTGTAATGTCTGCGTAGGCCTGGCTTTCGGAGTGCCCGTTTTGCGGCGTTGTGTGTGCAGCTTATTCGGTCCTGCCATCTCCTCCTCCCAATTGTCGCTTAATCGGCGAGTCTTCCGCTGGCCTTCTGCCAACTCCCGATATTTGTCTCGAGCTTTTTCAACGCTCTTGTTCCAGCGTTCTTCGTCGTTCATCTCTATTATTTTGAAATTTTACCTTCAATTCGTTCTCGTTATTGCGTCTTAAAAATTCCGTATTTGGCTTGAGTGGCTATGTTCACTTTCGCTTTCGTCTACTGAATGGCAAATTTCTTATTTGTTGCTCGAGTTCATTTCCCCTCTTTCGAGTCTCGGAGTTAACCGTTACCCCAAGATGGTGATATGGATGCCACGTGTTTGTCTCCTTCTGTTTATCGTTGCCACGCTGCTCTTGCGCTGTAGCCCTCTACGGTTACACTGCACATCACTCTGTTGCCTGCTAAAGTGTTTCTGTTTCAAAAATTCAAATGTTATTATTTAACAGAAATTATCGTATTTATATTTATGTTCATAAATTTTGCTCATATATTCTTATTTCTCTCTTTTCTAAAAGAGACTATCATATTCAGCAACAGGTATTCTCCTCTGTCACTGCTACTTTCCCTAGTTCCTTACCATTACTTCGCCTGTGTCGCTGCCTCTGGCCCCGACGCACTATCTCTCTCTTCGAATTCTCTTACTTCGCCAATGTGAGCATTCCTCTCTTGCCCATCACGCTGTCTCCTAATCCTTGCGATTACAGGCGAAATGAAATTGACCACCTGATACGGTCCGTCGTATTTGGGCGCTAATTTAGCTGCAAAGCCGTCCACTGCCTTAGACAGGTGATGTTGCTTCACCAACACGTTTTGACATACCTCTGGCTGCCATTTCCGCCTCCTCAAATTATAATGGCGTGCTTGATCCTGCGCCGCCCTTTCCATGTTTCGGTGCACTATATTGAAAACTTCGCGTAACTTGTCTGCTCGCTCCACCGGTGTCTGTACCATCTGCCCCGTACCCACTGTGGTCTCATCGTAAAGAGACTTGGGTAGCCGTGGCTCTCGGCCCTGCACCAGGAAAGCTGCACTGTATCCTGTCGTTTCCGATACTCCCGTGTTGATTGCTAACGTTATCTCCGGCAGGTATTCGTCCCACTGCCTCTGATTTTCTCCGGCCAGTTGGGCCACCATAGTCTTAATGGTCCGGTTGGACCGCTCTGTGGCGTTTTCCTGCGGCGTATAGGGTGCAGTAAATTGATGTCTTACCCCAAGACTTTCCAGGTATTTCTTGAACGCTCTGCTGGTAAATTGAGTGCCGTTGTCCGTTACCATGACTTTTGGCACCCCAAATCGTGCCAGAATCCTCTCGCGGAACGCTTTTCGGAGCGTATCCGTCGTCGCCCTTCGCATGGAGATGATCTCTACCCATTTCGTAAATTTGTCCACAAAGACTAACATCATCGTATTGCCATGAGTCGATCGTGGTAGTGGTCCTACGAAGTCAGCACACACTATAGCCCACGGCTCCTCTGCTATTTGTGTAAGCATCCTTCCAGCTGGCTTCTGCTGCTCTGGTTTGTATTTTTGGCAACTTTCGCAACTCCTGACGTATCTGCTTACCTCTCTGAACATGCCTGGCCAGTAGTAACGATTGGCGACCCGTGCTATCGTTTTACGTATTCCCAGATGGCCGGCTGTGGCATCGTCATGGTTTTCCGCTAAAACTCGTTTCCGCTGATGCGTCGCTACGCACAACTTCCAGGGGGCGCAGTCTTCGTCTCCCACTCGACGAGGAATATGCCGGTACAGTTGATCTCCTTGGATAATATAGTCCGCGAACTTCTCGGGGTTTTTCATCACCTCCGCCTTACGCGCCTTCAACTACCCGCATTCCGTGTTGCTATCGGCGGTCACTTCCGTAGAAAAGAGTACATCCCGTGGCTGTCTTGACAAGGCGTCCGCTACTACATTGTATTTACCCTTCCTGTACTGTATCGTATATCTAAACTGCTGCAACTCCAGCGCCCACCGTGCAATTATTCCAGACGGACTTTCTATCGAATTTAGCCATTTTAACGACAGGTGATCCGTAATTATAGTGAACTCGTACCCCTCCAAGTACTCTCGCATCTTCCGCACACCCCAAATATCGCCAGGCACTCCTTTTCCGTCGGCGAATAGTTTATTTCTGCTGGCGTCAGTCGTCTGCTGGCATATGCCACGACTCGCTCCTGCTCCTCGATGGTTTGCGTCAGCACTACTCCTAATCCCTGATCACTCGCGTCTGTCTGCAACGTGAATCTTTGCGAAAAGTCTGGGCAGATGAGTACCGGCGCCTGGGTAAGACGTAGTTTCAGCTCCTCAAACGCTTCTTGCTGCTCCTGCTCCCACTTCCATCGTCGGCTCTTCTTCAACAGAGCTGTAAGAGGTTGTACTACTTTAGAAAAATCCGGTACAAATCGACGGTACCACGATGCTATTCCCAAGCATCGACGTAGCTCTCGTAGATTTGTCGGTGGTTTTAATTCCTGAATTGCCGAAATCTTCTCAGGGTCCGTGTGAATCCCGTCCGGCGTCACTATATGTCCTAAATACCGAATCTCCTTCTTGAAGAACTCGCATTTCTCAGTATTAATTCTTAGATTCGCAGCCCGCAGCCTCCTGAAAACTTCTCGTTAGTTGCTCCTCCAACGATGCTCCTGTAACAATTATGTCGTCGAGGTCCAATGGTCCAATGACCCCGTCCAGGGCGCGTTGAAAGGTCGCTGGTGCCGAGTGCAGGCCGAACGGCATGACGCACCATTGATACAGCCCACGTCCGGGCACCGTAAAGGCCGTATATTGTTTGCTCCCTTGCTCCATTGGCACCTGCCAATATCCGTTCTTGAGGTCCAATGTACTAATAACCTTGGCGTTGCGGAGTCGGTCCAAAATATGTTGGGTGCGTGGTAACGGATATGCATCCGGAACCGATTTGGCATTCAACTGCCTATAGTCTACGCATAAGCGCCACTTACCATTGTTCTTCTTTACTAGTACGATGGGGGCACTATGCGGACTTCTCGCTGGTTCGATGCATCCTTGCTTAATAAGATCGTCTATCTGTTCGTTTATGATGTCCATCATTGCTGGGTTTTTAGGATAGTACCTCTGCTTGATCGGGGCTTCGTCCCTCATTATGATGCGATGACTTGCGATATTCGTTGTTCCTTGCAGCTCCTCAAATTTAGGCAGCTCCTCTTCCAAAAACTTGTCGATCACCTCCTGTTGTGATACCTGCGCACTCCAGCGCTCCTCTTCCAAATGTGTAGACCGCTCCTGGTTCGTATCCTCGTACATCACTTCCTGAGCCTCACGCGCTTCACGCGTGCCGTGTGTGCCCTCCTCTCGTAAAACTGTGCTGTGTAAATCTGGTCGTCTGTCAATCGTCTGTTGACTTTCCTTTCTTACCTCCATCTGGGTATATTGTTTTGGGATTGCTCCCCTGCATACTGGTTTCTCTGCCTCCTTAGGCTGCGTTCGTTCAGGTGCCGTAGTTGCCGCTTCTGGATTCCGAATTTCTGGCCATGGTGTAGCTCCACTCAGGGTCCTGGCCTCTTCCACTGGTGGTTGTATTGTCACCGAGTGTGCTCCCATCGTGAGCGTTGCGTTAATATGACCCAGAAAGTCTAAACCCAATATGAGTCGGTCCGTGGAATTGGGCAAAATTAACACCGGCATTTTGCAGACCTGGCCTCCTAAAGCTATCTCCAGTACCAGCGCGTTCTCTATGGTCACGGCTGACCCATCTGCTAAACGTATTCCGGTCCATACAGGTAAATTATTATGCGGCGTCCATAGCTCAGTAGCCAGCTCCTGGCTGAGAAAACTACGCGTTGCTCCAGTATCGATTGTTGCCGTAACTTCATCTCCGTCAAGAGTAACCATTGCAGAGATACGGCGTCCATCACAAGTTAGTGTTCGCGTTGTGGGAGAGGATTCGGGGTTGGGGCGCCAGCTGCCTCTCGCTCTCGGCGGTGCCCTCCTTCGTTTCCCGAATATCTCCTGCAGCAATCCATTGATCTTACCCCTTGAGCGCCACAATCCCAGCAGTGTGTCGTCATTGCATTGTTGCATCTATTGGAAAAATGCCCTTCTTCACCGCATCGGTGGCAGAGTCGTCGTGTATGTGCACGTTGTTGTGCAGGCTGCACTAGGCGGCTTCTCTCTTCTGGCATCCTCCGCGGTACGTTGTGTGGCGTTTCATTCTCCTGCCGTAGACCCTCCATGTCCTGCGCTAAGGCTAGTAGCTCGTCTAAATTGCTGAAATCTTTGGTTCGTATATACCACCTGTACTCTACCTGACAGTTCCGGAAGATTCTGTCTAGTTTCTCCTCCTCAGTGTAACTTGCGTGCCTCATCATGTCTTGAAGGGCGATGACATAGTCCTTGAAGTTTTCTCTTGGTCCTTGTGTACGCCTACGTATGGCGTCATCCAGCTTTTCGAAGTATCGACCAGGCAAAAAGAACTTTAGGAAATTTTCCTTGAACGACTTCCAAGTTTTCCACTGTTGGTTGTTGTTACGGTACCATGTGAGTGCCTTGTCTTTCAACAATTCGGGCATCATTCGTGGCATCTCGTCAATGTTAATGTTGTATGTGACCACCAACTCCTCCAACCTCTCAATGAACGCCAATGGGTCGTTTCCTCCCTCGTATTTCACCGACCACTTCCTGACCTGGTTGATAATAGTGAGGCGAGGCGATTTCCAATACCATTGGTCCTCCTGCGATACTCCTGTATCCGTGTCTCTTGTATGTGTATCTCTCGTATATGCGCCTCTTGCGCAAGCGTCTCCTCCGTGCGTGTTTTCCATATGTGTACCTCCAGCGTGTGCGTCTTCTGCGGGAGTAGTTTTCGTATGTGCGCTTCCTGTGCGTGCGCTTCCTACGTATACGTCTCCTGTGGGTGCACCTCCCTTACGTGCGTCTTCTTGAAGATGCATGTTACGTATATCCGGCATGCTCCCATGAAAGTTATCCTCTGCTGCGACTGCGGCAGCACCTAAATGTTTAATTTCCGCCTTATCCTCGGCGCTCGGGTTCGATGTCTCCGCTATTCGGGTATATTGTGCTTCCAACTCCAGTAAGCGTTCCTCATGCTCAAAACTGGCATTCTCGTCCTTCACGAAGGTAACAAACCTCTTCCGCAACTCTTCTACGGTGCCGCTGTCGTCAAAATCAAATTCTGCAGCAAATCGGCGTAGTTCGTCCTTCCGTAGATAATTAATCCAGGTCGTCTTCACCATGTTTCAATTCTCCTTTGAATCCTTCCTGTATAATTCTATGTCGCTCTATGGTAGCTCTCACTTGATTATTGGGTGTCGATGTTTTTGCTATTTACTCTGTTTAGGGTCCCTGCTCGGGCGCCATCTGTAACGTCGCAAATTGCTGGGGTATGAACTCGTCGGATGTCGAGGGCTTCGTACACAGAAAATTTGTAATTTGCAGAGACTTTGTATTAAAACAGAATTTTTATTCAATAATTTCAAGTAAGAGTTACAGATATAGTTATTCAGGGGGCGAACAGCGGCGTCTGGTCGGCGATGATTGGCTATGTGGCTTCTCGGCGAGGTCGCTGAGTTGGAGGATGTGGCTAGCACTCAGAGAAGATGGAACTTTGGGCTTGGCTGCGATGAAAACGATCTATCAGTGGGCGCTTGCGTGATGCGTAGACTTGTGGTTATCGTAGGCGTAATCGTTACCAAAATACTCGCGATTGGCGCAAATATGACGCGTGTTTGCGTGTGCGTCGAAAGTTTGATGTGCGTTCTTGATGCGTAGATGTGCGTGATGCGCGTTGTGGGCGCGTAGATATGCGTAATGCGCGTCGTTGGCGCGTAGGTATGCGTAATGCGCGTACTTGATGCGTAGAAATAGGCGTGGGCGAGGCTAATACAACACAGGCGTAGCAAGGCGTAAATGTGGGTGTAGCAGAGCATGAACAGCAGGCGAACTTAAGCGTTGCGATGACATAGACTTCAGGAAATCGCAGATCACCAGCGGGCACTCTTCAACCGCATT
This sequence comes from Heteromyza rotundicornis, assembly GCA_951394025.1. Taxonomy (NCBI): domain Eukaryota; kingdom Metazoa; phylum Arthropoda; class Insecta; order Diptera; family Heleomyzidae; genus Heteromyza; species Heteromyza rotundicornis. The sequence goes on from OX596011.1 coordinate 42,381,580, forward strand.
CCGTGGGCTCGATTCAACTTAAACGTGGACTTCAGGAAATCGCAGACCACCAGCGGGCACTCTTCAACCGCTTTCCGTGGACTCGATTCAACTTAAACGTGGGACTCGTGTTGGACACTCGCAGATCAGGAAACGGGATACTGTACTACGTTCTCCGTGACTCGACGTGTCGCTAAACTACGACTTAAAGGGGACTGCCGACCTGTACTCGGCGAATATTGATTTCGTTGACTTGACTTCGATGTGACTTTCGACTTCGGTGCGTTGTCACCCTGCTGGTTCACTTGCTCTCTACTTCGCCACTACCTTGCTGCTACGCCTGAAAGATATAACTTCCAAATCGGATTTTCTCGATAGAATTTCTGATTCGGAATTCCAAAAAGAGCTTTAATACCTTTTTATACAAAATCCTAAATTTCCTATAATTTATTATTTCTTTACAAATTTCATTTAATCAAATTATTAATTAATTATCAATTATAAATTTCCTGTAACAAATTGTTAATTAATTATTTCACAAATTCTCTGTAACAAAACATTAATTATTTTATCAATTTCCTGTAACAAATCGTTAATTATTATTCAGTGTAAATTCAACAATTAATTTCTTTATTTAGTTAATCTTTTCCTATTTTAGATGAGATATTGCCATGGTCAATTAGTTCTACGCGTAATGGTGCACTAAAAAGACCTTACCAATATCCACCTTCCCTATGCTTCTTGTTCCTTTACAAATTCTTCTTATCCCTATCAGGAATAATGCCATGGTCAATTAGTTCTACGCGTAATGGTGCACTAAAAAGACCTTGGCAATGTTCCTTTACATTTCACTTAAGTGAAATATTGCCATGGTCAATTAGTTCTACGCGTAATGGTGCACTAAAAAGACCTTGCCAGTATCCCCTTCTATCTCCCTATCTGAAATAATGCCATGGTCAATTAGTTCTACGCGTAATGGTGCACTAAAAAGACCTTGCCATTATTCCCTTCTATTCCTCTATGTTTATATTTATATGCACATTCTTCCTAGGTGAAATATTGCCATGGTCAATTAGTTCTCCGCGTAATGGTGCACTAAAAAGACCTTGCCAATATCCCCCTCTATCTCCCTATCTGAAATAATGCCATGGTCAATTAGTTCTACGCGTAATGGTGCATTAAAAAGACCTTGCCATTATTCCCTTAATATTTCTACTTCTACTCACTAGTTAGCGTTCACTCACCTGATTCGGAATTCCAAAAAGAGACCGAATCAGGGGTGCGCTGCTCTTTTATAGTCGTTTGGAATCACCTATCGTTGGTGTATTGTAGCCATATTTTCTGTAGTTTGATGTGGTGAAATGTTGCCACAAGGTTATGGTCACTATCTTCATGTTTCTATCGTCGTCTCTTTTCCGCTCATAGCCCCTTTATCCGTGTCGCGCGTTGGTGTTAAAGCCACTTTCGATTGTTGAAAGCTGGGTAGCCGTGTACCCCTTTGATCGATGTGGGTTGCCCTTTGACCACTGTTCGCCCCCGTTTAGGCGAATTAAATAGTACTAAATTTTAATTTACACTATAGTTCTTATTATTAGAAATAGTAATGAATATATTATCACATTTTACTTCAGAATTCATATGTGTGATGATTATATATCTATATAAATATATATATATATCATAAAATATATATATATATATATATCGAACAAAAATAAAAATATATATATATATGTAAAAAAATAGAAAATATACGCCAAGATAAATTAAAGAAAATTTCAAATATTTCGTTAGCGTCAGCGTTGTGACGACACCAACATTTTTGGGTCGTTACAGTTTTAAAAGTTTAGTTATCAGGTTTTCGCGTGTTCGTGTTGTTCGTTCGGCCGGGGATACCATACCGCGAGGGTCGGCTTAAATCCCACGCTTCGCGACTGTGCTATTCTGGTAATTAGGGAACTTAATTATCGCGTGGGGATTTTTGGTTTTAGAGTTTTAAATAAAGTTTTAGTTAAAAATAGCGCTATAACATAAGGTCTCAGAATGTATCGTACTCCCATGTGCAGGGTATTATAGCTTCGGTCAGACCGAAGATAATTCTCTTACTAGTTTTTTTTTAATTTTTGAAAGTTTGGCAATGTGTAAACATTTATTTTGTAAACAAATTTTTAATCGACAATTTTCTTTATTTTAAAATTTTTTTTCAAAATAATTTTTTTTTTAAATTTATATAAATTCAGGATTAATTTTGATTGGAAAAAATTCTTCAGCAAAGTAGTTTGTTTTTAAAAAAAAAACACACATTTTTGCATCCAAAAAAAAAAATTTTATAGCCCCCAGGAAAAAAGTTAGAAAAGTAGGTCAGTTTTTAACTAGGATTTTCTTGATAAGTGTCCTGGTAGTCATCATATAATGGGGTCCAATAGACCTTTTCAATGGCCATCAAGGTGATGTTCTGTTTGGGTAGTCACTCAAAATTACTACAAAAGGTTGGCGCTAATTACCAGTCCGCCATTGTACATAATATGTAAATTTCCGTACACCAATAATACTGCTCAGGTTTTCAATAACATTACACACAAAAAAAAATTAACAAAATTTTTGTCAATATACGGACAAATTTTTTTTATCGAATTGACTAAAAATTGTTTAATTTGAACGAAAATTTTATCTATTTGACAAAAAAGATTGATCAAATTGATAACATTTTTTTGTTGACGGTATATTAACAAAAATTTTATCAATTGGATAAACTTTTTTTTGTGTGTAGAAATATCATCATATGGACTGAAATTTACATGGCTGTAAAAGAGGTGATGAAGACCATCGGCAGTACCACCGTCATCTTCCTACTAATCTTCTTCTCCAGGCGGATAAATCGAGGAAAATTGTGCTCGCCAAAATGTCTTCAAAATATCTTCTTAAAAAAAACAAGTGAGTAAGTTTCAGCAGGTCGAAGTGAATCTATATATGCCGTACACCATTCCATCTGATACCTGGCATCATGTCGTGATCAGGGTATTACTCATATAGATTTTGCGGCACTCACCACCTACGCAAAGCGGACCATAGATAATACGGAGAATTTTCCAACCACAATTTCCATAAAATTGGGTTACATTTGTTACTAAAGACGATTTTCACTTGTATGGAAGGTAGGAGTGGCAGTTGACCAATTCAGCCCATTTGCAATACCAACTCCTTGTAGGACCTGCACTAGTTTGGACCGCCTAGCTTGCTTCAATCTTCTTACCAATCAGAAGGATGGACATACTGAATGACATTCAGACATACGGATATGGCAAAATCCACTCAAGAAGCTGTGCTAATTTTTCATAAGTACTTGTGTACTTGTTAGTACAGTAAATCTTACTTTAAACCCAATTTGTAGATAAAATATATAGAAAATTATTAAAAAAGCTTAAAAAAATTGTTCTTGGTACAAATTTAAATTTACTAATGTTGTGACGAGCGTGCCCATATGGTAACAGCAAAATGCAAAGTGACAAAAAAGTAACACCGAAGTAATAAAAGATTTTTTGAAATACGTTTTATTATACTTTGATATTCTCCTCAAATGATAGAAAACAAACATCCGTAACATATAACTTTTTGTAACACTGAAAAATATTCTTAGCGGAAAGGTAGCGCCATTTCGTTGTTTTTTCACACTTTTTGAAAATACTACTTTTTAATCATCTGCCACGGTCGCTAATGAGGTGCGATTGCTTAGAGTTATATATCAAAAGAAAGATCTAAGCATGCTTTATTAAAATAAAAAAAAAGAGATTATTTTTTTAATTGAATACAGCGTTACCATATGGTAACACTCGTCGTGAATGGGTTAAGTACGGAAAATATATTACAAGAGTAGTATTATGAAATGTCGATATGGTAGCGCAGTTGCGAAACGCAACTGCAACCCTACCTAGATTGTCCCCGATTAGCTGACTTTCAACCAAAGGCATGGTAGAAAACGATCAGCGCAGAAAACAACAGAATTTCGGTGCCGTCGGCTATAAAAGCCGATACATTTTTGGAAATTCTTTCTGTTCTCCCGGAGTCGCGTGCGAGTAAGTCGTGTAGTGAGTAATACTTGTAGGCATATCGTGACGTTAGGACAGAACGATTAGACAAATTAATGGTGGTAGATAATGTTCCAGTAATTTAGTTGTTACTTTAGTTGATTCGGTTTCTGCATTGGTACTTTGTGCCTGTATGCGAAATCCATAATTTAGTTGATTCGGTTTCTGCATTGGCTTTCATGGCTGTATGCACCCTGCAAGAAACCGGTCTAGATCCAAACTAGTTCTGCAGTAGGGTGTACTGGTTCCACCCAAATCTCTTTCACATGTGGTGAAGTGGTGAATTTAACATGGCGTTGTCATTGGAGGAAGCTGCCACCTCTGCATTACCTCCGGTCAGCTTGGAAGTAGCCACTACGATCTAACTCTTTCCTAGCGGTGGAAAATTGGCCCCTATACAATACTTGTAACTTGTTAATAACCAGTTACTACAACTTAGCTACATACTCGCTTTCAGTAAAATTTGTTCGCAAAAAAAACTCAATGGTTTTTTTAAGTAGCACTTTATTATTAAAAATTGTTTTGTATAAATATATTTTTTTTGTAACCGAAACACTATTGACTTTAAAAGTATTATCTGAAAATAAAAAATTGTAAAAATATAAAACTGCATAAAATTTAAAAAAAATCACAAAATGAAAGATTTGAAATCTGTACAAAAAAAGGAAAAAATGTTAAAAATTAAAAAAAATAAAAATATGAAAAATGTAAAATTGTTAAAATAAATATAAAAATCAATCTGAACAAAATGCATTTTTTTACCCTTATACTTCACTCATTGACCATACTGTACGCACTGATTTTAATACTAGAATGCAAAAATCGAAGTCGTGGCTTTTGTATTTATGTCGCACAGGCGTGCTTAACAAATATATAGGTTGCTTTGAAAATAATTTCTATTAGCATTAAATCACTCACAACCACATTTTTTCACATTTATGCTTATTTTTCACATTTTTATTACATTTTTTTTTACAAAATTCCAATATTTTCTAACATTTTCAATTATAAGAAAATATATCACTTTACACAAAACGAATGTCATTTCTCCAAAAGAATATTATTCAAATTATTTCCTCATTTTTTGTTAATTGATTTAATTTTTCAGATTTTTTTTATACGAAGCCACTTTTTCATTCGCTTCACAAACCAAAACTGATTAGAAAAACTGGTTTACTCACAGATTACTCGGTTTTTCTTCGGCCATCTTCTCTTAAAGATAAACGAAACAAAGCCAAGCACAAATCACTGAGTTTTGTTTGAAACACACTACCTCTGCATTACCTGTGTTTAGTTCCAAACCAATCTACATCTCTTAAAGTGCTTGATTCACCCATTGTAACTATAAAATAGCTGTATACCCTATTGATCCCTATTGATCAGTTGTTTCTTGCAGGGCAAGGACCGAGTGAACCCTACCGACTGTTGCCCGAACATTTAAGCTAACGAAGGGAGAAAATCGACTAAAGAAGGAAGCACGAAAGGTCGACGAGCGACAAACTAAAACGCGGAACACGGGAGCAATCGGCGTGAAGACGACAAAGATATAGTAAGTCGGGAAAAAATAGAGGTTAAGAAAAATATTGTAATCGGTCTAAGAACTTCGGCAAATGAACTGAAGCTGAATAAAAAAGAATTAAAAACGAAAAATAGGAAGTTTTACTGGAATTTGTCTCAATATACGTCGCTCCCGAACAAATAAATTCTTTTACACAACCCTGGACGCCGACGGGGGCTAAAAAAGAGTACCCGTGTCTCCCAGTTTTTCTGGATCAGTTAATAAAACCGTTTAAATCGCATTTATGCATTTTGCATTTTTCTCATTCACATAATAATTCGTCAAAAATACTTAATATCTTAAATGTTATGCATTTGATAGAGGAAAAACATACCATTAAAAAACATGTATACTTTTTACAATCGGATGTAAACTCATCACGCTAGACTAGAAACAATTCAAAAATTTTTATTTCAGGATTGGAAAATTCTCTACAAAATACCTCTAAGTAATTTTTTCTCTCCGACCAGCAGTTTTTCCTAAAAATCAGATTTTGTGAACATACCTCTGACATTTTCATACCTAAATTTAAACTTTTTTAATATCAAAATTGGACATAATTTTTAGAATTTTAAGAATGAATTTTTGTATGAAAAAAATCCAAGCCCAATTCACAAAATCTGATTTATATGAAAAACTGTTGATCGGAGAGAAATTACAAAAAAGTATTTTGTAGAGAATTTTTGAAGGAACAAAACTGCATCAATCATAAAAAAAACTAAAACTAAGTTTTCGAAATAATTATGAATAAACACAAAATTTCACAAACTACATTTTTTTTTCAGTCCTCATTGAGAATAGTCCTTTTTCTATTTCGTTCTTGTTGATTGCTTACATTTACCGTTGTGAACATTTCGCTCTAGCACTTGTTTTGTGTCTTCAATTTCTTTCAATTTCTATAACTGCTGCTGCCGAGTAAGTGACACCGTCTTGGCATCCCACCATGGCTACCTCCACGGGAGGTAACCATTACTCCTTACTGGATCCCAATGTGAAATCTGGTAAAGACCCTAAACGAAAAAAGAACACCTCAAACACATTTAATCTAATAAACAATCGTGATTTTCCTGCCATTGGTAGTAATTTACGACCTAAAAACGTTTGCCCAAAGTTTATATTAATAAAAAGCAAAAATGCAGATACACCACTAAAAAATTTCAACATTTTTCTGGTTTCCAAAGCACTGGAAAACATTAGTTCCGATACACCCCAAAAAATTACATACACAAAGGAAGGTCATCTGCTTATTCTAACCAAAAACGAATTTCAGGCAGCAAAATTTTTGAAAGCAATTTTTTTATCGAACATTTGCCCAATTGAGGTAGTGCTTCACCCCAAACTTAATACCATAAAAGGTGTAGTTTTTGCTCCTCCTCTACGCAATCTTACAGATTTTGAAATTCTGGACGGTCTACACGACCAATCAGTTGTAGAATGGCAAAAAATCACAAAATTTCTTGATGGGAAATCCATTCACACATCACTTCACATTTTGTCCTTTAATAAATTTGAATTACCTAAAGAAGTTAAAATTGGTTTCTTAATTTATAAAGTTGAGCCCTATATTCCAGCTCCAATTCAGTGTAAAAACTAATTTTTGCTGGGCCACACAAAAAAATATTGCAAAAGTGACTCAAAATGCGAAATTTGTGCCTCAAGTTCCCATGATCCTACACCATGTACAAAGATCGAATGCATAAACTGCAAGCATCCTCATAGGGCTACCAACAAAAACTGTCCAACATTCAAAAAGAGAAAAGAAATTATAAAAATTAGAACTACAACAAAATGCACTTATAGAGAAGCCACTCAACAATTAAATAATCAAGATTTCACAAATGACATTCCCACCGAAACATTAGAAACAGCAATAGAAGAAAAACAAAATGGAACTAATACTACAAACAGCACAAATAAAGAAACAACACAAAACACTAACCTACCTACAAACCAAATAGACTCCAACGACATAAAATTACAATCTGAACAAAATTCCAACCACAACAATACTCATTACAACTCATACAATTTCAATACCACATCCAACAATCCCCACTCTCTCTCCAACAACCAAACTCCAAATAATTTACATTCAAACAACAACAAAACAACTAGTAAACTACCTAAAAACTCATGAATTATCACTACCAACTCAAACAGAAAGTCTCTCTGAAAGCTCAGATCTAGAAATATCATAAATTGACAAATATTCTCTCTAGTATATCGCTATATACTAGAAAAGAGTATTAATTTGCTTTTTATTATGGTACTAAAAATTCTGCAATGGAATTTAAATTGATACCACAATAACCTACCTGAGCTTCAGTTATTAATAAAAAAACATTCTCCCGATATTATAGCCCTTCAAGAAACCCATCTTAAATCTAACTCTATTCAACTAAACAACTATTACTATTTACTTTCTAATACTTCAACTAATGCTAATGCCAAAGGAGGCACAGCGTTATTTATCAAGAGAACAATTGAACATAACTTTTTACCAACACCACATAACATGTGTATTGCTTTAGCAGAAATTAAAGCCGATACAAAAATAAAAATCGCCTCAGTGTACTTACATCCAAATGAACACATTAATCTAAATAACCTCATAACGTTATGCAACGATCTGAACATGCCTACCTTGTTATTAGGGGATTTCAATGCCCATAATACACTCTAGAGGAACAACCATTGAAAATCTTATCTTGCAAACAAATATGACGATACTCAACGACGGAGCTCCCACCCACTTATCCACTAGATCAACTTTCACACACATCGATCTCTCACTAGCATCAGCTCAACTTCTACCATTCCTTACATGGAAAGTTGGCTCACAGCTTCATGGTAGTGATCACTTTCCCATCCATATTTCACTAGAATTACCCAGCTTAGGCATAATTTCATATGTCAGTAAATCTATTAAATTCAAAATCGAACAAGCTGACTGGGATAAATTTCATAAAATCCTCACAACAAGAACAGACAATTTAGTATTTACAAACAACTCCAACAGAAACGCTGCCCACAGTCTCCAAAGCCAAATTATTGCTGCGGCTAATGAATCCATCTCCCACTCTTCTATTAATAAAAAAAAAAGAATGTCCACTGGTGGAGTAAAGAACTCAACGAACTAAGGCAGACAAAACAAAAAACTTTTTCAGCATTCAGAAGGCAACCCTCTGACCAAAATAGAATTGCTTATAAAAAGGCCAATGGATGTTTTAAGCGAGAATGCAAATTAGCTAAACGTAGGTCTTTTGAAGACTTTACTAGCTCAATTAATCTTAACAGTCCAATAAAGTTGGTATGGAATACTATCAACAAACTACATGGAGCTAATCCTAGCTCCACAATACGCTACATCATATCTAGAGATAGCTACAGTCATTCCCATACAAAAACCAAATAAATCAAAAATCAAAGTTGATGGGTACCGACCTATATATCTCCTATCCTGTAACTCTAAAATCCTAGAAAAAATCATTGCTAAACGTCTATACTGGTTTTTACAAAAACATAACTTGATAAGCTCGCGTCAAGTCGCTTTTAAACACAGTAAAGGCACTATTGACGCTCTCTTATTCCTTGATCATCAAATAGCCACCACACTATCCAAACGTAACCACTTATCAATTATATCTGTCGACTTCGAAAAAGCATTTGATAGGGTAGGCAAACATACTATTCTATCCCAACTAATAGAATGGAAAGTTGGAACAAAAATATTGAATTTTGTCAACGCTTTCCAATCGAATAGAAAAATTAGAGTCAGAATCAACGGCCGGCATTCTGAAGTAAGGCCGCTACACAATGGTATCCACAGGGATCTCCGCTGTCGGTGATCTTATTTCATATAGCCACTGAACTACTTAATAAAATTTTAACAGAAAATTCATACTTTAATCATTGTATCTATGCTGATGACTTGTATCTCGTAGCTAAAGTAAAAACAGACATTGAATTAAAATTGCAATTAACGGATATTGTACATCAAATTAATAATTGGTGTTCCATCTCTGGAGCAAAAATCTCTAATTCAAAAACAAAAATATTACACTTTTGTAGGAAAAGCAATTGTGCACTAACTGATGTATACGTAGACAATAATCATATTGAATATGTTAGCACTTTAAGAATATTAGGTTTAATTTTTAACTGTAGATACAACTGGTCTGCCCACATAGATTATCTAAAAAAATCGCTTATTTCTAGATTAAATTTAGTAAAATGTATATCATCTTACCAAAGTAACTCTCACCCAAATGTAAATATTCATATTACAATAGCACTTTTAATATCTAAAATCGATTATGGATTAGAAATCTACGGTCACACAGCAAAAACAACTCTTAATAAATTAAAAACTGTTTACCATGCAGCCGCCAGACTATCCATTGGAGCGTTTCGGACCACACCACTGACAAACATACTTACTGAGACGGGACTACCAACATTAGAACTTCGAATTGACTTTTAAACATCAAAACTAATTACCAAAATCCTGCTGCCGACCGAGCATCAATTAGTCCAAAACCTGAATAAGATTGTGGTGTATATACATATACTACAGTGTAGCGCACCAGCCCACAAGAGTACACAAACGAAAAAGTACCGCTAGCAGCGAACACTTGAAACTGCATTAATAGCCTACGCTGCTGGCCTGAATAGGAGCGCAGCATAATAGTACGTAAACCAACGTTTGTTTGCTTTTGTCACTTTTCCCTTCGCTTGCATTTCTGTCAGCGCGAGGCAGAATGAAATTTGAATCCTGGCTTTGGCAATAAATGCGATCGGCCAATGCCCTTCTAGCAGCGGTAATAAAATATTGATCAGAATGTAGAAATGATTTTTGTATTATAGAATTGTAGATGTAAGCATATTTTTTAGGAATTGAATGTAATTGAAAGAAAATTGAAAAGAAATTGAAAGGATCGCCAGGGTATAAAAGCCATGGCGATTCAGAAATAAATCAGAGATACTTTTTGGCTTTTAAACCGAAGACATCTTTCATTTGACTAATTGCGGCGACTTCGCCAAGCATAACTGTCAGCGGAGGACCGCTTTAAACATCCAAACAATAGAGTAGGGGCTACTGACCAAAACAGATTATATTGAAAATATTATATGGCGATCCTGCCAATTTCCAACCTTGGAAATGTTCTTTTGACAAACCGAAATTCAAATTGCGCTATGAGAATAAATACAGGCAGAATTTCATGTAACCAAATACATTTCCTCCAAGGAACTGATTTCGAGTATCGACAATGATCGCATACAACTTGAGTCTGCTAAGCATAACTTTTAATTTGATAAATTCGACAACTATCGTTCAAAGCTGCACCGGTTGCATGATAAAACCCGTCGTCATCGCCCAAACATTGCGCCTTCTCCAATCCTTCGCTACCGAAAGTCCACCATTGGCATACTTCATGAAATTTCAGAGGCCTATTTAATCAATCTATTTGCGGACACCAATTTGTGCGCCATTCATCCATAGCAATAGACAACAACCAAGCAAACAAAAGACAAAAGGAAGCAGAATGGGAAAGCAACAAAGCAAGCCGCAGCTTCAGGAGACTGTAATAAATAACAACAATTCAGAGACGATGACAGCAACAGCAATCCCGGAGTACGCGATAACGCTGATTATAATAATTATTTTTTTAATAATAGCTTATAAAATTAATAAGTATTTCAAAACTTACGTGCATAAGCATAACGTTAGTAGGCCTTACGTCACAAACGAATAATTAAATAAAAATTATTTTTCTTTTAAATAAACCACAATATAAATGAAGAAATTAGTTCAGGAAATAGATAAGATTTTAAGTAATCTAAAAAAGAGTTCAAAAAGAGGTTACAAAGAAGCAACATTGCTGTCAAAATTGGTAGAAATAAATGAAATAAAAAATCAATTCGACCTTTTAGCTAGCGAAAACGAACAGGACGAAAAAGTAATTTCCCTAAAAATAGAATTCATCTCTACTTACAAAAATTTAAAAAAACTAATAAATCAACAAATTGAATTAGCTAAGAGTAAAGACGACAGGGAGGAACCAGAAGAAGAAAAAGACGAACTTTTCGAGCTTTTAGAAGTTTTAGATCAAGGTACATCAAGTATATATTCGAAAATGTCTGCATTTAATATGGAAACTGCCATAAAGGCGATCCCTTTGTTTGATGGCAACAAGAAAGAGCTTGAGGCATTTTTGAAAATTGTTGAAATCATGAATAGTACTTTGTCAACTGAAGCAAGAGAACAACTTATAGACTTCGTTTACTACGTGAAATGCAGTGCATCTGTTAGGACAACCTTGGGCGCGGTATCGGTACCAAAAGATTTTGAGACGCTTAAGAAAAGGCTGTCGGAGGCGTATAAGAAAATTGTGACTATACAGCAGTTACACACTTCTTTGTCTGGCTTGACACAGAGAAGATTGTCAATTACTAACTTTAAGGATAAGTTGTTAGGACTTATTAATGACTTAAATGAATTGCAAATAAGTAATATAGGGGTGAACAAAACGGCAGCTCAGCGATTAACGATAGTGAGTTCAAATGATGAGTATGCACTATCTGTTTTTAAAAATGGGTTAGACGAAAATTATAAACAAACAATTTTTGCGGCACAACCAGATTCTTTAATTAAGGCTATAAACTTATCATTGGAGTTAGAACAGAGCAGGCAAACTGAGCAGGTCTTGATGTTGAATAGGAACAACAACAATTTCAATAATAACAACAATTTTAGGAACAATAACAATGGTTACAGAAACAATAACAATTTTAGGAATTATAATAACAACAACCATTTCAATAACAACAATAATTTAGGGAACAATAACAATGGTTACAGAAACCATAACAACTTTAGAAATTACAATAATAACAATACTTTCAGAAATAATAACAATTTTAGAGGCAACAACTACAGAAATTATAACAATCAAAATAGGAATCAAAATGATAGTTATAATAGAAACCAAAACGATAACAGAAACCGTGGAAACGCAAGGGTGAATGTGTTAAGCAACCAGGGAAACGAAGTCAACCCGGGGGACAGTCAGCAAGGACCTTCGGGGAAAAAACAATAAAAAACAGAATTTTTAAAATCTCGGATAATTTCACCAATTATGTCACACTAAAATGTGTTCAATTTGGTCGTACGCGTACATTTTTAATAGACACAGGAGCAGATATATCCATCTGCAAAACATCATCTGAGATAGATTTGAATATTAATAGTAATAACAAATGTAAACTGACAGGCATTACTAAAGGTGAAATATCTTCGTTGGGTTCTGTGAATTTATCATTATGTTTTGGGAAAGATAGAGCGCACCATTAATTCCATCTGGTGGAAGAGGATTTTCCAATTTTAACTGACGGAATTTTAGGCAGGGATTTTCTAATTCGATTCATGTGTAAAATTGATTACGAGACTTTTACGATGTCGGTAATGTTTATTGAAGATGAATATATAGTCCCAGTGGCTATTAAAATTCCTACACAACATTGCTATATAATTCCACCTCGGTCTGAAATGATTGTGCCCATAAAGTTGCATTTGGAGGAGGATAGTGTTATTCTGAACCAAGAATTGGCAGAGGGGGTGTTTTTGGCAAATTCTATAGCACCAGCTAAGGGCGTCTGTCACGTAAAAGTAATTAATGTAAATGATAAAGAAGTTACACTGAAGGAAATTTTACCTAAAACAGAATGTTTGAGCGAATATAAAATTTTGAGATATAACGAAAAGGTTAAGGGAACCCATGATGAAGGACGTTTTAAGAATTTATTAGCAGAGTTGAAATTAGAAGACTTGGATGTGCAATCTGCAAAAGAATTAGAAACGATTGTTAGAAATTATCAATACGTATCACCCTCAAGATGTGAAAATTTGTCTGTTAATAATTTTTATACTCAGAATTTGAGGTTGGATGATGATACTCCTGTATATATTAAAAATTATAGACTACCGCATTCACAGAATGAGGAAATTGACAAACAAGTAAAGAAATTAATTGACGAGGATTTGATAGAGCCATCTGTTAGTGCGTACAATTCACCACTGTTAATAGTACCAAAAAAGAGTAAGGATGATGAGAAGAAATGGAGGATAGTTGTTGATTACAGACAGTTAAATAAGAAACTAATTAACGATAAATTTCCGTTGACAAGGTTGGAAGACGTTTTGGACCAATTAGGTAGAGCGAAGTATTTTTCCACTTTGGACATGACTAGTTCCTTTCATCAGATTGGTCTAGATGAAGAATCAAGACCACTGACGGCGTTTTCAGCGTCGAGGGGGCATTTCCAATTTAAAAGATTACCATTTGGGTTGAAAATATCATCCAATAGCTTTCAACGCATGTTAACTATAGCATTAAGTGGTTTGAGCTCAGGCGCATTTTTGTACGTTGATGATATCATCATTTTTGGGTGTAGTTTGCAACACCACAATAGTAATTTGGTAAAGGTTTTTGACAGACTGAGTAAATACAACCTGAAGTTGAATCCAAAAAAATGTTGTTTTTTGAGACCAGAAGTCATTTACCTTGGTCACCAGATTACTAGTGAGGGTGTAAAAACCGATCCGAATAAACATAAAGCGATACACTCGTATCCTGTACCCAAGAATGCTGATGATGTACGTAGATTCGTCGCTTTCTGCGATTATTACAGAAAGTTCATACAAAATTTCGCGGAAATAGCAAAATGCTTAAATAACCTCCTTAAGAAAAAACAACCCTTTATTTGGACAGATGAATGTCAATTAGCTTTTGAACTTTTGAAAGAAAAATTAATAAACCCACCAATTTTAAAATATCCTGACTTTGACAAACCATTTGTGTTGACAACAGACGCATCTGATTATGCATTAGGTGCTGTACTTTCTCAAGGAGAAATCGGAGAAGATTTACCAATTTCATATGCCAGCAAATCTTTGAATAAGCATAAATTAAATAAGCCAGTTATTGAATAGGAACTTTTGGCGATACATACATTGGGGGATTAATTTCTTTAGACCATATTTATTTGGACGCAAATTTATTGTGGTTACTTACTGATCACCGACCATTAGTTTCTTTATTCTCGCACAAGAATCCATCTTCAAAGCTGACGAGAATACGAGTAGATCTGTCTGACTATGATTATGAAATTGTTTACAAACAGGGAAAGATCAATACAAACGCTGACGCATTGTCAAGGATAAAAATAGACTCAGATTTGTTAAGAACAATGATTCCGAAAACGGAAGATAAGTCCGCGAAGAAAACATTAGTAATGACAAGGGGCATGACTGCAAAGGCTATTGCAGAGAAAAACGTTGATATAGAGAAAGGTAGCTCTCGATCGGAGTCTGTACAGTGCACGGTACAACTTCATTGTTGGGACTGCACGTCCATTTCTGACGTTAAGAATATGAAAAAGTTAAAATTTGTTATAGAGAGCGAGTTGAATATTAGGGGTCCCCAAAGAATTGAAATATTAAATAATTTAATACTGGTACGATGTAGTGATAATCTGAACAAGTTCGATTTGTCTTTAGAGAAGCTATCATCGAGGATGAATACAGTAAATATTAAAGAGCTAACGCTAGACGAAAATGACATGATATTTCGGTATATGTCAAAGGAAAAGTTTAAGAATTTATATAATGTGATGCAACACGATAGATTAAAGAATAAACGCTCAGGAGTCAAGATATTAATATATAAAAGTCCCCAAAGAATAGAAGATGAAGTAACAAAAAATAAATTGATAGAAGAATATCACAATTCGCCTTGCGGAGGGCATTTCGGAATCAGAAAAACCATTTTAAAACTAAAACAAAGATTTGTTTGGAAGAATATGAGCAGAATGGTAAAAAATGTTGTGTCAAGTTTCACAAAGTGTGCGTTAAATAAACAAATAAGACATACAAAGGAACAGTTGATAGTCACAAAGACGCCAAGGACAAGTTTTGAAATCGTTCAAATTGATACTGTGGGACCATTGAGAATTTCTAATGGTTATCGCTATATTTTGACAGCCCAATGTGAATTAACAAAAATCGTTCTGGCATTTCCCATGGAAGCCAAAGATGCAGACACTGTAGCACACACTCTCGTAAATCAATTTATTCTCAAGTACGGTTGTTTTAAAGTGCTAAAGTCCGACAAAGGAACCGAATTTGTAAATGAGCTCATGAGCAACATTTGTAAACATTTAAAAATGCAACAAGTATTTTCGGCACCATATCATCATGAAACTATCGGTGGTGTAGAAAGAAACCACAGGGTACTTAACGAATATATGCTTGCATTTGCCGATGACCAAGAATGGGACAAGTGGGTTTCATTTTACACTTTTGCGTATAACACTACTCCAAATGTTGATACGGAGTACACGCCGTTTGAATTAGTTTTTGGTAAATTACCGTATTTGCCGAGTGATGACATTATGAAAAGTGAGCCTGTGTATAACATGGAAAATTACGCGAATGAAGTTTCAGGCTGAAGGCATCTATAGAAAAGGCAAAAGAAATCATTAATAGAGTTAAATTGAAAAGAAGAAATGACAGCGAGACAAAAATAAATCCATTAGTCGTAGATGTAGGAGATTTAGTTATAGTAAAGTTAGGTGGTAGAAGGAAAAACCAGAGTCCTTACCATGGACCTTATAAAGTAGTAGAAGTAGATGGGGTAAATTGCCTTGTAGAGATTAAGAGACATATTAAGAAACTTCATAAAAATAACTTGAAAAAATATATCGTAGAAACATAGACTTATATATCCATGTATTAATTATTAAATTTTTTAATTTTAAAGACTATATTTAACAATATTTAATTTTTAACATTATATATAATTTTTAAACCAAATATTATATATCATTATTTTTAAAATACTTTTAATTATTCCTAGATGTTCATTTTAACTGAATTTGTAATATTTTTAAGGAATTCATTTATTTTTAAAATCAATTTTGTTAATTTTAATTAAATTAGTGTAAACATTTACATTATATATTTTTAAATTTCTTTTCATATTAATTAATTCAATCATACTAATATTTTATTTGATAACTTTTCTTATTTTTTTTGAAAGCTATTTCTACACAACTAAAATTTCATTTTTCGTTTTTCCAAATAATTTTCATCTAAAGGGTAAGGGTGTGGTGTATATACATATACTACAGTGTAGCGCACCAGCCCACAAGAGTACACAAACGAAAAAGTACCGCTAGCAGCGAACACTTGAAACTGCATTAATAGCATACGCTGCTGGCCTGAATAGGAGCGCAGCATAATAGTACGTAAACCAACGTTTGTTTGCTTTTGTCACTTTTCCCTTCGCTTGCATTTCTGTCAGCGCGAGGCAGAATGAAATTTGAATCCTGGCTTTGGCAATAAATGCGATTGGCCAATGCCCTTCTGGCAGCGGTAATAAAATATTGATCAGAATGTAGAAATGATTTTTGTATTATAGAATTGTAGATGTAAGCATAATTTTTAGGAATTGAATGTAATTAAAAGAAAATTGAAAAGAAATTGAAAGGGTCGCCAGGGTATAAAAGCCATGGCGATTCAGAAATAAATCAGAGATACTTTTTGGCTTTTAAACCGAAGACATCTTTCATTTGACTAATTGCGGCGACTTCGCCAAGCATAACTGTCAGATATATCCATCTGCAAAACATCATCTGAGATAGATTTGAATATTAATAGTAATAACAAATGTAAACTGACAGGCATTACTAAAGGTGAAATATCTTCGTTGGGTTCTGTGAATTTATCATTATGTTTTGGGAAAGATAGAGCGCACCATTAATTCCATCTGGTGGAAGAGGATTTTCCAATTTTAACTGACGGAATTTTAGGCAGGGATTTTCTAATTCGATTCATGTGTAAAATTGATTACGAGACTTTTACGATGTCGGTAATGTTTATTGAAGATGAATATATAGTCCCAGTGGCTATTAAAATTCCTACACAACATTGCTATATAATTCCACCTCGGTCTGAAATGATTGTGCCCATAAAGTTGCATTTGGAGGAGGATAGTGTTATTCTGAACCAAGAATTGGCAGAGGGGGTGTTTTTGGCAAATTCTATAGCACCAGCTAAGGGCGTCTGTCACGTAAAAGTAATTAATGTAAATGATAAAGAAGTTACACTGAAGGAAATTTTACCTAAAACAGAATGTTTGAGCGAATATAAAATTTTGAGATATAACGAAAAGGTTAAGGGAACCCATGATGAAGGACGTTTTAAGAATTTATTAGCAGAGTTGAAATTAGAAGACTTGGATGTGCAATCTGCAAAAGAATTAGAAACGATTGTTAGAAATTATCAATACGTATTCCATCTTGAGGGTGAAAATTTGTCTGTTAATAATTTTTATACTCAGAATTTGAGGTTGGATGGTGATACTCCTGTATATATTAAAAATTATAGACTACCGCATTCACAGAATGAGGAAATTGACAAACAAGTAAAGAAATTAATTGACGAGGATTTGATAGAGCCATCTGTTAGTGCATACAATTCACCACTGTTAATAGTACCAAAAAAGAGTGAGGATGATGAGAAGAAATGGAGGCTAGTTGTTGATTACAGACAGTTAAATAAGAAACTAATTAACGATAAATTTCCGTTGACAAGGTTGGAAGACGTTTTGGACCAATTAGGTAGAGCGAAGTATTTTTCCAGTTTGGACATGACTAGTTCCTTTCATCAGATTGGTCTAGATGAAGAATCAAGACCACTGACGGCGTTTTCAGCGTCGAGGGGGCATTTCCAATTTAAAAGATTACCATTTGGGTTGAAAATATCATCCAATAGCTTTCAACGCATGCTAACTATTGCATTAAGTGGTTTGAGCTCAGGCGCATTTTTGTACGTTGATGATATCATCATTTTTGGGTGTAGTTTGCAACACCACAATAGTAATTTGGTAAAGGTTTTTGACAGACTGAGTAAATACAACCTGAAGTTGAATCCAAAAAAATGTTGTTTTTTGAGACCAGAAGTCATTTACCTTGGTCACCAGATTACTAGTGAGGGTGTAAAAACCGATCCGAATAAACATAAAGCGATACACTCGTATCCTGTACCCAAGAATGCTGATGATGTACGTAGATTCGTCGCTTTCTGCGATTATTACAGAAAGTTCATACAAAATTTCGCGGAAATAGCAAAATGCTTAAATAACCTCCTTAAGAAAAAACAACCCTTTATTTGGACAGATGAATGTCAATTAGCTTTTGAACTTTTGAAAGAAAAATTAATAAACCCACCAATTTTAAAATATCCTGACTTTGACAAACCATTTGTGTTGACAACAGACGCATCTGATTATGCATTAGGTGCTGTACTTTCTCAAGGAGAAATCGGAGAAGATTTACCAATTTCATATGCCAGCAAATCTTTGAATAAGCATAAATTAAATAAGCCAGTTATTGAATAGGAACTTTTGGCGATACATACATTGGGGGATTAATTTCTTTAGACCATATTTATTTGGACGCAAATTTATTGTGGTTACTTACTGATCACCGACCATTAGTTTCTTTATTCTCGCACAAGAATCCATCTTCAAAGCTGACGAGAATACGAGTAGATCTGTCTGACTATGATTATGAAATTGTTTACAAACAGGGAAAGATCAATACAAACGCTGACGCATTGTCAAGGATAAAAATAGACTCAGATTTGTTAAGAACAATGATTCCGAAAACGGAAGATAAGTCCGCGAAGAAAACATTAGTAATGACAAGGGGCATGACTGCAAAGGCTATTGCAGAGAAAAACGTTGATATAGAGAAAGGTAGCTCTCGATCGGAGTCTGTACAGTGCACGGTACAACTTCATTGTTGGGACTGCACGTCCATTTCTGACGTTAAGAATATGAAAAAGTTAAAATTTGTTATAGAGAGCGAGTTGAATATTAGGGGTCCCCAAAGAATTGAAATATTAAATAATTTAATACTGGTACGATGTAGTGATAATCTGAACAAGTTCGATTTGTCTTTAGAGAAGCTATCATCGAGGATGAATACAGTAAATATTAAAGAGCTAACGCTAGACGAAAATGACATGATATTTCGGTATATGTCAAAGGAAAAGTTTAAGAATTTATATAATGTGTTGCAACACGATAGATTAAAGAATAAACGCTCAGGAGTCAAGATATTAATATATAAAAGTCCCCAAAGAATAGAAGATGAAGTAACAAAAAATAAATTGATAGAAGAATACCACAATTCGCCTTGCGGAGGGCATTTCGGAATCAGAAAAACCATTTTAAAACTAAAACAAAGATTTGTTTGGAAGAATATGAGCAGAATGGTAAAAAATTTTGTGTCAAGTTTCACAAAGTGTGCGTTAAATAAACAAATAAGACATACAAAGGAACAGTTGATAGTCACAAAGACGCCAAGCACAAGTTTTGAAATCGTTCAAATTGATACTGTGGGACCATTGAGAATTTCTAATGGTTATCGCTATATTTTGACTGCCCAATGTGAATTAACAAAATTCGTTCTGGCATTTCCCATGGAAACCAAAGATGCAGACACTGTAGCACACACTCTCGTAAATCAATTTATTCTCAAGTACGGTTGTTTTAAAGTGCTAAAGTCCGACAAAGGAACCGAATTTGTAAATGAGCTCATGAGCAACATTTGTAAACATTTAAAAATGCAACAAGTATTTTCGGCACCATATCATCATGAAACCATCGGTGGTTTAGAAAGAAACCACAGGGTACTTAACGAATATATGCTTGCATTTGCCGATGACCAAGAATGGGACAAGTGGGTTTCATTTTACACTTTTGCGTATAACACTACTCCAAATGTTGATACGGAGTACACGCCGTTTGAATTAGTTTTTGGTAAATTACCGTATTTGCCGAGTGATGACATTATGAAAAGTGAGCCTGTGTATAACATGGAAAATTACGCGAATGAAGTTAGTTTCAGGCTGAAGGCATCTATAGAAAAGGCAAAAGAAATCATTAATAGAGTTAAATTGAAAAGAAGAAATGACAGCGAGACAAAAATAAATCCATTAGTCGTAGATGTAGGAGATTTAGTTATAGTAAAGTTAGGTGGTAGAAGGAAAAACCAGAGTCCTTACCATGGACCTTATAAAGTAGTAGAAGTAGATGGGGTAAATTGTCTTGTAGAGATTAAGGGACATATTAAGAAACTTCATAAAAATAACTTGAAAAAATATATCGTAGAAACATAGACATATATATCCATGTATTAATTATCAAATTTTTTAATTTTCAAGACTATATTTAACAATATTTAATTTTTAACATTATATATAATTTTTAAACCAAATATTATATATCATTATTTTTAAAATACTTTTAATTATTCCTAGATGTTCATTTTAACTGAATTTGTAATATTTTTAAGGAATTCATTTATTTTTAAAATCAATTTTGTTAATTTTAATTAAATTAGTGTAAACATTTACATTATATATTTTTAAATTTCTTTTCATATTAATTAATTCAATCATACTAATTTATTTGATAACTTTTCTTATTTTTTTTGAAAATTATTTCTACACAACTAAACTTTCATTTTTCGTTTTTCCAAATAATTTTCATCTAAAGGGTAAGGGTGTGGTCTATATACATATACTACAGTGTAGCGCACCAGCCCACAAGAGTACACAAACGAAAAAGTACCGCTAGCAGCGAACACTTGAAACTGCATTAATAGCATACGCTGCTGGCCTGAATAGGAGCGCAGCATAATAGTACGTAAACCAACGTTTGTTTGCTTTTGTCACTTTTCCCTTCGCTTGCATTTCTGTCAGCGCGAGGCAGAATGAAATTTGAATCCTGGCTTTGGCAATAAATGCGATTGGCCAATGCCCTTCTGGCAGCGGTAATAAAATATTGATCAGAATGTAGAAATGATTTTTGTATTATAGAATTGTAGATGTAAGCATATTTTTTAGGAATTGAATGTAATTGAAAGAAAATTGAAAAGAAATTGAAAGGGTCGCCAGGGTATAAAAGCCATGGCGATTCAGAAATAAATCAGAGATACTTTTTGGCTTTTAAACCGAAGACATCTTTCATTTGACTAATTGCGGCGACTTCGCCAAGCATAACTGTCAGCGGAGGACCGCTTTAAACATCCAAACAATAGAGTAGGGGCTACTGACCAAAACAGATTATATTGAAAATATTATAAGATAACCAACCAAAAATTACCCCGCATACCATCTACTATCTCTCGGGTTCTCTCAAATGCTATAAGCATTGGCTTTGAAACGAAAAAGCACACAGTTTACTTCCCCTCTAAGCCCCCTTGGAAACTTGATAAAAATTGCTTCATCAACGATCTAACATTTTGGCCAAAAAACAGCACTTCGGCCAACTCATTCAAAACCCTCTACAAAGAAACAATACGTAAATATGTTGATAAAAACTGGAAAATTACTTTTACTGATGGTTCAAAATCTGACACGAGTACATCCTATGGAGTTATAAACTCATCGTTAAATGTAGAGAGGCTGGCACTGTTAAACCAGCACACTTCGATATTTACGGCAGAAGCAGAAGCTTTACTCTTCGCAGTATCCCACTGTAAAGCTATTCGTGGGAAACACATTATATGCACTGACTCCCTCTCATCAATAAAAGCGGTTCAAAATATTGACCATCGGTAAATTAAAGATAATGTGGATTCCCGGACATGTCGGAATCGAAGGAAACACAGTAGCTGATGACGCAGCCAAATTTGCAAAAACAGCACCAATCTTCTTTCAAAACACCTTCAACAAAAATGATATGCTAAAGAGAATCAAAAAAGTCTACTCTGACCGCAACGAACAAAACTACCACTACGAACTCCTTAACCCGGACGGAATACCACCAAAATACCCTTCAGACATTCCTAGGACTCATCTACAAAAATATATCCGGCTACATATGGACCATACACTTTTAACCAAACTCCATCTTATGGAAAATCAACCACTTCCTAACTGTCATCTTTGCATTACCGACAATCTCACAATATCACACATCATTAACAGCTGCTCCTTCATTAATAACATGCAATTTAATTTATTCAACAACATCATATTCCCACAACTCCTATCAAATGTAAATTCTGAAAATATTAAAGCCGTAATAGAATTACTAAAATCATGCAATATTTACTTTCAAATTTAAACTAATTTAACAAAAGCGGCCGAAGACCATAGTTGTTAGTTGCCCAGTCTTAAGCTTGTTTATATAATTATTATATGAATAAACTATTAAATAATAATAATAATACATTTTTTTTTTACTTTGCTAATAAATTAACGCTATTTATGTTGATCGGATTTTAACGTATTTTAGACCGTTGTTTTTGTTATCAAATTAGCTTTCCAACCGGTTAAGACCAGCCTTCTGGCTACAGTAATTCAGAAGTAAGAAAACAATCAGTGAAAACACTTTTTTAAATTTGTTCGCACAAATCGCCCTATAACTCCTTACAGGGTCATTTGCGGTCCCCCCGCCCAAAATAAAACAAAATAAGAGAGCAGTGCCAACGTTATATTGGGCTGACCCAAAATTTATTTCCTTTATATACCTCTTTTCAAAGCTGGGCATAGTTAATCGAGAATTTAACTTCGTTAACCCAGTAAAAGTTAATCAAAAATTTAACTTCGTTAAATTAAAAAGTTAACTTCGTCGAAAAGTTAACTTCGTTAAAAGTTAAATTAAATAGTTAAATTTTCTATAGAAAACAAAAAATTTTCGGTATTTGGAGAAATTTGAGAAATGGAAAATACGATGTAAACATCCTGACGATGTAAACCTCCCGTGATGGCTGAAAACGCCATTGTGTTAGGATGGTCCTTTCATACATAAAATATAGATCACTTCGAAATATATCGGCTTGTGTATTTAATTGTTTTGTGAAATAATTTTTAAATTAAATGTCAATATCAGTTTTTTTTACATTCCATAATAAAAAAAATTTTTTCGTTTTAAAGTTAACTAATGCTAGTTAATCGAAGAAATTTAACTTAACTAAATGAAAAAGTTAATGGTTTTCGAAATTAACTGAAACGCTAAAAGTTAACCAAAAATTTAACTTCGTTAATTAACTATTAACTAATTAACTAGTTAATGCCCAGCTTTGCTTATTTTTCTTGACAAAAATTTACAATTTTATTTATATTCTCTATATAATAAATGAATCAGAATAATAGAGCAGTGCCAACGTTATATTAGGCTGACCCAAAATTTATTTCCATTTATAATCCTTGTTTTTCTAGGCAAATCATCACAATTTTATTTACATTCCCTATATAATAAATATAACAAAATAAGAGAGCAGTGTCAACGTTACATTGGGCTGACCCAAAATTTATTTCCGTTTATATATTCGTTTCCTTACGCAAATTTTTTATAAAATATTATTAATACAATCACTTCATTACATAGAAACTACATTATACAGAAATTATGATATTTTTTCCACTTTTATTCTTTTTATATATTTTAATCTGGTATTTTAGTTTGAGTAACATTCTTAAATTTTTCTTCATCGACAAAACATTCTAAAACATTTAGAGATTCAATCACATTACTCGGAACGTTACTACCAATCTCCACAATGGTTGGAAGTACGTCAACTTTTTTTTTTTGTTTTTTCTAAGTTGGATCACCTAACGATAACTTAGGTCTAACAATGATTTTTCAATAGATTGGAATAATTCAGCTTAATTTTATAAATTCAGCTTACAACTAATTATGATTTTTTCTTTTTGATTGCCATATATTTATTGAGGTAGGCAATGCGTATTTGTCGTAGCTAGTATATGGAGAATATACTAGTTTCGTTTAAGACGTGAGGGATTCAGCGGTCTTAGGAAGTTTCTAGCTAGAATGTTTGGGTGAAACATGAGCTTCTGCTTGTACTTCGAGGTAAGTTTCGGAATTTCGTCTTTTACTGCAGGAATATTCAAATCTATGTGGATGTTTGCGTTTCGTATATACCAAGGAGCTCTGGTAATTTGTCGCAGGATTTTTGATTGGGCTCTCTGGAGTTTTTCCACATTGGAAAGTGAGGATGTACCCCAGAGTTCAATTCCATATGTCCATATGGGTTTTATTATACTTTTGTATATCTGGACTTTGTATGTGAGATTTAGTTTTGACACTTTTGAGATTAGCCAATTAAATTCCAATTGTTTTAATTTAATCTGAGTGAATGTAGATTGAATGTGCTTGTTCCATGTGAGTAAGCGATCGAGGTGCATACCAAGGTATTTGGTTTCGGTGCTTACAGGAACAGCTTGGCCGTTTATTAAGAGAGCAGGGCATGTGTCCCTTCTTAGGGTGAAAGTTAAGTGACAGCTTTTGGATTCATTGACCTTGATTTTCCATCGAGATAGCCAACTACTTAGAGTGTCCAAGTGTTTCTGCATGTTGCCATGTCTGGGTTTGAGTGAGAGCACAGGATAGCAGTGTCGTCAGTAAAAGTCGATATGAGCGTTCTATCACTTTTGGGCATATCTGCAGTATAGAGAATATATAGCAGGGGCGCAAGGACACTTCCTTGTGGTACTCCGGCCAGTATTTCGTATTTTCGGGAGACAAAGCTTTTATATTTTACTACAAATTTTCTATTCGTGAGATAGTTTTTGAGTAGGCAATGTATATCAGCGGCAGGGCCGCCGGCAGGATTTTTTAAAGGAGAGGGTTTTGATAAATAAAAAATTTTAAAAATTTATATGGAATATTTTTTTACGTTTTAAACTTTTATTTTTTTATTTTATTATTTTACAAGTTAAGTAATATACATAAACATATATGTGTCGATAAAAAAAATTCATAGAAACAGGCACAGCTTTAAAAGCATTTTGATTTTGGCAGATTTGCATACAATACAAACAAAAAATATTCTTCGCAGAAGAAATTTAGAAAAAAATTAACAAAAGCCAAACAAACTAATGTAAAACAATATAAAAACAAAAATCAAGTAGGCAACAACAACCGTCATGGTTTTTTTTGCAAATTCTCTAATTATATCGTCTGGTGTAATTGAAATTTCCAGATGGATATTCAATGATGCTAAACCATTTACTCGATGTTCTCCCATTGAAATGCGCAAGTAATTTTTGAGGCGACGAAGAGTGCTGAATGATCGCTCACTTGTAGCTGTAGCCACTGGGATGACAGCTAGTATTTTTAATATTTTATAAACCGGCTCAAAACTAACACGATTGCACACCTGTTAACAGATTTTACAAATAAATAAACACATTTTTTAAATATATGAAATGTTTCTACTATGTGTGCGTGTTGTATAATGTTTAAAAGAAAAATTCATACTTGAAGATATTCCAGCGTTTGTCTTTTTTAGTTCATTTTGCTCCACAAAACTTCGCCACAGTTCTATATTTCCAACTAAAGCAACCTCGGAACATTCCAATACTGATTCGTACTGGAGGTTTTTGAATCTAACCAAGTTTTTATTTCATAACGTACGGCTGCAGCTCTACAAAAGCCGCTATAGCTTCGTGTTTTTCAACCCACCTAGTTTGACACAACACCTTAAGTCGAGTAGCTCTTGTTTTAATTCCACCTTACAAAAGTATTAAATATAACTACACAATACTGAAATATATTTGTTTAGTTACATGATGAAATAATACCAGGTAGTGTCAGTACATATTCAATTTTCAACGGCTCTCCCTACTGATATCACCTAGTATTATAGCATCATGGTTTATTTAAAAGCAAACCTTCATAAATATGCTTTTCCAATTCTACTTTTCTTTTAGGGGTTAAAAAATACGGTTTTTACAATGAATTTATATTTTAAAATAAATAATATTTTTGAAATATGATATATGTCTTGATAAAAAAAAGTGATTTCCCAATCTCAAAGGGGGGTTTGACACCCAAACCCCCAACCCCACCCTAATATTCTATCTAATATTTTGGGTAAAATTGATTTTACTGGGAGTTTTTCGAAGAGTTTCGATATTACAGAGAGCAAGCTTATAGGCCGGTATGATGTCACATTACTGGGATCTTTTCCAGGTTTGTGAATTATTGTAACTTGAGAAAGTTTGGATAGTGACATGTTCTGAGAATCGCGTTAAATATGTACAATAAATGGGTTATTGCAATCGTTGGCAGTTATTTTATCATTGTGGGCGTCATTAAATACAGTCCTGGTGCTTTCGTTAGATCCAAGCAGTTGTGTATTGCCTCCACAAGTTACTTTTTCTTAATCGCGACTATACTAGAAACATTGTGCGGGATTAATCTTGGTAATGGGATATCACCAGTTGCCGCGTTTGGGATGAACACGCTTTTTAGGTGGTTGGCAAAAGCTGCACCTTTTTCTGCATCGCTTCTGGCCCAGTTTCCGTTTGGAAGCCGTAAAGAAGGTTCCGCAAGCACAGGTTTTTTCATATTTTTGGCAGTACGCCAGAGAGAGTAATTTGTTGATTTTGTGGGTTCGAGATGTTGGTAGTCTCTTTCTGATTTATATTTTAGCTGTTTTTGTAGATTTCTCGTAATATTTTTTAGTGTTTTTTTCAAGTTGGGCGATCTATGGTTCTGCCATTCGCGGCGTATTTGCCTTTTCTTTTTTAAAAGCTGATCTATATATATTGGAGTACAATTCGCGTAACCGCCATTTGAACTATTTGGGTTTGGAGCGGGAGTAGCCGCTGTAACTGCTTGGGAAATCAAGAGTGTGAAATTACTTACAGCTGTGTTTATTTCATCTTTGGTTTTTAGTGACACATTAGGGTTAATGTGGGAGCTTATGTACAGCCTATATTTGAGCCAGTTTGTGAGTTTACTGGTCAAATTTATTTGGTGGGCGTCATTAAATACAGTCCTGGTGCTTTCGTTAGATCCAAGCAGTTGTGTATTGCCTCCACAAGTTACTTTTTCTTAATCGCGACTATACTACAGACATTGTGCGGGATTAATCTTGGTAATGGGATATCACCAGTTGCCGCGTTTGGGGTGAACACGCTTTTTAGGTGGTTGGCAAAAGCTGCACCTTTTTCTGCATCGCTTCTGGCCCAGTTTCCGTTTGGAAGCCGTAAGGGAGGTTCCGCAAGCACAGGTTTTTTCATATTTTTGGCAGTACGCCAGAGAGAGTAATTTGTTGATTTTGTGGGTTCGAGATGTTGGTAGTCTCTTTCTGATTTATATTTTAGCTGTTTTTGTAGATTTCTCGTAATATTTTTTAGTGTTTTTTTTCAAGTTGGGCGATCTATGGTTCTGCCATTCGCGGCGTATTTGCCTTTTCTTTTTTAAAAGCTGATCTATATATATTGGAGTACAATTCGCGTAACCGCCATTTGAACTTTTTGGGTTTGGAGCGGGAGTAGCCGGCTTGGGAAAGCAAGAGTGTGAAATTACTTACAGCTGTGTTTATTTCATCTTTGGTTTTTAGTGACACATTAGGGTTAATGTGGGAGCTTATGTACAGCCTATATTTGAGCCAGTTTGTGAGTTTACTGGTCAAATTTATTTGGTGGATTGACCTCAGAGCTTGGGGCGTACTTTATTGTGATACAGTTTTAAATACTGCAAAGTCAATTGGTCAACTGTCAGTTGGCCAATAAGTTGGCTTGCCAGAGGAGACTACGTCAAGGCCAAGTCTGTTGATGGTGTTCAACAGGAGCCTGCCCTTTGGTGATATTAGGCGAGAGCCACAATATGTATGTTTGGCGTTGAAGTCGCCGGCAACGAGGAACTTTGGTCCAAGAGAATGAAAAAAAGTCTGGAATTGTTGCTCAGTTATTTTGTGTCTGGGCGGGCAGAAAATTGCTGTTAATGTTAGGCCTTTTAAGTGTTCATCGAGAGAAATACTTGTCGCTTGAATATATTCTGAGCAATAATTCTGAAGGGCAGAATGTTTTATCCTGCTTTTTATGGGAATAGATTGAAAAAATGTTTTTCTGCTGGACACTTTCAAGAACTCGAGAAGTTCTAATTTGTTAAGACACAGGCCGTTTGCATTCCAGAATGATATTTTTAAACCGTTCATGGTTTATACATGAGGTGTAGTAAAAGACTTTGATTTTTAAACATTTTTTGCATCATATTTTGCATACCAGACATAAATTGAGACATATTTTGTATAAACACTTGCAGAGTTTGTTTAAGAGAACTGCTAGGGGGAGCAGGTTACGTGAACTCGGGGACTGAGTTTTGTCCTTTTAAAGCGCTGGCGTAGGAAACGCCTTGATTTGTAATGGGATTTGCATAAGTAGGTGAAATGGATTGTGAGTAGGTGAAATGGATTCCACTGTAATTTTGCGATGGAGGAGATACAATGAGTAAATTGGGTGGGATTACCCTTTTTTAGGGACTTTGGATCAAATTCCAGTTCCGCTCGGAATAGTGGTTGGGGAATCTTATCTCGATTTTGTATATTAAAAACGGATTTTACTTGGAATTTATCTTCGTTTGAAGCACTTTTAATTAGAGCCCGACCGAAATTCGGTTTCGGTTTCGGTTTTTCGACTTTTCGGCCAAAAAAAGCTGTTTCGGCCGTGTTTCGGATTCGGCCGAAAAATAAAATATCGTTTTCGGCCAAATTTCGAAATTTCCGCCGAAAATTTCGGTTTGATACGAAAAATGTAACAAATAAATAATAAAGATTATACAGATCGACAAAGCTGAACTTTTTGTGTGATAAATATACTTGATAGACAAATTCTTATGTATTTTGCCACGCTGAATACAAAATAATAATGAAATTTTTACAGCATGCACCAAAATGCAATTTTTGTGCAATTTTCATTGTTATTTTCGGATTTGGCGTGGCAAAATACATAAGGAACAGCCAAGTAGATAAAAGCGGTATGTAACACAAATTTAAGTATTGATCATAGTTTCGAAGAATCTGAAGCGGCAAAGAAGACAAGTCCCCAATTTGTATTAAAAAAAGAAAAATTTAAAACTTTGAAACTTATTTTCTTGAAAGAATTTGTATGTTACATACCGTCTTCATCCATTCACCCCTTCACAGCGTTCTCACTCTTCTCCTATCATAGTAGATCTGCTACTCTCGCGATGATTTTCAAATTTTTACTCCTCTACTACGGTAGTAGATTTTTCTACTTTCCTCAAGATATTTTCTACCACTATTGTAAGAAAGTGAGAGCCCTGCCCATTCAATTGATTTCCACGCATTTGTTTCTAAATTCATCTAATTTATAATTTGAACTTAAAATTATCGATTTCAGCCTTAATACTGATACGCCTAATTATGTACAACTTTATTACAATTAAATTCACAATTTTTTCGGTATCGGCTTCGGCCGAAATTTATAAAAATTAAAATTCGGCCAATTCGGTTTCGGTCGAAAAAAAATTTCGGCCATTTCGTTTTTGGCCGAAATGAAAAAAAACGATTTCGGTAGGTCTCTACTTTTAATTTCATTGCATTCAACAAACTAGTCAATGCCTTTTAAAACAACGTAGAGACCTTTAGAGCTTTTGAGCTGATATGTGTAATAGCTCTTTTTTGAATTATCGAAGAAATCGATAATTTTCCTTTAATTTTGTTCATTATATATTTGTATTTTGGTTTCGTGAATATTTCCTTTGCGGATAGGGACTACATTGGTGGGGGCTTTGGAGCATTCGGCTTTGGGTCCGTACTCGATTTTTCGGTAAAAATAGCGAAACGATTCTGCACCAGCTTGGGAGGCTGTTTGTCGAGATTTGTCTTGAGAATTTTATCATGTTTCCCTTATGGGGTGGTGTAAGTCTCCGTTTTGAGAAGTAAATATCAATGCCTGTCTGCCCTGTCGTCGATTTTGTATTTTTATTAGCTGAAGTGATAGAGAGCAGCTTTTTTATTGGTTTCAATTGTTTGTGGAGCGGGAGTAACGCAATGAGGGAGTTGCAGATTAATGTCAAAAGAATTAGCCAGAGCAATTGGCGATACAGAATTACCTGAATTGAAACGTCAGTGATTATTGAAACGTCAGTTCAATCGGTTGTGCGAATAAAAAATCTGCTCTGATCACAATTCGAATTCGCTTCATCAACAAAAACTTTATCCCGCGCAACATATCTGCTAAAACATTACACATTCTTTATAAACAAAATATAATCAGCTGATCCACTGACAGCAAAGTCAACACAGCGTTGACGTTAAAATTTCCCTCGGAAAAAAATATCCCAAAAAACATCTGTTTGCAGCGATCAGCGAGTACACAAACCGCATCTATATCGCGCCATCTATGCGTCGCTTTTCTAATTTGGGTGACCAGAACCTTAAAAACGCGAAATTAGTACCAGTGTGACCGCTCGTCATGCAACGTACCCCTCCGTCATCAGTAGACAGTGGACGAAATGGTACAGCTCATCAGCAGCTGCAACTACAACAACAACTTTTGCAACCCCTGCAGCAAAAGCTTCCACAGCAAGACGGTGCGCAGCAGCAGCTTCCGCAACAGCAACAACAACCTATTCAAATTCCCTCGCCAGATATACAGTGGAGTTCCCATAGCGATATTGCACACGCAAACACAGGTAACTCTGTATCGTCAATTTCTTTGGTTGATACCCCTAGCAAATATATTGAAATCCCCGTAGGCCTTACCCCCATTCCTGACTCAAGTGAGACGAATAGCGGATTTTCTGAAATCGCTAATCGCATAACAAAGGTCGCTCCATTATCACAGGTCAAAAGAGCAAAATGCCGACAGTGCAGACAGGAATCAACATTTACTTCGCAAAGCGAGTACTATCCTTTGATAAACTCAAAAAGAGCTACTACACCTACCAGCTCAAAAGTTCCAAAGGCCTCTCAGTCGTACTGAAAGGTATCGAGCCTTTCGTAGAATGCGACGAAATCAAAACTGCACTAAGCGATGAAGGCTTCCAAATAAAGTCCGTATTCAATATCCAGAATCAAAAAAAAATCCCACAACCCCTTTTTCGTGTGGAACTAGAGTTCGACTCAAAATTGCTCAAAAAAGGTGAACCCCACCCGATATACTCGCTCAGATATCTGCTACATCGCAAAATCACAATTGAAGTGCCTCACAAGCGCAGTGGTCCGATTCAGTGTCATAACTGTCAAGAATACGGCCACACAAAGTCTTACTGCACTCTTCCCAGCGTGTGCGTAATTTGTGGAGACCTGCACGAAACAGGTTCGTGCACAAAAACAAAAGAGGATTCCACTATTAAAAAATGTAGTAATTGGGGTGGCAATCACACTGCTAACTATAGAGGCTGTGCAGTCTATCAAAGCTTAATAAAAAGACGGAAAATGTGACGCAAAAACATGAAACATGGAAAACCCAAAAATTTCCTCCGCTGCACAATCCTTCGCAAACCCACTTACAAAACAAGGCGTTTCCTACGCCAGTGCCTTAAAAAGCGGTCACTCTGCCACTGTGCACGCGCAACCTGCTCCTCCTAGTAGTAGCCTTGAACAAACTCTACAAATATTCATGCAAAATATGTCCCAATTTATGTCTGGTATGCAAAATATGATGCAAGAAATGAAAAAGAATCAAAGTCTTTTACTACAACATCTCATGTCTAAGCCATGAATGGTTTAAAAATATCATTCTGGAATGCAAACGGCCTGTGTCATCACAAACTAGAACTTCTCGAGTTCTTGAAAGAGTCCAGCATAGACGTTATGCTAATTTCTGAAACACACTTCACTGAAAAACACTTTTTCAATTTACCAGGATACAGACTCTATGACACCGCCATTCTCATTAAAAGTCGTATAAAACATTACGCTCTCCAGAATTATTGCACAGAATATATCCAAGCGACAAGTATTTCTCTCGATGAATACTTAAAAGGCCTAACATTAACAGCTATATACTGCCCGCCCAGACACAAAATATCTGAGCAACAATTCCAGACTTTTTTCCATTCTCTTGGAAAAAAGTATCTCGTTGCCGGCGATTTCAACGCCAAACATACATATTGGGGTTCTCGCCTTATATCGCCAAAGGGCAGGCTCCTGTTGAACACTGTCAACAGACTCGGTCTTGACGTGATCTCTTCTGGCACGCCAACTTACTGGCCAACTGACAGTCGCAAAACCCCGATGTCATTGACTTTGCAGTCTTCAAGACTGTAAAAAGGAGCCAATTGTTTATTGAATCCTCTCTAGATCTCTCATCAGATCATACGCCTACTATTATCACAATAAAGTATGCGCCAAGTTCTGAGGCCAATCCACCAGATAAACTGACCAGCAAACTCACAAACTGGCTCAAATATCGAAAGTATATAAGCTCCCACATTATCCCTAATGTGTCACTAAAAACGAAAGTTGAAATACACACAGCTGTTAGTAATTTCACACTCTTGCTTTCACAAACAGCTGCAACGGCCACTCCCGCCTAAATCCCAAAAAGCTCAACTCGCAGCTATGCAAAGTGTACTCCAAAGGACATAGAGCAGTTAATAAAAAATAAAAGGAAAATACGTCGCGATTGGCAAAACAACAGATCCCCAAACCTGAAAAAACAGCTTAATGATGTCTCTCGAATTCTAAAAAAGCAGCTTGAGAGGAAATCCGAAAGAGAATTCCAGCTATTTGTTGAACATCTCGCACCCACAAAATCAACAAACTACTCGCTCTGGCGAGCTGCAAAAAATATGAAAAAACCAATACTGACAGAACCCCCTCTAAGGCTGCCAAATGGAAACTGGGCCAGAAGCGATGCAGAAAAGGGTGCAGCTTTTGCCAACCACCTAAAAACCGTGTTCACCCCGAACACGACAGCTGGTGATATCCCAATACCAACATTAATCCCACATAATACCTCTTGTACAATCGCGATTAAAAAAAACGAACTTATGGAGGCAATAAACAAAAGCTTGGACCCGAAAAAAGCACCAGGACCGGACTTGATAACGCCAACAATGATAAAAGAACTGCCAACAGTTGCAATAACCCACTTCTTGCACATATTTAACGCGATTCTCAGAACATGTCACTACCCAGATGATTGGAAACTATCTCAAGTTACAATGATTCCCAAACCTGGAAAAGATCCCAGTAACGTGACGTTATACCGGCCTATAAGTTTACTCTCTGTAATATCGAAACTCTTCGAAAAACTTTCAATAAAATTGATTCTACCGAAAATTCTAGAAAAACAAGTGATTCCCGATCACCAGTTTGGCTTTCGCGAAAAGCATGGCACTATTGAGCAAGTGCACCGCATTGTTGACTCAATAAAAGGCACTTTCGAAAATAAACAGCATTGCTCCGCTGTTTTCCTCGATATCACCCAGGCCTTCGATAAAGTCTGGCACGAAGGACTTATTTACAAACTACAGCATATTCTTCCCGCTAATATGCACTGTCTACTCAAAAACTACCTTACGAATAGAAAATCTGTAGTAAAATACAAAAGCTTTGTCTCTCGAAAATACGAAATACTGGCCGGAGTACCACAAGGCAGTGTCCTCGCGCCCCTGCTATATATTCTCTATACTGCAGACATGCCCAAAAGTGATAGAACTCTCATATCGACTTTTGCTGATGACACTGCTATCATGTGCTCTCACTCAAACCCAGACATGGCATCTCTATACGTGCAAAAACACTTGGACACTCTAAGTAATTGGCTACATCGATGGAAAATCAAGGTCAATGAATCCAAAAGCTGTCACTTAACCTTCACTCTAAGAAGGGGCACGTGTCCTGCTCTAAAGATAAACGGCCAAGTCGTCCCTGAAAGTTCCGAAACCAAGTATCTTGGAATGCATCTCGATCGCCGACTCACATGGCATAAACATATTGAATCCAAAATCACTCAGATCAAATTAAAGCAATTGGAACTAAATTGGCTAATCTCAAGGGCATCAAAGCTAAATCTCACATACAAAGTCCAAATATACAAAAGTATAATAAAACCCATATGGACATATGGAATTGAACTCTGGGGCACTGCCTCTCCCTCGAACGTGGAAAAACTCCAGAGAGTCCAATCTAAAATCCTGAGACAAATTGCCAGAGCCCCTTGGTATATAAAAAATACTAATATCCACAGAGACCTGAATATACCTGCAGTAAAAGACGAAATTCCGAAATTTACCTCGAAGTACAAGCAGAAGCTCATGTTTCACCCAAACATTCTAGCTAGAAATTTACTGAGACCCCTGAATCCCTCACGTCTCAAACGAAACTAATATATTCCCCATATATTAGTTACGATAACTCTACATTGCCTAAATCAATGGATATAGGGCAAATAGTTTTAATCTGAATATTATAAAAATAAGCTGAATTTCTGAATTTTTGAAAAATCATTGTTAGACCTAAGTTATTATTAGGTGATTCAATCGAATAAAATTACTATTAATAAAAAAAAAAAAGAATTACCTGTGTTTGTGTGTGGAGTAACACACTGTTGGCTCCACGGGAGAACAGTCGGGAGAGTGCCAGTAGGTGACGTCACCGATGTTGGGTTGACAGGAACGGTGATAGTCGGAACACTATGAATCGGTGTTCTGAGCGTGACTTCGTGAGATCGAGTATCGTTGTTAGCGATTGATACGGGAACCAGTTCCACTTTGCGCGGTGGAACTGGTTTCCTCGATTTTATCTCTCTCGCTTTCTTTTCGTTCTGTTTCGATTTCCGAGTTTTGTGAAGAGCTAGAGCGGAATGCTGTACTCGGCGCGGGACCCGAACTTGTTTTGCGCGGCGAATGTTTTATTCCCATACGTATTTTTTCACGGTTATTGTTTTATTTTGATTGTTTTTTTTTGTGTTTTAGTTTGGCAGCGGCAGTGATATTGCCGACTGCAATTTGGAATGTTTTTGATACACTCCAGCGTATATTTCGCGATATTTGTTTGTGTTTAACAGAGTATTCTTGTTTTTTATGGGGACCGAAAAAATTTGCGACCGCACCGTAAAAATAACTTTGCACAAGTACGTCAACTGATGAAGAAATTTGTTCCAATGTAGGTAATGTATCACCCAAATTTTTCGTTCAGCTTTAAAAGCAATTTTTTTTTTAAATTTCACTTGTCATCTATGCTTTTATGTTGGCTTCTTAATCAACATCTAGAGATTTTATTCCTTTAAAACATCTAGTATTTTTGGCCTTCCCTATAACCAAAGCTGGGCATTAACTAGTTAATTAGTTAATAGGTTATTAAGGAAGTTAAATTTTTGGTTAACTTTTAACGTTTCAGTTAATTTCGAAAACCATTAACTTTTTCATTTAGTTAAGTTAAATTTCTGTAATTAACTAGCATTAGTTAACTTTAAAACAAAAATTTTTTTTATTATTGAATATAAAAAAAAAGTTAAAATTAAGAATTCATACTATTTTCGAACTGATATTGACACTTAATTTAAAAATTATTTCACAAAACAATTAAATACACAGGTTGATATATTTCGAAGTGTTCTATATTCTATAGAACATTCTAAACACAATGGCGTTCTCAGCCATTACGTGAGGTTTACATCGTCAGGATGTTTACATCGTATTTTCCCTTTCTCAAGTTTCTCAAAATGGCGAAAAACTGAGAACGCCATTGTGTTTAGAATAACCTGTGCTATTTGTTCTTAACCAAACTTCGTTAATTTCATTTTTATTATTTAATATTTTAATAAAACTTGTATGCCTTCATAGACGAAATTTTGCTTTTGATAAAAATTTCTATCATTTATTTTAAAGCAAATTTGCATTGCTGAAACCGATTGGAAAATGGGTCTGTGAGTACGTGCATTCAATTGAATATAGTTAAAATGTATTTTTTATGTGTTTTTTGTTTGTTTTCTATAGGAAATTTAACTATTTAATTTAACTTTTAACGAAGTTAACTTTTCAACGAAATTAACTTTTTATTTTAACTAAGTTAAATTTTTGATTAACTATTACCGGGTTATCGAAGTTAAATTCTCGATTAACTATGCCCAGCTTTGCCTATAACAAGCAATTTAAGCAGTAATATTGCTTGCTACAATGACAGTTTTTCTCTCTTTGCTCTGTTTTCCACAAAGCATTTCTCATTTTTAAATGCCAGTATTTTATTTGGTAAACATATGAAAAACAAACCAGTCTTATCGGCATTAAAGATGTCGTTTGGATTATATTTTTATATCAGTCTCGGCAAAACGTTCATTATCCACTCATCACAATCGCGTATGTTGGGATCAGCACTTTCCCCACATAAGGTTTTTTGAACAATACCGTTTTTTGAATTTATCCAACCATCCCGTAATAGCTTCAAACTCTTCGTGTCCCAATAAATAAACTTAATTCTTTTTTTTCTTTTGGGCATCCCCTAATAATGTTTTACATTTTTCTCGACGCACAGTGTTATTAATAAAAATAAAAGAAAATTGTTTGAAAAAATTCATAATATAGAGACAAAAACGCATGAGAGTTTTTACAATTTTTTTGTAGAGAAAAATTCACTGTATGGAAATTAATTATAAGGAGATCAAAATACACCAAAAGTAGCACTAAAAATCAATTCATTGTAGAGAGAGCTTCATTGTATAGAGTTCACTACAGGGAAGTTTGACTGTATTCCCTACATTAAACAACTGAGTAAGTTTCAGTCGGGCAAATCCGACTTATATATACCCCACACCCACTGGGACATATTGGATCCGCCATCTTGAATTTAGCAATATCGACATCAAATTCGAAATCAGCGACCCCAAAAACGCCCCTATACAAAATTTCATACTGTTTTGATGAAATCTCCAAATTTCGGTAGCCATATTGGTTCCACCATCTTGAATTTTGAAATTTTGACATCAAATTCAAAATCAGCGACCCCGAAAACCCCACTATACAAAATTTCATACTGTTTTGATAAAATCTTAAAATTTCGGCCGCCATATTGGTTTCGCCATCTTGAATTTTTAAATTCCGA
This sequence comes from Heteromyza rotundicornis, assembly GCA_951394025.1. Taxonomy (NCBI): domain Eukaryota; kingdom Metazoa; phylum Arthropoda; class Insecta; order Diptera; family Heleomyzidae; genus Heteromyza; species Heteromyza rotundicornis. Next base: position 42,419,110 of record OX596011.1, read on the forward strand.
CATCAAATTCGAAATCAGCGACCCTGAAAACCCCACTACACAAAATTTCATACTGTTTTGATGAAATCTTAAAATTTCGGTAAAAACACGATTTTCACTTATATGGGAGGTAGGCGTGGCAGTAGCCCGATTCCGCCCATTTTCGATACCAACTCCTTCTAGGGCCTAAAAAGGATAAATCCAAAATTTGATATCCCTAGCTTTCTTGTAGCTCCTGAAATCGTGTTTTCAAGAAAAGAGGACGGACAGACAAGGAGGTAGGCGTGGCAGTCGACCGATTCCGCCCATTTTCAATTCCAACTCCTTCTAGGGCCTAAGAAGGATAAATACAAAATTTGGGATCCCAAGCTTTCTTCTAGCTCCTGCAATCGTGTTTACAAGAAAAGAGAACGGACCTAAAACTTAAATTCAAAATTTACTGCCCAGCTGCAACAGCGCCTCGATTGTATGGACTACCAAAAATTCATAAATCAAACCTACCGTTACGACCAATCTCATCGTCGATGAACGTACCATGTTATAGATTATCAATAGACAACAATTATTTAAACTTTGACAACAAAATATACAACCAAACGTATGGCATGCCAATGGGATATCCACTTTCCCCCACTATTGCAGATATTGTGTTAGACAATCTGTTAGACACCGCGATTGAAAAACTTCTAACAGACAACATAAAAATAAAATTCATCACAAAATATGTAGATGACTTATTTGCAATTATATGTTTGAAAGACAAAGATGAAATTCTAAAGACATTTAACACATACCACCCCAAACTTCAATTCACAGTAGAAGTAGAGAAACACAATAGCCTACCATTCTTGGAAATGAAAATACACAGAGTAGATAGCACGACTATAACCGATTGGTATGCAAAACCAACAACCTCTGGAAGAATGATGAATTTCAACTCCACACAACCATTAAAACAAAAAATAAACACAGCTAACAACTTTATAAATAAAATCCTTACTCTAAGTGACCCTCGATTTCATAAAGAAAATACAAAAAAGATCAGGCGAATATTAAAAATGAATGACTACTAAGGCATTCAATCCCGAAGTGTTTTTGAAAATCCCGGGATTTCGGGATTTGAAATTACAATCCCGGGATCCCGGGATTTGTTCGGGATTTTCGGGATTTTCCAATTAAATACAATAATTAATATAAAATTAAAGAAAAAATTGATGCAACAATATTTTAAGTTTAATTTCATTTTAATTCGACAAAGAAATAATATTTATTAAATATAGCATTAAACAAAACAAATAATATTTAAAATTAATAAGTCGAACAAGAAGTAATTCTTTTTTTAAATTACATTGATCGAACAATTTTTTTTTGCCACCTGAATCTGAATATTATCATAAAATTCAGCCAGCTCCATTTCATGCTACACACGAAAAAGTTACTTTCAGTAGTTTTAGTATTATAGCTAGAACGGATACACGAATTGTTGTTTAAAACATATATCTTTTTTGTAAAAAAAAAAATTTTTTAAATTCACAAAATTTTATTCAGATCGATAAAAATTGTTTGTTAACCGTTATTGACAAAAATGTTGTCAATTTTTATGTGTGTGTAGCACTAAATCTGCAAAAGTGGGTTTTTTAGATTGGATGTAAATGCACGGCTGTATTTTTGTAGAAAACCGTCAAAAATATCTTAAACAATGCATAAAAAAATGCATTTTTGAATCCCGGGATTCCGGACTCAAAATCCCGGGATTCCGGGATTGAGAAAACTTCCGGGATCCCGGGATTTCGGGATTCGGGATCCCGGGATTGAATGCCTTAATGACTACCCAACACATATGATTAACAATTTAATAGAAACACAAACTCATAAAATACAATACAAAAATAACACAAACCCAATTCTTGAACAATCTGGCAACACCAAACGATTCTACAGCATCACGTACGTACCATATCTAACTGACAAACGGCTACACACAATGATAAGGGAAGAGAATGTCACATTCTCGCTAAAATCGAACAATACACTCAATAAAATATTCACAAAAACAAAAGCACCGATAAAAACACAAGAACAACACAACGTAGTCTACGAAATAGCATGCAATGGGAACGGAGAAGAGAAATGCGATCAAATTTATATTGGAACGACAAAAAGACAACTTGTAGTTAGAATAGCAGAGCACGAAGCAGACACAAAGAGAGGGAAAACGGCAACAGCATTAGGACAACACATATCGGAAAGCGGACACCAGATGAACTTCGATGGAGCGCGCATATTGAATATCGAGAAGAGAGAAAGAAGGAGATTCACACTAGAAACCCTGCAAGAAACAACTGACTCCCATTTTGCGGGATCAATGGGGTATACAGCTATTATATAGTTACAATGGGTGAATCAAGCACATTTAGATATGTCGATTGGTTTGGAACTAAACACAGGTAATGCAGAGGTAGTGTGTTCAAACCAAACTCAGTGATTTGCGCTTGGCTTTGTTTCGTTTATCTTTGAGAGAAGATTGCCGAACAAAAACCGAGTACCAGTTTTTCTAATCAGTTGCCTTTTGTGAAGTGAATTAGAAGGTGGCGCTCCAATTTTTGTTTGGTTTTCGTATAAAAAAGGAATAATTCCAAAAAAATTAAATAAAGTTAAAAAAAAATGGTTTATATCTCGAAAGCGTGTTTTTTGTCATAAAGTCGGTTTGCATCTGAAAAATAATATTCTTTTGGAGAAATGAGTAGTTATAATATGGGGATTCAGAGCCAGGAGCAGGAGCAACCATGAGTCATAGTTGTGGTTTTGTCGTGCTTGTGGTTTTGGCACGTGCTGTGGTTTGCGGTTTTTTATTGTTTTGTGGTTTGTGGTTTGCGGTTTTGTCGCGTGCTTGCGGTTTTGGCGCGTGCGTCTTGCGGTTTTGTTTATTTTATTATTTTTTATTTTTTTTTTTTTTGATAAGCAGTTGTATAAAATAATAAAATTTTGTTTTTCAGTACCTGGGAAAATATCAAAGTTTTTTTTTTCCGGGTCTACCTCCCATCCCCTCATCCCCCCCCGTCCCCTATCCCCCCGTTTTTTTTGTGGTTTTGTCTTATCTCCTTTCAACGTCTGGGAAAAATAATAAATTGACATTAAAAAATTGTTTTTTTTGTGGTTTTGTCTTATCTTCTTTTAATGCTTGGGAAAATAATTTTTAGTAATTAAAATAACAACTTAACCTTGAAAAATTGTATAAAAACCAAATTTTTACTCCAAACAATTTCAAATCAAAAGTGGTAATCAAACAAAACATAATAAACATAATTTATAAAAAATGGTGTCATTTAAGTGTAATGAGTGTGAATCAACCTTCAACAGAATGTTTAATTTGGACCGACACGTGAGAGTAAAACATCAAAGCCAACAATCACATTATTTCAAATGTGATATTTGCTTTAAATGTTTTACTCGTAACGATAATTTAGTGCAACATAAAAGACAAATACATAATTCATCTTCTTCAACTGCATCAACATCAACAGCATCAAATAATATTCCAAATCTAGCAGCCGGAGCAACATTAAACAATATTCCGAATCTTCAGACGATTACAGAAAATACAATTCCAAATGTCTATTGCAGCGCATGTAAGAAAGATATTATAACAAAGAATTGGTCTTATCACATTAGGACAAATGCCCATAAAAAAAATAGCGGTGAAATTGTAAACGAGCATTTAACTCGAATTTCATCTATATTTAATGAACGGATAGAGTCATTCATATACAAAAATACCAACGAGGGTTTATTAAATGTTGAAGTATTTCTTGATAAGGCTAAAACAATTGTTATAAAAGCTCTTCAAGATATTTTAGAGAAACACCTAAACATTAAATTCAATTTAGAATTGTTTTGTGAATACGTGAAAATGAGTGAAAATGAGATGTCAATTGATATAAAATCTCATCAAACAAAAATGATGATGGTTCAACAATCAACTGATTTCAACTCCGTTTTTGATGAAAAACGTAATAGTTTAATAACTAAAATGTCAGAGTTTCAAGAACGTGACAGTGGTTGGACTCTAATCGGAATTTTACATTTGGAGATTAATATAAATCAATATAAACCAATAAAAGGCTCACAATATATTCGATTGCCGAAAAAATTAATGGAGAAACATGCTTGTATAAATGTTAAAAACTCTGATGAATATTGTTTCAAATGGGCAATGATATCAGCCTTATATCCTCTCATTACTCACCCAACAAGATGTTCGGGGTATAATATAGAGAATATAACATCCTCTATAATACATTTGGAGAATGGTAAAACTCTCAATTTTGATGGACTTATCTTTCCGTTGAGAGTCAAAGATGTTAAAATTTTTGAGGAAAATAATCTGGAAATAAGCATCAATGTCTTTGGATATGATAAAGAAATTAAAAGTATAGTTGGACCGTACTATTTCACAAAGGAGGAGAGAAGTACTCACATCAACCTTCTTTTACTACAAGAAGAAGACAAATTTCATTACATTTGGATTAAGAACATTTCAAGGTAAATATTTTATACATAATGTTGTGTGAATTTTAACTAATTTTTTTTAATTTTTTTAATTTCAGACTTTTACGGAATCAACTGACAAAGCATAAGGAACAAATGTTTTTATGTAATATTTGTCTACAGAATTTTGTATCCAGCCACAAATTACAACACCATAAACAGGAGTGCAGCCGAATTGTCACAAAAGTTCCCGATGAAGAAAATAGTAAGATTTCATTTCAAAATTTCAAGCAAAAGTTAGATATTCCTTTCGTAATATATGCGGATTTTGAATGTTTTCTAACACCAGAAAACACTCAAAATTCAGGTTCAATAAGAACAGTTCAGAGCCACATTCCGTGCGCCTATAGTTATTATATTAAGTGTAGTTTTAATAATTCTTTAGATAAGTTTAGAATATATACAGGTGAAGATGCACCTTCTAATTTTATTACAACCTTAGTTAGCGATGCTAAGGAAATTTATAATAATTATTTAAACAAAGTAGAACCAATGAATTTCCTCACACCATTAGAGTTAGATATTCAAAACAAAAACACTAACTGCCATATTTGTGAAAAACCTTTTAGAGATAGTGAGTACAGAGTAGCAGACCATTGCCATTTAACGGGAAAATATCGCGGGCCGGCACATAACGATTGTAATTTAAATTTTAAAATTGCTAAATTCATCCCAATCTTTTTCCACAATCTTTCTTCATACGATTGTCATTTATTTATTAAAGAACTTTCAACGATTCCTGGTAGAATAAACGTAGTACCGATAAATAAGGAAATATATGTTTCAGTTTCAAAATATATACATTTCGCTGATGGTGATAGCGTTGAACTAAGGTTTTTAGATTCCTATAGATTTATGGCTTCAAGTCTGTCAAGCTTAGTTAATAATTTATCAGACAGAGATTTTTGTATTTTACGTTCAACGTTTACCGATGATGACGAATTCAATCTATTGAAACAAAAAGGTATATTTCCTTATGATTATTTCGATACAATGGAACGTCTTCAAGAGGAATGTTTACCTGCGAGGGAAAAGTTCTTCAATAAATTGACTAATGAAGAATGTAGTGTTGTTGATTATGAACATGCCCAAAAAGTATGGTCAACTTTTTATTGCACAACACTACATGATTATTTAGAGCTTTATCTGAAAACAGATGTTTTACTACTTTCTGATGTTTTTGAAAATTTCAGAAAAGTCTGCAAATCAATTTATAATCTTGACCCTTGTCAATTTTATACAGCTCCCGGACTATCTTGGGGAGCAATGTTAAAATACACAAAAATTGAATTAGACCTGCTAACAGACATTGATATGATTAAATTCATTCAAAAAGGAATAAGGGGAGGTATTGTACAATGTTCCAATAGACATGTTAAGGCAAATAATAAATATATGGATGATTTTGATGTCACAAAACCCTCAAATTATCTCATGTATTTAGATGCTAATAATTTATATGGTTGGGCAATGTCTCAATATTTACCTGAAGGAAAATTTGAATGGGTTGATGATGTATCAACATTTCAGTTAGATGAGCATGCTAATGATTCTGATGAAGGGTATATTTTAGAAGTTGATTTAGAGATTCCTCCTACAAAGCATGATTTACATAATGACTTACCGTTTTGTTCAGAAAATAAAAAAAGTCCGATAGGTAAACATCAAAAACTCATAATCGATTTGAATAATAAATCAAATTATATCATTCATTATATAAACTTGCAACAATGTTTACAAAATGGAATTAAACTTAAAAAAATTTATAGAATTTTGAAAGGTGAATTTTTCGTTTGTTATTAGATTTAGTTAGGTGAATTTGTCGTTTGTTATCAATTTCTTTCTGTATAGAATTCAATTTCTTATCTGAATTGGTTTCTTTTAATGTTGAAGGTAAACTAATTGTAAAGTCATTATGTAAATGCTTTTTATTAAAAATAATCATTTTATATAGGTTTTAAATGTAGTCTTATTGATATTTTTTCTCCACGAAAATTAATTAGCTTACCACCTTGATCTACAACTCTAAGAACAAGAGTGCTTATTTGTCTTGTATTGACTGGTAAATATATGACATTTGATGGTATTTCAGTAATTTTATATCCTGGACTAACTCTAAGTGAAAACTGATGAATTGTATGTGCGGAAACTTCATTTATATATGATCCATTAATAATATTACATTCAATGGATATTGTGTTTATTTTAGATATATCTATTGGATTATCTGAAGTATGGTTAGCATTAGGTTTTAATACTCTTTTACTATAACCAAGTAATCCTCCAATTGAATGTTCTTTATCAAAATAGATTGGTTCTCTCGAAGTATAAATTTCCGTTTGCAATGTATTATAGTTTGGTTTTATATTAATAAATCCAGCGTTATATGGCTCATATTCATCACTTATTTTGGTTGATATATCTTTTAATTCATATGATCCAATAGGTATCTCAATAATTTTATTCCCAATGTGAAATAAATTGTTTTCTACATCCACATTTGGAATTGTGTGATAAGAATCAAAACTTATTAATCCACAAACATAATCTTGTTTGAGTTCTATAGGCGGAAAATAATTTGCAACAAGCTGTGATGAATATCCATTTATTGTTAAAGTAAACGACATGTTGTTGACTTATAATTAAGTACTTAACTAAAATATGTTTCTTATATATTATTACATTTATATTAAATTAAATCATTAGCATCAATCCAAGAATTATGATCTGAGGAGAATCCTAACCATTTAACATAAGCTCTATTATTACGTCTTTTTAAAACTTTTTCAACTAAATATACTTGTGGAAATTTAGTTGATAATAATTCATATTCATAGAAACCACCTTTAATTTCATTATCTAAATAATCTTTAAGTATATATGTTGTAGGATTTGTATTTTGAATACGTTTAACTTTAAAGATTTCAGTTGTCCAATTTGGTGTATATCCCTTTTCAAATATATGTTTATATTTACTTATTCTAACATTATCATTTAATTTAAATTTTGGTCTATGAAAAATTTTTAAGTGGTTGTAAGCAGTATTCAATATATTGTTTTCTTTTGAAGAATTTACTTCATTAGGTTTCATCATAATTGTTCTATGAAATGTATTATTATATTTATTAACTAGATTTTTATAAAGATCAATCCATTTATATGAACCATTAAAGCTGAACTCTTTCCACATCATTCCCTTTAAAGTTCTATTGAAGCGTAGATGCTTTCAATGTTGAAAATGTTGAATAATGATTAACATCTTTCAATCTCATTAATCTTTTGAAATGTGTATTAAAAAACTCTTTCCCATCATCTGTTTGGAGATTTTTTGGTGTGCGATTACTTGTATTGAAAATTCTTTTCATTGCGTTTGTAACATTCTCTCCAGTTTTATTTTTCACAGCTTCCACCCAGGCTTTTTTTGAAAATGTGTCAATAACAGTTAGAAGATAGTGATAACCATCATTAACACTAACATATTCCCTCATTTCCACCAAATCAGCTTGCCACAAGTCGTCAATACCTTTCATAATCACATGTCTTCTTTTAAAATTTTTCCGTGCTTGCTTATGCAATTCTTCAACTATTCCTCGTTTATTATTCATTATTATAAAAATATTATTTTTGTCTACACTTTTATTTTTGGATGTTTTATTTTTAATTTTTTCACATCATCATCGCTGGGTTGCTTTTTTGCTACTACATAATTTAACAAATAGTTCTCTATAATCTGTAAGTAATCATAAATTTCCACCAAACTTTCTTTATATGTAGAATTTATTCGTTCATCAATAGCACTTTCAATTAATTCTACATCATTTCTAATGCTATCTTGAAGCTTTCCATTTATTTCTCGAATACTTGTTTCTAATTTGTTTTGTACCCTGTTTAGGTTTGTGAATAAAAAATTCTTTGTAATGACATCATTATCATCTGTAGGTAAACCTACATTGGTAATTCTTTTCATTTGTAAACTTAGGTTTTTATTTTCATCTAAATTCAAACCGAGAGTATTTCTTAAGACTAACTTCATATTTTTCACACCATTTTCATCATTCGATGATGATGTTGATGAAGAATGACCAAATTTATCAATATTTGTATACATTATTATTTTATATAATTATGTTAGCTTCTTTTAGCTCCTCAATAATGGATATTATTTCATTATTATGATTATGTCCAGCAGTTGATGATGCTATAAGTAATCGTAATCGTTCAACTAATTCGTTTGGATCATCCCAATACACATAATCTGGTTTATTATTATTATTATTAGATTTTACAACCTTAAGGCCACTTCCACGTATCAATGCGTTTGGTAAATTGAATATCTTTTTTATTATACGTTGGTATTTATAAGATTTGGTGCCTTTAATTTGATCATTTGAGTTATAATTACGTCTATGAGCATTTGTGGATAATAGAATATCTTTATAATTTTCCAAATCCCGTTTGGTGAAATGAAGGGGATTTGTGTGAAAAACTAATTCAAATAGACCAGGTGTCATCTGCCATTTATTTTTTCCAACAGAAATTGTATTTTTATTAGGGATTTTTAAATGTTCTTTTCCATATCTCCATCTCCCCAATGAATCAATATTAAATCCATATACTTTATCCAATTTTTTACTATCCTTAAGTATTTGTATATTTTGTTGTAGAGAATTTTGTTTTTTTTGATTATTTGGTAATTGTTTAAGGTGTTTATAATCTGTGTTTAGTTGATCCTTTGCCTTGCGCTTAAATTGTTTATATGTCGTCCATAGTTCTCGATCATTTTCAATGTCTCTTCTTACTCTGTTTTCTTTTTGTTCATCATTTTCCATCAAATTGTAAATTTCCTCATTATTACTATTATTGCTTATATTTTCTTCTAAATTAAAATGTTGTTTTTCATTTTGAGAGTTGAGAATTTCTTTTGATATAATAGGATGGTAAATTTTTTAAATTTTATTTTTTAATTGTTTTTTAAATTTTAAATCGTTTTTTATTTTTAGTTTCTTATCTGTTTTTTCTTCTTTGCTCGTGCTATCGATATTTTTTTCATACCTAACAGGTATTAAATCATTTCCAATATCATAAATGTTGTTATTAGTTCTCAACTTAGAGAAATTATTAGCATATTTCTCTTGTTGCAACAAACGTTTGTTTTTATTGTGAAGATCTCTTGATTTACGTTTAAAATTTGTTTGCAACCCTTTGTTTTTTTGTTTTGTTATAATTTGTTTTTTAACCCTTGGTTTTGTTTCATTTTCAAAGTCAGATTCAGATTCTACATTATAATCCACATAGTCTTTGTTTCCTACATCAGTATATACATTCTCATTTTTTAAGTCTTTATCAAATTCAACTGTTTGAGTGAGGGGTTGTATGGTGTTTGAATGTTGATATTATTTTAAAGTCTTTGTTAATTCATTGTTAATGTTGGGTTTTTTCTTGCTTGTACGCTCATATGGTTTGTTATTCCTTTGCTTATTTTTGTTTAATAAGCTACGCTTTTTTAAAATTGTTCCATCATCCATTGTTGTATCAAATGTTGATAGATACTGTGGTTCAACATTTAAATGTAAATTTTGGGTGGATTGTTGTTGTAGATCATCATTAATAGCATTCGAAAACGTTTCATCAATATTTTGTTTTTTGTTTTTAACAAGATTATTAGTATGTTTTTCTTCTTTTTTATATTCACTATATTCATCTTTATTAAGCTTTCCAATTATTTCATTCAATGGCTTTGAAATGGGTTGGAATGTATTTTCAAGCAAATTAACTCGATCTATTTCACCAAACTTTATTTCTTTTAATTTATTCTTTAAGATTTTCCGAGTGTGAGCTAGATTTGCTAAAACATTCAGATTTGTATTTTTCATGATTATTGTTTCTATGATCTATGGTGGGTATCTGTTACTGATCTGGTGGGTATCTGATACTGATCTGGTGTGTATCTGGTACTGATCTGGTGTGTATCTGGTACTGATCTGGTGTGTATCTGATACTGATCTGATCTGTGTTGTACCAGGTGTTGAAATGATATTATATATGTATGAAATTATCAAAACCTTTTCGATATCGACCATTTTTTATAGGAACGTCTTTATTTATTACAACAAAACCATACTTATCCTTCCAACATTCATTACAAATCTTTATAAACATTCGGAAATCCATGTCTCCAATAATATGATCGTTAAAAATATGTTTTAAATTCATTTCATCTTGTTTAAATATAATAATCATGTTTGCATTATCACGTATTAAATGCTTTGGAATTTTTGTATAGGTTTGACACAAATAAAAACAATCAATTTGTTTATGACGACCCAAACAAAAAAATTCTCTTATAGTGCTTTGTTTACCACAAATAACATCATCAAATATGAAAATTGAATTTGGTTTAGCTTTATCTAGACCTATGACATCTTCGTTTTCTGAGAACGTATAGAGATTAATTCCTTTTATCGGTTCAATGAGTTTTTTTAAATACTCATATTTTGGTTGATATAACGATTTTGAATATATGTATATGTTTTTAAACTTTAAGCCATTTGGATTTACAATTAGACTAATCATAACGTTTGTTTTACCACAATTTGAAGGTCCAACAAATAAAGCACGTATTGAATTAGGTAAAAGTGGACTGTGAACAATTTTGTTTATTTTATCGTTGCCATTAAATAAGTCAGCATTATTAACATTAAGCTGAATACGTTGTTTAATTAATCTCATTTTGAATACTATATTAATTGAGGTATAAATCAATCATATATATATTACATTCATCATTCGCTTTTTATACTCACAACCAAATGTTAATCTTGTTTTTTTAAAAAATGGGTATAATATATAAGAATAATACAGATCGGAAACAGTTGAAAAGAGGATACGGTTTCATAAACAACTTAATAAATGCATTACCAGTTGAACTTCATTTACCAGGTTATCAATTTTGTGGACCAGGAACAAAGCTTCAAAAACGTTTAGAAAGAGGCGATAAAGGCATTAATCCATTGGATACGGCTTGTAAAGAGCATGATATTACATATTCACAATCAAAAGATATAAACACACGACATCAGGCTGATAAAATTTTATCTGAGAAAGCTTGGCAAAGAGTTACTTCCAAAGATAGTGATTTGAAAGAACGTATAAACGCTTGGTTTGTAACAAATGCAATGAAAGCAAAAGTTAAGTTTGGAATGGGTATTAAGAAAAAGAGAGAGAAAAATAAATCGAAAAGTAGGAAAACCAAGCGTAGAAATAAAAAACCTAAAGTAAACGGAAAGAAACTCTTTTCGTTAGCAGTTAAAAATGGTGTAAAAATGCTAATAAAGAAAAAACCAAATTCATTTAATGATGCATATAAAATAGCTCATAAAGCTGTTCAAACAAGTTTTAAACGGAAAAAATCCCAAGTAAACATACCACGTGTAATCCCACTTCCAAAAATTGGTGGATTCTTACCTCTAATACCCATTTTAACAGCACTAGGTGCTTTAGGAGGTATAGCTTCTGGAGGATCAGCCGTTGCAAAAGTTTTAAATGATCTAAAAAATGGAAAGGAGCAATTAGCTGAAGCTAGTCGCCACAATAGATATATGGAGTCAATAGCTATGGGTAAAGGTCTATTTCTAAAACCATATAAAAAGGGATATGGATTGTTTTTACGACCTCAGTCAAAAAACTAATAAGAAAACTACCTAGGAGACCGCTAACTGACGTTGATTTATGAAAATATTGTGAAAATCTTAAATATTTGAGAGGAATTTTTATGCGAGATTGTTTACCAAAGAAACCATATTCACAAGAATGTGGCATTCTCAATTTGGATGATGCTGATGGTCCCGGTACTCATTGGGTAGCTTATTATAAAAATAAAAACTATAAAGAATATTTCGATAGTTTTGGAAATTTACAACCTCCCTTAGAACTCATCAATTACTTAAAGCCACCAATATATTACAACTATGAACAAAAACAAAAATATAATACAGTTATTTGCGGACAATTATGTTTAGAATTTTTATTTCAAAAATATAACACTACAAATTGTTGATAACTTAATTTAACCATAAAATGAATTGTTATTAAATTATGTTGAAATATAAAAAATGTTTGTTTATCAATGCGTGGGAAAATAATAAATTGTTCTGTGGTTTTTTTTTTTTTTTGATAAGATGTTGTATAAAATATAAAAATGTTTGTTTTTCAATGTGTGGGAAAATAATAAATTGTTCTTCTGTGGTTTTTATTTTTTGATAGCTAGTATCACAAATAAATTGCATTCAAGGGGTTTTTAACAATTTCTTGGTATATATAAGCGCGTTATTATTTTGAAAAATATAGTTTCAAGTTAAATAATCAAACAAATTAAGAAAATGCAGAACAATTTCGTAGGAGAAATGGGAACTCTCGGTAGAAACGCCGATGACTATATCGTTATATGTCCACAACCAACGCTGTACTTAAAAAACACAGATAATGATATGGACAACCATTTGTATTTTCTTCATATTTGGAACCACCCAAGATTTCCTGAAATCTATGGAGGGGCTTTGTTGGATGTGATTGAAAAGTTCTGTGACGAAAACGTCCAGAATATGGATGGCAACACTACACCAAGAACAACATATAAAATATCGGAGTTTATCAACATCGATCAATATAAAAAACGACTGATTGTAAAAGTCGAAATTACAGCTTTGCCATATACAGAAAATGGTAATCATTATGCTAGCGATGAAAATATTTTTTATTGTGAATTAAGTTTTCGTAGGCTAAGAATATATTGTCAAGATATCACATTTGGTTAAAAAATAAAAAAAGCCTTCATTTTAAATGAAAAAATTATTTTGTTGTTTTCTTTAATATATTTTTATTTAATAAATTTAATAAAAAAAAAAATTCTTAATTTTAAATATAAAAATTGTTTTTATTTATTAGCTATAATTAGCTATAATCTATAATGTCCCCATGCAAGGGTATTAACATCATTTCCTAATATATGGCGTTTATCGTCAAAATAACTTAATACAATTTTTTCAATTTCTTGTGTATATATCATATGAATCTTAGATCTAAAAGTAAACATTTTATCATAATAAATTTTCTTATCAAATAAACATTTTCTATAATCATCAATGCTGAGGGACATCAAAGCTGATTTTTTTACCCCTTTAGCTTTTTTGATAACATTATCGCCCACAACACTAATAGAATACATTTTTGACCTCAAACCAATGAATTCCCTCATTATTTTTCCATTATTTTCATCTTTCATGAAACCTAATACCTTTTTATTTCGTTGTTCTATCTCATAAGGATTGTTGGGTTTGTAGTCGGATGTGTCAAATTTTAAATTAATTTCAGGTTTAATGTCATTATAGAAGTCTTCAGTCTTAATTGAATAGATGAAAGAGTCAGTATCCATGTAGCATAAACTTAAGTTCTCTCTAAATTTTGGAAGCATGTAATCATAGTGAAAATCATACATTTTCCATTTAGAGAGTTCAAGAACTACAAACCCTATATAAATTGGTTTATCATATAGGGTATGTATTCTATTAAGTTGTATTGCAGCCATATTTTCAGTAAATCTTGTAGAGCTATGAAAATTTGGTTTAGCAATTAAGCTTCTAGCTCCCAATCTTTTTCCTCTACTTTCCCACTCACAAACAATTTTAACATCTTTCCTCTTATCTACATTCTCCATTGTTTTACCATAGACAGCATTATTTAATAACTTGAAAAAGTTCTTTTCGAAATCATTTTTAGCTTGCGTTCTATGTAAAGTATTTAAATCAATATATTTTTTTAACCATGGAGATTGTTTAAATTTCAAAATTCTATAAATTTTTTTAAGTTTAATTCCATTTTGTAAACATTGTTGCAAGTTTATATAATGAATGATATAATTTGATTTATTATTCAAATCGATTATGAGTTTTTGATGTTTACCTATCGGACTTTTTTTATTTTCTGAACAAAACGGTAAGTCATTATGTAAATCATGCTTTGTAGGAGGAATCTCTAAATCAACTTCTAAAATATACCCTTCATCAGAATCATTAGCATGCTCATCTAACTGAAATGTTGATACATCATCAACCCATTCAAATTTTCCTTCAGGTAAATATTGAGACATTGCCCAACCATATAAATTATTAGCATCTAAATACATGAGATAATTTGAGGGTTTTGTGACATCAAAATCATCCATATATTTATTATTTGCCTTAACATGTCTATTGGAACATTGTACAATACCTCCCCTTATTCCTTTTTGAATGAATTTAATCATATCAATGTCTGTTAGCAGGTCTAATTCAATTTTTGTGTATTTTAACATTGCTCCCCAAGATAGTCCGGGAGCTGTATAAAATTGACAAGGGTCAAGATTATAAATTGATTTGCAGACTTTTCTGAAATTTTCAAAAACATCAGAAAGTAGTAAAACATCTGTTTTCAGATAAAGCTCTAAATAATCATGTAGTGTTGTGCAATAAAAAGTTGACCATACTTTTTGGGCATGTTCATAATCAACAACACTACATTCTTCATTAGTCAATTTATTGAAGAACTTTTCCCTCGCAGGTAAACATTCCTCTTGAAGACGTTCCATTGTATCGAAATAATCATAAGGAAATATACCTTTTTGTTTCAATAGATTGAATTCGTCATCATCGGTAAACGTTGAACGTAAAATACAAAAATCTCTGTCTGATAAATTATTAACTAAGCTTGACAGACTTGAAGCCATAAATCTATAGGAATCTAAAAACCTTAGTTCAACGCTATCACCATCAGCGAAATGTATATATTTTGAAACTGAAACATATATTTCCTTATTTATCGGTACTACGTTTATTCTACCAGGAATCGTTGAAAGTTCTTTAATAAATAAATGACAATCGTATGAAGAAAGATTGTGGAAAAAGATTGGGATGAATTTAGCAATTTTAAAATTTAAATTACAATCGTTATGTGCCGGCCCGCGATATTTTCCCGTTAAATGGCAATGGTCTGCTACTCTGTACTCACTCTAAAAGGTTTTTCACAAATATGGCAGTTAGTGTTTTTGTTTTGAATATCTAACTCTAATGGTGTGAGGAAATTCATTGGTTCTACTTTGTTTAAATAATTATTATAAATTTCCTTAGCATCGCTAACTAAGGTTGTAATAAAATTAGAAGGTGCATCTTCACCTGTATATATTCTAAACTTATCTAAAGAATTATTAAAACTACACTTAATATAATAACTATAGGCGCACGGAATGTGGCTCTGAACTGTTCTTATTGAACCTGAATTTTGAGTGTTTTCTGGTGTTAGAAAACATTCAAAATCCGCATATATTACGAAAGGAATATCTAACTTTTGCTTGAAATTTTGAAATGAAATCTTACTATTTTCTTCATCGGGAACTTTTGTGACAATTCGGCTGCACTCCTGTTTATGGTGTTGTAATTTGTGGCTGGATACCAAATTCTGTAGACAAATATTACATAAAAACATTTGTTCCTTATGCTTTGTCAGTTGATTCCGTAAAAGTCTGAAATTAAAAAAATTAAAAAAAATTAGTTAAAATTCACACAACATTATGTATAAAATATTTACCTTGAAATGTTCTTAATCCAAATGTAATGAAATTTGTCTTCTTCTTGTAGTAAAAGAAGGTTGATGTGAGTACTTCTCTCCTCCTTTGTGAAATAGTACGGTCCAACTATACTTTTAATTTCTTTATCATATCCAAAGACATTGATGCTTATTTCCAGATTATTTTCCTCAAAAATTTTAACATCTTTGACTCTCAACGGAAAGATAAGTCCATCAAAATTGAGAGTTTTACCATTCTCCAAATGTATTATAGAGGATGTTATATTCTCTATATTATACCCCGAACATCTTGTTGGGTGAGTAATGAGAGGATATAAGGCTGATATCATTGCCCATTTGAAACAATATTCATCAGAGTTTTTAACATTTATACAAGCATGTTTCTCCATTAATTTTTTCTGCAATCGAATATATTGTGAGCCTTTTATTGGTTTATATTGATTTATATTAATCTCCAAATGTAAAATTTCGATTAGAGTCCAACCACTGTCACGTTCTTGAAACTCTGACATTTTAGTTATTAAACTATTACGTTTTTCATCAAAAACGGAGTTGAAATCAGTTGATTGTTGAACCATCATCATTTTTGTTTGATGAGATTTTATATCAATTGACATCTCATTTTCACTCATTTTCACGTATTCACAAAACAATTCTAAATTGAATTTAATGTTTAGGTGTTTCTCTAAAATATCTTGAAGAGCTTTTATAACAATTGTTTTAGCCTTATCAAGAAATACTTCAACATTTAATAAACCCTCGTTGGTATTTTTGTATATGAATGACTCTATCCGTTCATTAAATATAGATGAAATTCGAGTTAAATGCTCGTTTACAATTTCACCGCTATTTTTTTTATGGGCATTTGTCCTAATGTGATAAGACCAATTCTTTGTTATAATATCTTTCTTACATGCGCTGCAATAGACATTTGGAATTGTATTTTCTGTAATCGTCTGAAGATTCGGAATATTGTTTAATGTTGCTCCGGCTGCTAGATTTGGAATATTATTTGATGCTGTTGATGTTGATGCAGTTGAAGAAGATGAATTATGTATTTGTCTTTTATGTTGCACTAAATTATCGTTACGAGTAAAACATTTAAAGCAAATATCACATTTGAAATAATGTGATTGTTGGCTTTGATGTTTTACTCTCACGTGTCGGTCCAAATTAAACATTCTGTTGAAGGTTGATTCACACTCATTACACTTAAATGACACCATTTTTTATAAATTATGTTTATTATGTTTTGTTTGATTACCACTTTTGATTTGAAATTGTTTGGAGTAAAAATTTGGTTTTTATACAATTTTTCAAGGTTAAGTTGTTATTTTAATTACTAAAAATTATTTTCCCAAGCATTAAAAGAAGATAAGACAAAACCACAAAAAAAACAATTTTTTAATGTCAATTTATTATTTTTCCCAGACGTTGAAAGGAGATAAGGCAAAACCACAAAAAAAAAAAAAAAAAATTTTTTTAAGGACAAGTTATTTTGATAAGAGGGACATAGGGACGGGGGGATAGGGGACGGGGGGATGAGGGGATGGGAGGTAGACCCGGAAAAAAAAAACTTTGATATTTTCCCAGGTACTGAAAAACAAAATTTTATTATTTTATACAACTGCTTATCAAAAAAAAAAAAAATAAAAAATAATAAAATAAACAAAACCGCAAGACGCACGCGCCAAAACCGCAAGCACGCGACAAAACCGCAAACCACAAACCACAAAACCATAAAAAACCGCAAACCACAGCACGTGCCAAAACCACAAGCACGCGACAAAACCGCAAGCATGCGACAAAACCACAACTATGACTCATGGTTGCTCCTGCTCCTGGCTCTGAATCCCCATATTATAACTACTGAAATGGCATTCGTTTTGTGTAAAGTGAAATATTTTCTAATAATTGAAAATGTTTGAAAAAATTTTGAATTTTCTAAATAAAATTTAATAAAAATGTGAAAAAATAAACAAAAATGTGAAAAATAGTGATTGTGAGTGATTTAATGCTACTTGAAATTTTTTCAAAACGACTTTGGTTTTGGCATTCTAGTAAAATTAGTGCGTACAGTATGGTCAAAGAGTGAAATGCATAAAAAGGTAAAAAATTAATTTTGTTGAGAATGGTTTTTATATTTATTTTTACATAATTCCATATTTTTATTTTTACAGATTTTCGTTTATCTATTTTTTTAATTTTTACCGTTTCTTCCTTTCTTTTTTTTCCGATTTCAAATTTTTCATTATGTAATTTTTATTTAAAATTTTTCTTTCTATTTTTTTGTACAGATTTATATTTTTAAAATTTTTTCACTTTTATGTTTTTAGGTAATACCTTCGAAACCAGTAGTCGTGTTTTGTTTGCACACGAATAAAAAAATAAACGACAAGTTTCGACAAGATTTCGATTGCAACCAAACAGGGACGTAACCAGAAAAAAATTTCGGGGGGGGTTTTCACAAATTTTTTCACAAACTAAAAAACGCTTTTTTCAAAATAAATTTTTTGATTTTTCATAAAAAAAGGTGTAATAAAAAAATTTTAAAAAAATCCTGAAGTGGAGTTTATGAGAAAAGGATTTGTTCTAAAATCGACGTATTGTGTTCATATATTTCGAGGGGGGGCCTAAAGCCCTCAAAACCCCCCTCCCCTTCATGGGTATGTCACTGCTTTCATTTTAAACACACTTTCATTTGATTCACAGGAAATTTCGAATAACTTTAAACTTTCACAAGCTGTTTCACTTTGATGTAAATGTAAACCGTGATATTCGAAGATTAATAACGAATGCTAAAACTGGAATTTTTCCATTTTTTGGTACACGAAAGTTTTTAATACAATAAAATACCCAGGAGATACGGAACTTTCTCTTAAATTCTTTTAAATTTCATAACTATTCCATACATTTTTCTATTACTTCATAGATTTCGGGGGGGGGTTCGAACACCCCAAACCCCCCCCCCCCCTGGTTACGTCCCTGCAACCAAAACACGAATAATGAATGCATTCATTGACCGATGTTATTAAAAGTGATTGGCATAATTACATTTATGCAAAACTATTTATAATAATAAAGTGCTACTTAAAAAAAATTAAGATTGGGTTTTTTTTGCGAAAATAGTTTTTAGATTTACCGAAAGCTAGTATGTAGCTAAGTCATAGTAATTGGTTCTTAACTGGATACATGTATTGTATAGGGGCCAATTTTCCAACGCTAGGAAGGAGCTAGATCGTAGTGGCTACTTCCGAGCTGACCGGAGGTAATGCAGAGGTGGAAGCAGGTAGCTTCCTCCAATGACAACGCAATGTTAAATTCGCCACTTTACCACATGTGAAAGAGATTTGGGTGCGACCAGTACCCCCTACTGCATAACTAGTTCGGAACCATTTTGGAACTAGACCCATTTCTTGCAGGGAAGCTTAAGAATACAGGAGAAATGGACAAACACAATGAACTTTAAAAAAGACATAGATAACATTAAACAATCGTACGCAGTGGTGATCGTTGTTAACCAAAAAATAGTTACCAAATACAATATAATTTTAGTGATGTAAATTAATGTAAGTGCAATATTAATAAGTATAAACAAAGCTGGGCATTGACTAGTTAATTAGTTAATAGTTAATTAACGAAGTTAAATTTTTGGTTAACTTTTAACGTTTCAGTTAATTTCGAAAACCATTAACTTTTTCATTTAGTTAAGTTAAATTTCTTCGATTAACTAGCATTAGTTAACTTTAAAACGAAAAAATTTTTTTACTATGGAATGTAAAAAAAACTGATACTGACATTTAATTTAAAAATTATTTCACAAAACAATTAAATACACAAGCCGATATATTTCGAAGTGATCTATATTCTATTTTTATGTATGAAAGGACCATCCTAACACAATGGCGTTTTCAGCCATCACGGGAGGTTTACATCGACAGGATGTTTACATCGTATTTTCCATTTCTCAAATTTCTCCAAATACCCAAAAGCTGAGAACGCCATTGTGTTTAGAATGGGCTGTGATATTTGTTCTTAACCAAACATCATTCGTTTCATTCTTATTATTTAATATTCTAATAAAATTTGTATGCCTCTGTATGAATATAAATAAATTGTTTCATACACAAAATTTCGCCTTTGATAAAAATTTTGATAATTTATTTTAAAGCAAATTCGCATATAGAAATCGGGAAAAAGGTTCTCTGAGTGCAGGCATTCAATTGAATATAGTTAAAATGTTTATATGTAGTCCTTTTCTTTATTATTTTTGTTAAATATGTTAAATGTAAATTCTTATAAAAAAAAAAAAAAAAAAATTAAAAAAAAAAAAAAAATAATTTGTTATTACTGTTTCCACGTTTAAAAAGGTCCTGATGATGATTGACAACGTTAATCGAAATATCGAATAAATAAAAAAGCAAAAGTTAAAACTTGTTTTAATTTTTTGACACGGCCAAAGCCTACAACAACGATTAAATAAAATGTTTTTGTTAAATGTTTTTTGTAAAAAAAATTTTTTTTTTGTTTTCTATAGAAAATTTAACTATTTAATTTAACTTTTTAACGAAGTTAACTTTTCGACGAAGTTAACTTTTTAATTTAACGAAGTTAAATTTTTGATTAACTTTTACTGGGTTAACGAAGTTAAATTCTCGATTAACTATGCCCAGCTTTGAGTATAAACAAGTGTAATTGAGTTTTTGTTCTTTTTTGTTTATATAAAGTATTATTGTTATTTTAGATTTAATAAAGAAAGAACCCTGAAGAAGATGCCAATAAAGCATCGAAACGTTGGTAAAATAATGAATTAAATATTTTTAATTGCATATGCATCTACGACCAATAAGCCCAAATTGAAAATAAAAATTTTTAAAAAAAAAATGTTGTTAAAAAAATTCTATAAATTCAGGAGCATTTTTGATCAACACAAAAACACACATTTTTGCATCAAAAAAAAAATGTTATAGCCCCCAGGAAAAAAGTTAGAAAAGTAGATCAGTTGTCAACTAGGATTTTCTTGATAAGTGTCCTGGTAGTCATCATAGAATGGGGTCCAATAGACCTTTTCAATAGTAATCAAGTTGATATTCTTAAAATTTTGGTAGTCACTCAAAATTACTACAAAAGGCTGTCGCTAATTATCGAATTTCTAACTTTTTTTTTTGGACCGCTTACCGTTTGCCCAGCCTTGGCCGTTACCATATGGTAACACTCGTCACAACCCTAGCCAAATTACGTAATAAAATATATATTTGTTTAAAACTACTTTTTTTTTAATTCTTAAAAGTTTAGCAATGTTTTAAGATTTATTTTGTAAAAAAAATGTATATCGACCAATTTTTTTAAACCCAAAAGTTTAAAAAAAAAAAAAATGTTGTTAAAAAAATTCTATAAATTCAGGAGCATTTTTAATCAACACAGGAAAAAAGTTAGAAAAGTAGATCAGTTTTCAACTAGGATTTTCTTGATAAGTGTCCTGGTAGTCATCATAGAATGGGGACCAATAGACCTTTTCAATATTAATCAAGTTGATATTCTTAAAATTTTGGTAGTCACTCAAAATTACTACAAAAGGCTGTCGCTAATTATCTGTCCGTCACTGTATATAATATGTATCTACACCTACACCAAAATACTGCTTAGGTTTTCAATAACATAAGAAATATCTCCATATGAACTGAAATTGGAAAGGTCCTCGTCATCATTTCATTTGACATACACAACCTTCATGGCTGTAAAAGAGGTGTACGATGAAGACCATAGGAAGTACCTCCTTCATCTTCCTCCTAATCATCTTGTCCAGCCGGATAAAATTATGCTCTCCTAAATGTCTTCATCGTAATGTAAATTTGTCAAAAAACAATTGAGTAAGTTTCAGCTGGTCGAAGTAAACCTATATATACCATACACCCTTCCATCTGAGACCTGGTCGCCATCTTCCGCTCATTCCACCGACGGTACTCACATGTGCTCCATTTAGTAGTACTTTTTTACGTTCATCAGATCGGCATGACCTAGCCATCTTAGACGTGGATTTTGTATGCGTCATGATGTCATGTCATGATCAGGGTATTGCTCATATAGCTTTTGCGGCACTCACCATCGATGCCAAGCGGACAATATATCTAACGGAGAATTTGTTACAAAACTCGATTTTTACTTGTATGGATGGTAGGCGTGGCAGTTGTTCGATTTCGCCCATTTGCAATACCAACTCCTTCTAGGACCTCCAAAGGATAAATTCAATGTTTGGACCGCCTAGCTTTCATTTAGCTCCTTCAATAGCCCATACCAATCAAAATAACGGACAGACATACGGATATGTCTAAATCAACTTAAGAGGTGCTGATAATTTTTCATAAGTGCACCAAGTACATAACCACACTTTAAAGTCAATTTATAGATAAAATATATTTAACTTTATATGAAGAAAGCTAAAAAAAATATATTTCTAACCAATATATAGATACAATTTACCTCATTTTACAAAAAATACTCAAATATGTACGCAAATATGTCTAAAACACGTACAAAAAATAATTTTAAATCTGAATATTAAAAAAAAATTTTTAATAATTATATTAAGTACACAAATACACTTTCAAATCAATATACAAATAAAATATATTTAATTTTACATAAAAAAAGCTCATACAAACAATTTCAGTAAGAAAATTTAAATTTGCTAGGGTTGTGACTTTTTATGGCAATGAAAAATATTCTTACTGGAAAGGTCGTTTTTTTTCGCTGTTTTTGCCCACTTTTTAAAAACACTATTTTTCAATTATCCGTTACGACCGCTACTGACGAGCGATTGCTTAGAGTTATATATCAAAAGAAAGACCAAAGTATGCTTTATTAACATCAAAAAACGGATTAGTAATATTCGATCAAATATTTTTGTAATTGCACATACCGTAGAGCGCTATCAGCGTTACAATATGGGCACGCTCGTCATGAATGGGTTAAACAACTTTTTTCGCAATTCGTTTTATTTTTTTAGCATCATCAACATTTTTTCGAAAAGTGGAATACGTGGTACTCGAGCAGCAACCTTGTTATTCTGACATTGTTGTAATCCTTTTTGACAATGGCAATGACGTATTTAAATTTTTATAAAAATTTGTCGAAAATATGTATGAAAAATACAAAAAATGAGAAAATAAGGATGAAATATAAAAATGTGGAAAATATGGATTTAAGCCTGAAAATGTTAAAAATATGGATTTAAACATTTTATATTTAAATAAATATAAAAATTAGCCTTGATCATTAGAACAATTACATGTAAAATTGAAGATCTTTAATATATTATAATTGGTATCACGAATGTTAAGTTACAGAATGTGAACAGTTGCAAAATGGTTACAGCATATATTTTGCACATTAACAGGTCTATTCTGACATTGAGTCACAGTTGATTGTGCCTTAGCTTTTTTGACTTTTCTTGTGATCGGATTTTTGTGACTGATTCTGAATCAGCGATCACAAGAAAAAAAGCTCTGAAATTCACCACATTGAGGCTGTTGATTCTTCTTCTTCTTCAAACAAAACAAAGGATAGTGATGTATAAGTTCGAAAGCTTTCGAGACGGGAAATTATATGAACATTTTTTGTGATTACTTGATACTTTTACTCGATGCATCGATATACTTCTATAAAATGTAATAAACCCGAACTAATTATTCACAAAAAATTTAACTGACGTCACCTGACACGTCTTAAAAAATAGTAATAACTTCTGAGTACCGAATACTTCTGGAAACAAGTACTCATATGTACCCAAAAAGTCAAAAGAAAATACTGAACTATTCGAAGATGGCGCAAAAAGCGGAGAAGTAACAATTGAGTAAGTTTCAGCTGGTCGAAGTAAACCTATATATACCACATAAGGTTTTTTGAACAATACCGTTTTTTGAATTTATCCAACCATCCCGTAATAGCTTCAAACTCTTCGTATCCCAATAAATAAACTTAATTCTTTTTTTCTTTTGGGCATCCCATAATAATGTTTTACATTTTTCTCGGCGCACAGTGTTATTAATAAAAATAAAAGAAAATTGTTTGAAAAAATTCATAATATAGAGACAAAAACGCATGAGAGTACAATTTTTACAATTTTTTTGTAGAGAAAAATTCACTGTATGGAAATTAATTATAAGGAGATCAAAATACACCAAAAGTAGCACTAAAAATCAATTCATTGTAGAGAGAGCTTCATTGTATAGAGTTCACTACAGGGAAGTTTGACTGTATTCCCTACATTAAACAACTGAGTAAGTTTCAGTCGGGCAAATCCGACTTATATATACCCCACACCCACTGGGCCATATTGGATCCGCCATCTTGAATTTAGCAATATCGACATCAAATTCGAAATCAGCGACCCCAAAAACGCCCCTATACAAAATTTCATACTGTTTTGATGAAATCTCCAAGTTTCGGTAGCCATATTGGTTCCACCATCTTGAATTTTGAAATTCCGACATCAAATTCGAAACCCCAAAACCTTCCTATACAAAATATTATACTAATTTGATGAAATCTTTAAATTTTAACAGCCATTTTGGATCCGCCATCTAAAATTTTTAAATTCCGACATCAAATTCGAAATCAGCGACCCCAAAAACCCCTAGATATAAGTTTGGAACTATTTGTTGATTGATTTTAACTGTCCCAAAATTTAAAAATAAATTGGATAAAAGCCTTGTCGCAAAAAAAAAATAATAATTCGAAACACTCTGTGTGGAAAGCATTCATGTATCAGTATTGATTCCGTAGAATCCTAATGCTTATTATTTTAGTGTTAGTGGGATGGAGTTAGTAGTATGTGTTTGATACCCCAAACGTTGATTTACCTTAAATGCAATGCATTTTGCTTTTATAAAAATAGTTCGAAAACATATTATTTCAACATTTTCCACGAGGTTCAAACCCTGGGATATTTGAAAGGTTTCTAGCTAGTAGATCTGTGACTCATTCGACATTAGCCGTATATACTCCATTGAAGTTACACGTTTGATACGTGATATAGCAAATTCAAAAATTTAAAATCAATTCCGAAAGTTCAAGTTACTTTAAATAAATTTAAATAAAACCGGAGGAACGAATCGGAATAGCAATTGGCCGATCTTTAAGGATAAGACGAATTCCCCCTGAAATTAATTTCCATGCGACCCCCCAGGAGCTCATTTCTATAAGCAATATAGTTCCCAGGTCAGTAGCAAATTTGAGTCAATTACTAGGTATAATTAGTAATTAGTCAAATTAGTTCAACCTTGTTATTAATTAGACGAAAATAAGATATCGAAGCCTAGCATTTGCACATTTTCTTGGTTCGGGAAAGGCCACGCAATATTCTCTTCCATAAATTCTTCGCGTTGCACGCATTGTTGGGAGTCATATCGATATCGAGACGTATGTACATCAGCTACCTGCGACGCCTAGCTTAGTCGTCAATTAAAGCTCAGTTGCAGTTTACAAATTTGGATAAAAAATCATATCGCAGCGACATTTTCAATAAATAAATAAACCAAAGTGTTAAGTAAAATTAATTTAATGAAATTAATTACATGTTTGTAATTTTAGTTTAAAGTAAATAACAAGATTTTCACTAAAATGCTAATTTCGTAAAATTAAATTAAAAGTTATCATTAAGGTGCACTAATGTTCATAATGATATAAAAGGTGACTTTAATGGACTTTATGAATTTACACACACACAAGCGCCGTTTAGGGAGCCGGAGTAGACAATTGAAATTTACGATAAACTCTCAGCTGTAATGTTAAATTGTATTCTCATGATCGGTTTACATGATCGCTGTCGTATTGAATTGTGTTGATAATAAATATCAAACAGTCAGATTAACAAATTTCATTTATTCGTCTCTGCTGTTAAATAAGTTAACATTTTGCTGTTAAGATAACAGAATAATTGTTACAGAGCATTTCAATCGATATTTGATTTCAGAACAATGGTATTTTACACTAACATGATCATTAGCAGGGCTGATTTTTATATGGACGAAAAACTTGTAAATATGTATGGAATATGTACGATAAAATAACTGAAATATGGACGAAAAAGTAAGAAATATTGACGATAGTTTTAATTATTTTTTTTGTTTTTGATGTATTTATTTACATTTTGCGGAGCTCTCGGTTTCATTTGAAAGCTGAGTTCAATAGCTAACAAAAAATTAAAACGGAACTCAAAAATTTCGAAAAACTATTTTGGCAGTCGTTCTAGCAAAAGTCTCGAAAATTGACAATTCGAAAATGAAGCATAAACACAAGGGCCAATATTCATAGTCAAATTAAGTTAAGTTAATCCATTAATGACGAGAGCGAAATTTTTGGAATTTTTTCAGGAATACCTAAAAATTACCTAAGAAACGAATTTCTTTTTTTTTTTTTTTTTTTTTAACTACATAAAATTTATTTATTGAATCTTCTAAAATAAAAAAATTAGAACTAACAATAACTTTGAACAAAATAATTAGACATTACATAACAGATTTAACATAGTACTAGTTGACCTTATCCACTGATTTGGACAACTTAATGTATGTATCAAGGCGATGTAGGCGTTGACTGGATGTCGGCATCTACAGGATGTCGGCATAGACGAACGGCTGCATCGACGAGGGTGTCCCTGAACTATCTATTCAAAGGCAATAGAATAATTTCGTTTTAGACGTAAGGGTCGGGTGGGTTTTATTAAGGTTCGAGCTAGAATATTAGGGTGCAATTTTAGCTTATCTGCATACTTTGTATTACGTTTCGGTATCTCTGTGGATGTGTTCATTTTTTATAAACCATGGCGCTCCAAGTATTTGTCGCAGAATTTTTGACTGCATCCTTTGCAGTTTCTCAACATTTGATGGAGATGCTGTCCCCAGAGCTCGACCCCATATGACCACATGGGTTTAATTATACTTTTGTATAACAGGATTTTATATGTGGTGTTGAGTTTTGATTGCTTCGAGAGGAGCCAATTTAATTCGAGTTTTTTTAATTTTATTTGTGTAATTTTAGCTGCGATGTGCTTTTTCCATGTGAGTCTGCGATCGAGATGCATACCAAGATATTTGGTTTCAGTACATTGTGGTATTTCACTATTATTTATTGTAAGCATGGATCAAGTGTCTTTCCTTAGGGTGAAGGTTATATGTGCACTCTTAGACTCGTTGACTCTAATTCTCCACTTTGATAGCCAATTCTGTAAAGTGTTCAAATGTTGTTGCACGTGTTGTGATGCCATTTTAGCGTCTGAGTGCGAGCACAATATTGCGGTGTCGTCGGCAAATGTTGCGATGAGGGTCTGATCATAAATGGGCATATCAGCTGTATAGAGTATATACAGGAGGGGTCCGAGGACGCTGCCTTGGGGTACACCGGCAAGAATATCAAATCTACTAGAAACGAAACTTTTATGTTTAACTACAAATTTTCTGTGGGTCAAGTAGTTGTCAAGCAAAACGTGCATGCTTGCGGGTAATAGTTTCTGTAGTTTGGATATCAATCCTCTATGCCATACCTTATCAAAGGCTTGGGTGATGTCGAGGAATACTGCTGAGCAGTATTGCTTTTTCTCGAACGTTTTTTTGATCAATTCAACAATGCGATGAACCTGTTCAATTGTGCCGTGCTTTTCTCTAAATCCGAATTGGTGATTGGGTATTACATCTTCAGCGAGTATTGTGGGTAACATCATTTTTATCAGAATTTTCTCAAAAAGTTTTGATAGGGTAGAGAGTAAGCTTATTGGGCGATATGAACTCACGTTTGTAGGGTCTTTTCCCGGTTTTGGGATCATCGTGATCTGCGACAGCTTCCAGTCAGTTGGGTAGTGACCTATTCTTAATATAGCATTATATATATGCAATAAGTGACTAACAGCAATTGATGGCAGCTCTTTCACCATTTTAGCCGTTATTAAGTCATGTCCTGGAGCTTTTTTTGGGTTCAACTTGGCAATATCGTCCATAAGTGCTTTTCTTCTGATGAGTAGTGGGTTATAGTTTGGCCTGGTTGCGAGCTGTGGTAACGGGTAATTTGCATTTGGGGGGTTGGGAGTTAATACATTTTGTAGGTGACTTGCAAAAGCAGTACCTTTTTCGGCATCACTTCTCGCCCAGTCTCCGTTGGGTAAACGAATTGGCGATTCTGCAATAATGGGTCGTTTTAAATTTTTTCTGGCACGCCAAAGTGAGTAATTTGTTGAGCTCGTCGGAGTAAGATTTTCCATGAATTGATGCAGATCATTCTCGTTTTTCGCCCTCAATTCATTTTGTAGTATTCGTGTAATGAGGGTCAGCTTTTTTTTCAAATAGGGTGATCTGAACTTTTGCCAATCACGCCTTATTGATCTCTTAAGAGCGCAGCTATATTTTGTGGCACAAATTCCTTTTTTTGGGTAGTGTTATTGGTTTTTGGGGTCGCTGCCAGTGCGGCGTTTGTAAGCAGAAGGGTAAAGTTACGCACTGCCACATTCAGTTGCTCCTCAGTTTTCAGTGACACATGTAGGGTAATGTGTGAACTTATATATTTTCTGAATTTAAGCCAATTCGTATGGATACTGGTGAGTTTGTCGGGTGGGTTGACTTCTGAATTTGGCTCATATTTGACTGTGATAATAGTGGGTGTGTGATCAGACGAGAGTTCCACTGAAGACTCAATGGTTAGTTGAGTTCGTTTAAGGGTCTTGATTACTGCAAAATCAATAACATCTGGAATTTTGCGTCTGTCCGATGGCCAGTATGTTGGCGTGCCTGACGAAACCACATCAAGGCCGAGTTTGCTGGTAGTATTCCATAGTAGTCTTCCTTTGGGTGAAATCAGACGAGAGCCCCAATAAGTGTGTTTGGCTTTAAAATCTCCAGCTACGAGAAATTTTGGGCCAAGGGTTGCAAAAAATGTCTGAATTTGCTGTTCAGTTATTTTGGAGCTGGGTGGACAGTATATTGCAGATATTGTCAATCCTTTTATGTACTCATCAAGATAAATACTGGTGGCTTGCAAGTACTCGGTGCAAAATTCCTGTAAAACATAGTGTTTGATTCTGTCCTTAATTAGAATCGCTGATCCACCTCGTGCTTTACCACCTGGGTGTTTAGTGTCATACAACTTGTATCCGGGTATGTTAAAAAAGTGTTTTTGGGTCAAATGAGTCTCTGAAATTAGCATTACATCTATACAGAATGAATTGAGGAATTGAATGAGTTCCAATTTATGTTGGCATAAGCCGTTCGCGTTCCAGAAGGATATTTTTATCGCATTCATGGCTTATTTTTTAAAAGGGTCTGGATTAGCAGGTTTTGATTGTGTATCATTTCCTGCATCATAGTTTGCATGCCGTTCATAAACTGCGACATGTTTTGCATAAACATCTGTAGTGTTTGTTCAAGGCCAATGTTCTGTTGGGCCGGTTGAATAACTGGAGGGTGTTGGGTATATCCTTTGAGTACATTTGCGTATGAAAATTGTTGTTGTTGTGATGCGGCGTTAGCACCATTTCCTTGGGGTGGTGGGTATGATTTCATCTGCGCAAAATTGGCTGGAGTAGGGTTTGACCTCTTTGTAGCTGTTGCGCTTAAGGGCTTCGGTTCGGTACTAACCTTATTTTTAAGGGTTTTGTAGACTGAACACCCTCTGTAGTTGGCAGTGTGATTTCCATCGCAGTTACTACAATGTCTAACATTTACGTCTTCTCTCGGTTTTGGGCACAATTGGGTCTGGTGAAGGTCACCACAAATAACACAAACACTGGGAAGTGTACAATATTTTTTCGAATGACCAAATTCTTGGCAGTTTTGGCATTGTATTGGGCCACGACGTTTATGCGGCTCCTCAACACTGACTCTACGGTGTAGTAAATATCGCAAATTGTATATAGGGTGGGTTTCACTTTTTTGCAGAGTCTTAGGGTCAAATTCCAGTTCAATGCGGAAAAGTGGTTGGGGTAATTTTTCCTTGTTTAGAATGTTAGACACAGATCTAACTTGGAATTTTAATGCAATTAATGCCTCTTTTACATCGCCACATTCGACAAACGAGTCTACACCTCTTAGAACAACCGATAGACCTTTGCTACTTTTGAGCTGGTATGTGTAATAGCTCTTTTTACACTTATCGAAATGATCCACAATTTTGCGAAAATCTGCCTCATTATAAATTTGTATTTTTGTTTCATGGATGGCGCCCTTGAGAATAGCCATCACATGAAATCTATTGGCACCTACAATTTGTGTTATCAGAGTCACAAGGGAATTCGAGATTTTTTCTCTGAGATAAATTGGTGGCGGCTTTGACGTCTTGGGTTTAGGGTCTGAATTATCCTCTTCATATAATAGGGAGTATCTATTTTGCCCAAGATTTATGGGCTGTATACTCGGCTTTGTCTTTAAAACCTTAGGCGTATTCGTATTTTTGGGAGGGGTCGTTTTGCGCTTTTGCAATGTAGGGTCTGGCTTTTGCAGGTAGCGGTGCATGCCAGTCTGCACTGCCGCACGTGGAGTGTTTTTCTCTGTAGTGTTTGCGCCAATTGCATTACTCGTATTTGCCGACTGAGGCTTATACAAGGGGTTTTTGTTCTCAAAGAACTTATTTGCAGGGTCTTTATTTTCAGTGAATATCTTAACAGGGTCTGGCCTAAGAGTATTAGTAGTAATTGTACTTGCCAAATTTGTTTGTGTTGCTAAAAACGCCGTCATATTAGCTGCCTGCTGGGTGTAGGGTGTTGGAGTTTGACACTGCTTGCTCCATGAGAGAGAGCCCGATGGCGATGCGGGAGAGTTAGCAAAGAGTACCTCTGATCGATTCTTTGCTATAGTTGTTTCTGCACTATTCATGGCGGGGAGGTAACAATGACAGGTTGCGATGCATTCGCACTGCTCGCACCTGTTGGTTGCATGGCAAAAGCTTTTATTTGTGAATTTGCCGTGTTTTCACTAGCACTAGCTGATGCTGATTCAAGCTCTTGTTTTGAGCGGGATGTTGAATTCTCTGTAAGAGAATTCCTTGTTTTTTGGGGAGAATGATTCACTGACATAATTTTTCACACAAATCTTTTTTATTTGTTTGCACTCTTTTTCTTGAAATTGTTTTAGCGTCTATTTCGCATAATTTTTGGAGGGTTTTGTTATTGTTTCACAATGTTATTTATTATTTCTGCGGGACCGATTAAAACGCGTCCGTTCGATAAAATCTAACGTTCGTGAATTTCTAACGAATTTCTAACTTTTTTTTTTGGACCGCTTACCGTTTGCCCAGCCTTGGCCGTTACCATATGGTAACACTCGTCACAACCCTAGCCAAATTACGTAGTAAAATATATATTTGTTTAAAACTACTTTTTTTTTTAATTCTTAAAAGTTTAGCAATGTTTTAAGATTTATTTTGTAAAAAAAATTTATATCGACCAATTTTTTTAAACCTAAAAGTTTTAAAAAAAAAAAAATTTTGTTAAAAAAATTCTATAAATTTTAATCAACACAAAAACACACATTTTTGCATCAAAAAAAAAATGTTATAGCCCCCAGGAAAAAAGTTAGAAAAGTAGATCAGTTTTCAACTAGGATTTTCTTGATAAGTGTCCTGGTAGTCATCATAGAATGGGGACCAATAGACCTTTTCAATATTAATCAAGTTGATATTCTTAAAATTTTGGTAGTCACTCAAAATTACTACAAAAGGCTGTCGCTAATTATCTGTCCGTCACTGTATATAATATGTATCTACACCTACACCAAAATACTGCTTAGGTTTTCAATAACATAAGAAATATCTCCATATGAACTGAAATTGGAAAGGTCCTCGTCATCATTTCATTTGACATACACAACTTACATGGCTGTAAAAGAGGTGTACGATGAAGACCATAGGAAGTACCTCCTTCATCTTCCTCCTAATCATCTTGTCCAGCCGGATAAAATTATGCTCTCCTAAATGTCTTCATCGTAATGTAAATTTGTCAAAAAACAATTGAGTAAGTTTCAGCTGGTCGAAGTAAACCTATATATACCATACACCCTTCCATCTGAGACCTGGTCGCCATCTTCCGCTCATTCCACCGACGGTACTCACATGTGCTCCATTTAGTAGTACTTTTTTAGGTTCGTCAGATCGGCATGACCTAGCCATCTTAGACGTGGATTTTGTATGCGTCATGATGTCATGTCATGATCAGGGTATTGCTCATATAGCTTTTGCGGCACTCACCATCGATGCCAAGCGGACAATATATCTAACGGAGAATTTTCCTACCACAATTCCCGTGAAATTGGGTAACATTTGTTACAAAACTCGATTTTTACTTGTATGGATGGTAGGCGTGGCAGTTGATCGATTTCGCCCATTTGCAATACCAACTCCTTCTAGGACCTCCAAAGGATAAATTCAATGTTTGGACCGCCTAGCTTTCATTTAGCTCCTTCAATAGCCCATACCAATCAAAATAACAGACAGACATACGGATATGTCTAAATCAACTTAAGAGGTGCTGCTAATTTTTCATAAGTGTTCCAAGTACATAGCCACACAATTTATAGATAAAATATATTTAACTTTATATGAAGAAAGCTAAAAAAAATATATTTCCAACCAATATATAGATACAATTTCCCTCATTTTACAAAAAATACTCCAATATGTACGTAACTATGTATATAAACACGTACAAAAAATAATTTTAAATCTGAATATTCAAAAAAAAATTTTTAATAATTATATTAAGTACACAAATACACTTTCAAATCAATATACAAATAAAATATATTTAATTTTACATAAAAAAAGCTCATACAAACAATTTCAGTAAGAAAATTTAAATTTGCTAGGGTTGTGACTTTTTATGGCAATGAAAAATATTCTTACTGGAAAGGTCGTTTTTTTTCGCTGTTTTTGTCCACTTTTTAAAAACACTACTTTTCAATTATCCGTTACGACCGCTACTGACGAGCGATTGCTTAGAGTTATATATCAAAAGAAAGATCAAAGTATGCTTTATTAACATCAAAAAACGGATTAGTAATATTCGATCAAATATTTTTTTAATTGCACATACCGTAGAGCGCTATCAGCGTTACCATATGGGCACGCTCGTCATGAATGGGTTAAACAACTTTTTTCGCAATTCGTTTTATTTTTTTAGCATCATCAACATTTTTTCGAAAAGTATTTACATTGTGAACCTCAATTATGCAACTCTGAATACGTGGTACTCGAGCAGCAACCTTGTTATTCTGACATTGTTGTAATCCTTTTTGACAATGGCAATGACGTATTTAAATTTTTATAAAAATTTGTCGAAAATATGTATGAAAAATACAAAAAATGAGAAAATAAGGATGAAATATAAAAATGTGGAAAATATGGATTTAAGCCTGAAAATGTTAAAAATATGGATTTAAACATTTTATATTTAAATAAATATAAAAATTAGCCTTGATCATTAGAACAATTACATGTAAAATTGAAGATCTTTAATATATTATAATTGGTATCACGAATGTTAAGTTACAGAATGTGAACAGTTGCAAAATGGTTACAGCATATATTTTGCACATTAACAGGTCTATTCTGACATTGAGTCACAGTTGATTGTGCCTTAGCTTTTTTTGACTTTTCTTGTGATCGGATTTTTGTGACTGATTCTGAATCAGCGATCACAAGAAAAAAAAGCTCTGAAATTCACCACATTGAGGCTGTTGATTCTTCTTCTTCTTCAAACAAAACAAAGGATAGTGATCTTCGAAAGCTTTCGAGACGGGAAATTATATGAATATTTTTTGTGATTACTTGATACTTTTACTCGATGCATCGATATACTTCTATAAAATGTAATAAACCCGAACTAATAATTCACAAAAAATTTAACTGACGTCACCTGACACGTCTTAAAAAATAGTAATAACTTCTGAGTACCGAATACTTCTGGAAACAAGTATTCATATCTACCCAAAAAGTCAAAAGAAAATACTGAACTATTCGAAGATGGCGCAAAAAGCGGAGAAGTAAGTATTTTTGGAAAATTTTTTATTTTTCGTCATTATGTATTAATTGTGGTTTTATTTTCATCCTTAGACCTTGTAAAATCGAGCGGACGCGCCATTGAGCAGTAGGCACTGATAAACTGGAGAAATTATAAAATGTTAAAATGTGAATCTAGGTTAAAAGTCGATTCAGCCCTAACAAACAACAAAAAAATTTCATTGTATTCTTTTAACATTTCTTTGTTGTTTGTTTGGACCGACCTTTCACCGATTTCAAAATACCCTTGCAACAATTTCTGCCAGCAAGAAATTTTTTTAAAAACTGAAATTAAGTTTTTTGTTTCTTTGGTAAATATTGATGCCTTGCACAATCATGTGATGTGCATTTTGATGGAAATGCAGTTTTTGGTATTTTTGGATTCCTGCGAAGAATCTATATCGAATAAACTATTGTGGAAATCGAAAAAGTAATTGAAAAACAAGAATATAAAATTCATTTCCATGCTAATTTTAACTTTTTTCGGGAAATTTATTATTTTGTGACACCTGTTGGGGATGCCCTGTTTAGCAGACAACAACTTTTATGACAATTGATACTAAAAGAGCTTTTTCAAATCGTTCGGAATACCAAATTGTATTAATTGTGACTACGCTAGAATATACCTGTAAATTTTAAATTATAAAATACAATTTTTCTGCTTGAATATG
Organism: Heteromyza rotundicornis; assembly: GCA_951394025.1. Classification (NCBI taxonomy): domain Eukaryota; kingdom Metazoa; phylum Arthropoda; class Insecta; order Diptera; family Heleomyzidae; genus Heteromyza; species Heteromyza rotundicornis. Next base: position 42,453,957 of record OX596011.1, read on the forward strand.
AATATCTAAGCTTATTAATGAAGACCTAGTAGCCGTTCATTGTTATAGGGAATTCTCGCATATGCACACTTATGGTTTCGAGAATACATGGTTGGGTGGGCATAAGGGATAGTGACATCTGATCCCAGGGTGCTCTATTCTGTTGTTATTGTAGCTGTAGGTTCAGCTTACATTCTATAATTTCACAGATATTTGGTTTGGTTTTTTTAGAGTTTTAGAGTAGTTCTTTTTTATAACGATATTCGGTATTGGAGTAGCAAAAACTAACTCCCGGTTGCCGGCGAGCTAGACCCATAACAACGTGCGAAAGGCTACCACCCACTACTGAGTCCAAACATCCTGTCGTTACATATTTAAGCAAAATATAAGCGAACACACGATTTACACTTAGTAGGAGTGGCAGTCGACCGATTCCGCCCATTTTACACCGATTTCACAGTGTACTTTTTTTTAGGTAAAAGTGGCAAAAAATCTGTAACTTTTGAATAGATGCATATTTTTTTAAATTTTTTTGTTTTATTTTGTAAAGAAATGAGGCGCCTACCAATTTTTCAAAACAAAGAATTTAATTCGTTCATGGTGGCTTTACAGAGTGACTCCAAACTCTCATATCGAAGTACAAAATTTAAGAAATTTTAAGTTTGAAGTGATATTTAAATTATAAAATTAATAGCATAAAATATAAATTAAACAAAAGCAAAAAAAAAATTGTAAATTAACAGTTTTCCAATTAAAACAATGTTGTTCTACAAATATTTTTTATAACTTTTAACCAGAGCTGTGCGGAACTGATTACTTTTGTATTCAATTCCACAAAAGGTACTCAACAGTTGACTGCAAAAATTTGATTACTTTAAGCGTACTCCAAATTTGTTGAGTACAACTTATTACTGTAATTCTATTGTAAATTTTCCATGAATCAGTGAGACAACACCAACTCATTCAGATTGCAGAATTTAGAAGGTTTGTGTCCTAATAAACATAAAAGGATTTTCATATTAAAAAATATCCATCTAAATGCAAGTAGATCAAACTAGCATTTTCGGTTTGTTTTTATAGTACGAGATTAGGGAACGACAAATGCCGTATTGACTAAGAAATCAGCTTACTATATTGCTGAACATATCAACCCGCTAAAGTTCGTTTTGGGGCACCAAAAATGCCCCAAATGCAAACCATTTGACTTTTCTAATAAAAATTTTAATAATTTTTGTGTTTATTCTGGGTTATTTATGAATAGTAAGTATTGACTTTAGCGAATTGTAGAATTATAGATTCCAGCTTATCCAGAAAATCCCTTTGAGTGGGTTATTATATTGACCAAGACCATTCAGAATCTATTATTAGATCGGCAATCAGAATTTGGTGTTGCACAGTAAAAACTATTTTTACTAAATAAAAATACACCTGTTTCGACGTTTTGAAAAAAGTTGTTCCGGTGGCGCAGTAGGGCGCAGCAAATTCTAGTCGGATTACATAGAGGGATAATTAAGGAAAAATGTGTTGCTACTCCCGGCTGATTCCCTCTGATTCCTTAGAGCTAAAGCTTAGCTAAAGTTCAAAAAATAAAACTATAAAAAGGTTTCGTTTTCTTAAGTGCTATAGCCGACATACATATTGGATTTTCACCAGTTTACATTCATTCGAAAGATAATGAGTACATCTATCAAATAAAAAATCAAAAATCTAAAAGCGTTTATCCATAACAGAACTTTAAAAATTACACTATTTTTTAAGTTTTTAAAAAACAAAAAAAATAATAATAATTGCTTAACTATTCAGCTATTGTATCTGCTAAATCACAAAAGATACACGAAATCGAAACCATATTTAAAATATTCAGGGAATTTTCAATAAGAATCACAACAGCAATTAGCAAATTTTTCAAATCTATTTTTTGTCATTTTTCAAGTAGAAAAAGTGCGCAGTGCGTCGTCGTTCTAACGAAAATCACTATGTCCAAATTTATAATTTTGAGATATTTGCGTTTAATGACAAAAATGCGCACTAAAAATCCAAAAATGTTTGGATATCAATGTTTTTGGGCTCAATGTATACAACAACAGTTGAGCAATAACCACATGCGCTGTGACGAAGATAATAGGACAAATGGACTTAGGTAGTTCAGATTGACAAATATTTCATTATAAAAATGAGAAACAATTCAACCAAAACTAGACGATTAGGTGTACTTTTTGGAGTACTTGTGTAGAATTGTACTTTTCTGAAGCACATCGTGAACACACTTCTGTCGCAGTTGAGTATTTTCAGGCAGCCCTATCAAAATCATCTGTTTTTTGTATTTGTAAAAGATTTAAACTAAACTCAAAATGCCAAAAAAATGCGGGAAAAAAACTAAATAATTGATTTTTTAATTGAAGATGCCGCAAATAAAATTGAGTGGATTGAAGGTAGGAAGTCCTTTGTTCATTTTTTTTGCAGCTTTCGTTTTGTTTGTTTTATTTTTTGTTGCTAATCTTTAGGTTTTACTTAAATTTCACACTTAGGGATGTACAAATTTAATTAGTTGGTACTTGGTACTCACTGTCCAAAACTAATTGGACAGCACAAGAAAAGAAAACCAAATTTTTCAATTTGGGAGTAAATTCAATTCTAATTTTATTATTGCCCAACGGCGATATTTATACAAATCCGTTATACTAAAATCTACAAATATACTTATAATATATTTTCAGATAAAATACGCTATAGCGTTGGTCTTCCTGTGTACATATAGAGGAATTTTTATCAGTTATGCTCGCAACAGAATACCAAATATAGTGTTGGTATCAGTACACAGAAAAAAAAATGGTCGATAAAATTAACCGAAAAAAGTCGTACAGAATTTCAAAATGTATGAAAATTGTAAATTTTTTACCCAGCTCGTAGGTAGTTTTAACCGACAAAAATGGTAAAAAAAATAGTTGAAATAACCGAAAATTATTGTTTGTTTACAGAAATTGTATGTTCTTTTACCGCAATTGTTGGTTAAATTTGAATTTTCGCCAACTTGTCCAATTTACCATTCGCGCATCTTCAGTTGAATCGTTGGGATTCAAAAAAGAAGAATGTTTTGTGAATGTTTTGCCTTATAGAGGGAGCTTGAGCAGAGCCAATCACCGTTTTTTTTCTTGTAACACTGCATTTGTAATACTAGTTTTGGAAAATAAGAGCTTGTGTCAGTTATGAGCTCAAGCTAATATTTAATTTTTTTAAACATACAATCTTGCATTTTGAAATTTATTTTTGTGTTTAATATAATTTTTTTGTTTTCAAATGAAAAAAAAACAAATTCAACGAAAAAATTTTCTTACTATAAAATATGTATCGAAATAAATTTTTGTTGTATGTTTACAAAAAAATTTCTAAGCCAATAAATTTTAATGGTTTTCTTACTAAAAAAATTTGTATCGAAACAAATTTTTGCTGTATGTTTACAATTCAAATTGTAAACCAACAAATTATTAAAGTAAATCAACCACTTCTCGTAGGTTAGATTAACCGACAAAGAAGGGTTGGAGCGTTTTTAACTTTCGGTTAAATCTACCGACTTTTTTTTTGTGTGTATGCCCATATAAGGAGATAACAATTTACGAGTATTTTGACCGCGAAGGGTCCATATGGCAATGCTACATGCGCGAGTCGATAAGAACATTTGAATTGCACTTTCTTATCTTACATGCTTGGTATAGAATAACAATGTGTTCAATAACTATTGGACACTCACCATATTCGTGACAATGAGATAAAATAATAAATATTTTAGGTTTTTTAGCTCCGGAATTTAATACACAATTCGAACGTAAAAAAAAAATTACTTCTGAATTTAAAAAAAAATTCAAAAAGTATTCGCTTCCATCGGGTACTTGTCCATTCTGAATTGTCACTGCCAAACGTACAAAAGAGCACAAGAAAACAACTAATAGGTTGAGGTAGTGCACAGATGTAGAAATGCTAAAAACTGTCCGGCAGTACATTTTGTTGTGGCAGTGCAATTTTTTGTTACACTTCTACAAAAGTTCACAAGTACGCTCTCAAGTACACCCAATCGTGAATACCCCTAATGTATAAAAGACTAATCTTTTAATAATACACACCATTTTTTTTGGAAATCTGGGCCCGGGGACAAAGAAATCGGGAGAAAAGGACTTAGTACATTTTTTTTTTTTTTAATAGTAATTTTATTCAATTGAATCACCTATTAATAACTTAGGTCTAACAATGATTTTTCAAAAATTCAGAAATTCAGCTTATTTTTTTAATATTCAGATTACAACTATTTGCCCTATATCCATTGATTTAGGCAATGTAGAATTATCGTAACTAATATATGGGGAATATATTAGTTTCGTTTGAGACGTGAGGGATTCAGAGGTCTCAGTAAATTTCTAGCTAGAATGTTTGGGTGAAACATGAGCTTCTGCTTGTACTTCGAGGTAAATTTCGGAATTTCGTCTTTTACTGCAGGTATATTCAGGTCTCTGTGGATGTTAGTATTTTTTATATACCAAGGGGCTCTGGCAATTTGTCTCAGGATTTTAGATTGGACTCTCTGGAGTTTTTCCACGTTCGAGGGAGAGGCAGTGCCCCAGAGTTCAATTCCATATGTCCATATGGGTTTTATTATACTTTTGTATATTTGGACTTTGTATGTGAGATTTAGCTTTGATGCCCTTGAGATTAGCCAATTTAGTTCCAATTGCTTTAATTTGATCTGAGTGATTTTGGATTCAATATGATTATGCCATGTGAGTCGGCGATCGAGATGCATTCCAAGATACTTGGTTTCGGAACTTTCAGGGACGACTTGGCCGTTTATCTTCAGAGCAGGAAACGTGCCCCTTCTTAGAGTGAAGGTTAAGTGACAGCTTTTGGATTCATTGGCCTTGATTTTCCATCGATGTAGCCAATTACTTAGAGTGTGCAAGTGTTTTTGCACGTATAGAGATGCCATGTCTGGGTTTGAGTGAGAGCACATGATAGCTGTGTCATCAGCAAAAGTCGATATGAGAGTTCTATCACTTTTGGGCATATCTGCAGTATAGAGAATATATAGCAGGGGCGCGAGGACACTGCCCTGTGGTACTCCGGCCAGTATTTCGTATTTTCGGGAGACAAAGCTTTTATATTTTACTACAAATTTTCTACTCGTGAGGTAGTTTTTGAGTAGACAGTGCATATTAGCGGGAAGAATATGCTGTAGTTTGTAAATAAGTCCTTCGTGCCAGACTTTATCGAAGGCCTGGGTGATATCGAGGAAAACAGCGGAGCAATACTGTTTATTTTCGAAAGTGCCTTTTATTGAGTCAACAATGCGGTGCACTTGCTCAATAGTGCCATGCTTTTCGCGAAAGCCAAACTGGTGATCGAGAATCACTTGTTTTTCTAGAATTTTCGGTAGAATCAATTTTATTAAAAGTTTTTCGAAGAGTTTCGATATTACAGAGAGCAAACTTATAGGCCGGTATGACGTCATATTACTGTGATCTTTTCCAGGTTTGGGAATCATTGTAACTTGAGATAGTTTCCAATCATCTGGGTAGTGACATGTTCTGAGAATCGCGTTAAATATGTGCAATAATTGAGTTATTGCAACTGATGGCAGTTCTGTCATCATTGTGGGCGTTATCAAGTCCGGTCCAGTTGTCACGTTCGGGGTGAACACGGTTTTTAGGTGGTTGGCAAAAGCTGCACCCTTTTCTGCATCGCTTCTGGCCCAGTTTCCATTTGGCAGCCTTAGAGGGGTCAGTATTGGTTTTTTCATATTTTTTGCAGCTCGCCAGAGCGAGTAGTTTGTTGATTTTGTGGGTGCGAGATGTTCAACAAATAGCTGGAATTCTCTTTTGGATTTCCTCTCAAGCTGCTTAAAAACCAAATTTTTCAATTTGGGAGTAAATTCAATTCTAATTTTATTATTGCCCAACGGCGATATTTATACAAATCCGTTATACTAAAATCTACAAATATACTTATAATATATTTTCAGATAAAATACGCTATAGCGTTGGTCTTCCTGTGTACATACAGAGGAATTTTTATCAGTTATGCTCGCAACAGAATACCAAATATAGTGTTGGTATCAGTACACAGAAAAAAAAATGGTCGATAAAATTAACCGAAAAAAGTCGTACAGAATTTCAAAATGTATGAAAATTGTAAATTTTTTACCCAGCTCGTAGGTAGTTTTAACCGACAAAAATTGGTAAAAAAAATAGTTGAAATAACCGAAAATTATTGTTTGTTTACAGAAATTGTATGTTCTTTTACCGCAATTGTTGGTTAAATTTGAATTTTCGCCAACTTGTCCAATTTACCATTCGCGCATCTTCAGTTGAATCGTTGGGATTCAAAAAAGAAGAATGTTTTGTGAATGTTTTGCCTTATAGAGGGAGCTTGAGCAGAGCCAATCACCGTTTTTTTTCTTGTAACACTGCATTTGTAATACTAGTTTTGGAAAATAAGAGCTTGTGTCAGTTATGAGCTCAAGCTAATATTTAATTTTTTTAAACATACAATCTTGCATTTTGAAATTTATTTTTGTGTTTAATATGTTTTTTTTGTTTTCAAATGAAAAAAAAACAAATTCAACGAAAAAATTTTCTTACTATAAAATATGTATCGAAATAAATTTTTGTTGTATGTTTACAAAAAAATTTCTAAGCCAATAAATTTTAATGGTTTTCTTACTAAAAAAATTTGTATCGAAACAAATTTTTGCTGTATGTTTACAATTCAAATTGTAAACCAACAAATTATTAAAGTAAATCAACCACTTCTCGTAGGTTAGATTAACCGACAAAGAAGGGTTGGAGCGTTTTTAACTTTCGGTTAAATCTACCGACTTTTTTTTTGTGTGTATGCCCATATAAGGAGATAACAATTTACGAGTATTTTGACCGCGAAGGGTCCATATGGCAATGCTACATGCGCGAGTCGATAAGAACATTTGAATTGCACTTTCTTATCTTACATGCTTGGTATAGAATAACAATGTGTTCAATAACTATTGGACACTCACCATATTCGTGACAATGAGATAAAATAATAAATATTTTAGGTTTTTTAGCTCCGGAATTTAATACACAATTCGAACGTAAAAAAAAAATTACTTCTGAATTTAAAAAAAAATTCAAAAAGTATTCGCTTCCATCGGGTACTTGTCCATTCTGAATTGTCACTGCCAAACGTACAAAAGAGCACAAGAAAACAACTAATAGGTTGAGGTAGTGCACAGATGTAGAAATGCTAAAAACTGTCCGGCAGTACATTTTGTTGTGGCAGTGCAATTTTTTGTTACACTTCTACAAAAGTTCACAAGTACGCTCTCAAGTACACCCAATCGTGAATACCCCTAATGTATAAAAGACTAATCTTTTAATAATACACACCATTTTTTTTGGAAATCTGGGCCCGGGGACAAAGAAATCGGGAGAAAAGGACTTAGTACATTTTTTTTTTTTTTAATAGTAATTTTATTCAATTGAATCACCTATTAATAACTTAGGTCTAACAATGATTTTTCAAAAATTCAGAAATTCAGCTTATTTTTTTAATATTCAGATTACAACTATTTGCCCTATATCCATTGATTTAGGCAATGTAGAATTATCGTAACTAATATATGGGGAATATATTAGTTTCGTTTGAGACGTGAGGGATTCAGAGGTCTCAGTAAATTTCTAGCTAGAATGTTTGGGTGAAACATGAGCTTCTGCTTGTACTTCGAGGTAAATTTCGGAATTTCGTCTTTTACTGCAGGTATATTCAGGTCTCTGTGGATGTTAGTATTTTTTATATACCAAGGGGCTCTGGCAATTTGTCTCAGGATTTTAGATTGGACTCTCTGGAGTTTTTCCACGTTCGAGGGAGAGGCAGTGCCCCAGAGTTCAATTCCATATGTCCATATGGGTTTTATTATACTTTTGTATATTTGGACTTTGTATGTGAGATTTAGCTTTGATGCCCTTGAGATTAGCCAATTTAGTTCCAATTGCTTTAATTTGATCTGAGTGATTTTGGATTCAATATGATTATGCCATGTGAGTCGGCGATCGAGATGCATTCCAAGATACTTGGTTTCGGAACTTTCAGGGACGACTTGGCCGTTTATCTTCAGAGCAGGAAACGTGCCCCTTCTTAGAGTGAAGGTTAAGTGACAGCTTTTGGATTCATTGGCCTTGATTTTCCATCGATGTAGCCAATTACTTAGAGTGTGCAAGTGTTTTTGCACGTATAGAGATGCCATGTCTGGGTTTGAGTGAGAGCACATGATAGCTGTGTCATCAGCAAAAGTCGATATGAGAGTTCTATCACTTTTGGGCATATCTGCAGTATAGAGAATATATAGCAGGGGCGCGAGGACACTGCCCTGTGGTACTCCGGCCAGTATTTCGTATTTTCGGGAGACAAAGCTTTTATATTTTACTACAAATTTTCTACTCGTGAGGTAGTTTTTGAGTAGACAGTGCATATTAGCGGGAAGAATATGCTGTAGTTTGTAAATAAGTCCTTCGTGCCAGACTTTATCGAAGGCCTGGGTGATATCGAGGAAAACAGCGGAGCAATACTGTTTATTTTCGAAAGTGCCTTTTATTGAGTCAACAATGCGGTGCACTTGCTCAATAGTGCCATGCTTTTCGCGAAAGCCAAACTGGTGATCGGGAATCACTTGTTTTTCTAGAATTTTCGGTAGAATCAATTTTATTAAAAGTTTTTCGAAGAGTTTCGATATTACAGAGAGCAAACTTATAGGCCGGTATGACGTCATATTACTGTGATCTTTTCCAGGTTTGGGAATCATTGTAACTTGAGATAGTTTCCAATCATCTGGGTAGTGACATGTTCTGAGAATCGCGTTAAATATGTGCAATAATTGAGTTATTGCAACTGATGGCAGTTCTGTCATCATTGTGGGCGTTATCAAGTCCGGTCCAGTTGTCACGTTCGGGGTGAACACGGTTTTTAGGTGGTTGGCAAAAGCTGCACCCTTTTCTGCATCGCTTCTGGCCCAGTTTCCATTTGGCAGCCTTAGAGGGGTCAGTATTGGTTTTTTCATATTTTTTGCAGCTCGCCAGAGCGAGTAGTTTGTTGATTTTGTGGGTGCGAGATGTTCAACAAATAGCTGGAATTCTCTTTTGGATTTCCTCTCAAGCTGCTTAAAAACCAAATTTTTCAATTTGGGAGTAAATTCAATTCTAATTTTATTATTGCCCAACGGCGATATTTATACAAATCCGTTATACTAAAATCTACAAATATACTTATAATATATTTTCAGATAAAATACGCTATAGCGTTGGTCTTCCTGTGTACATACAGAGGAATTTTTATCAGTTATGCTCGCAACAGAATACCAAATATAGTGTTGGTATCAGTACACAGAAAAAAAAATGGTCGATAAAATTAACCGAAAAAAGTCGTACAGAATTTCAAAATGTATGAAAATTGTAAATTTTTTACCCAGCTCGTAGGTAGTTTTAACCGACAAAAATTGGTAAAAAAAATAGTTGAAATAACCGAAAATTATTGTTTGTTTACAGAAATTGTATGTTCTTTTACCGCAATTGTTGGTTAAATTTGAATTTTCGCCAACTTGTCCAATTTACCATTCGCGCATCTTCAGTTGAATCGTTGGGATTCAAAAAAGAAGAATGTTTTGTGAATGTTTTGCCTTATAGAGGGAGCTTGAGCAGAGCCAATCACCGTTTTTTTTCTTGTAACACTGCATTTGTAATACTAGTTTTGGAAAATAAGAGCTTGTGTCAGTTATGAGCTCAAGCTAATATTTAATTTTTTTAAACATACAATCTTGCATTTTGAAATTTATTTTTGTGTTTAATATGTTTTTTTTGTTTTCAAATGAAAAAAAAACAAATTCAACGAAAAAATTTTCTTACTATAAAATATGTATCGAAATAAATTTTTGTTGTATGTTTACAAAAAAATTTCTAAGCCAATAAATTTTAATGGTTTTCTTACTAAAAAAATTTGTATCGAAACAAATTTTTGCTGTATGTTTACAATTCAAATTGTAAACCAACAAATTATTAAAGTAAATCAACCACTTCTCGTAGGTTAGATTAACCGACAAAGAAGGGTTGGAGCGTTTTTAACTTTCGGTTAAATCTACCGACTTTTTTTTTGTGTGTATGCCCATATAAGGAGATAACAATTTACGAGTATTTTGACCGCGAAGGGTCCATATGGCAATGCTACATGCGCGAGTCGATAAGAACATTTGAATTGCACTTTCTTATCTTACATGCTTGGTATAGAATAACAATGTGTTCAATAACTATTGGACACTCACCATATTCGTGACAATGAGATAAAATAATAAATATTTTGGGTTTTTTAGCTCCGGAATTTAATACACAATTCGAACGTAAAAAAAAAATTACTTCTGAATTTAAAAAAAAATTCAAAAAGTATTCGCTTCCATCGGGTACTTGTCCATTCTGAATTGTCACTGCCAAACGTACAAAAGAGCACAAGAAAACAACTAATAGGTTGAGGTAGTGCACAGATGTAGAAATGCTAAAAACTGTCCGGCAGTACATTTTGTTGTGGCAGTGCAATTTTTTGTTACACTTCTACAAAAGTTCACAAGTACGCTCTCAAGTACACCCAATCGTGAATACCCCTAATGTATAAAAGACTAATCTTTTAATAATACACACCATTTTTTTTGGAAATCTGGGCCCGGGGACAAAGAAATCGGGACAAAAGGACTTAGTACATTTTTTTTTTTTTTAATAGTAATTTTATTCAATTGAATCACCTATTAATAACTTAGGTCTAACAATGATTTTTCAAAAATTCAGAAATTCAGCTTATTTTTTTAATATTCAGATTACAACTATTTGCCCTATATCCATTGATTTAGGCAATGTAGAATTATCGTAACTAATATATGGGGAATATATTAGTTTCGTTTGAGACGTGAGGGATTCAGAGGTCTCAGTAAATTTCTAGCTAGAATGTTTGGGTGAAACATGAGCTTCTGCTTGTACTTCGAGGTAAATTTCGGAATTTCGTCTTTTACTGCAGGTATATTCAGGTCTCTGTGGATGTTAGTATTTTTTATATACCAAGGGGCTCTGGCAATTTGTCTCAGGATTTTAGATTGGACTCTCTGGAGTTTTTCCACGTTCGAGGGAGAGGCAGTGCCCCAGAGTTCAATTCCATATGTCCATATGGGTTTTATTATACTTTTGTATATTTGGACTTTGTATGTGAGATTTAGCTTTGATGCCCTTGAGATTAGCCAATTTAGTTCCAATTGCTTTAATTTGATCTGAGTGATTTTGGATTCAATATGATTATGCCATGTGAGTCGGCGATCGAGATGCATTCCAAGATACTTGGTTTCGGAACTTTCAGGGACGACTTGGCCGTTTATCTTCAGAGCAGGAAACGTGCCCCTTCTTAGAGTGAAGGTTAAGTGACAGCTTTTGGATTCATTGGCCTTGATTTTCCATCGATGTAGCCAATTACTTAGAGTGTGCAAGTGTTTTTGCACGTATAGAGATGCCATGTCTGGGTTTGAGTGAGAGCACATGATAGCTGTGTCATCAGCAAAAGTCGATATGAGAGTTCTATCACTTTTGGGCATATCTGCAGTATAGAGAATATATAGCAGGGGCGCGAGGACACTGCCCTGTGGTACTCCGGCCAGTATTTCGTATTTTCGGGAGACAAAGCTTTTATATTTTACTACAAATTTTCTACTCGTGAGGTAGTTTTTGAGTAGACAGTGCATATTAGCGGGAAGAATATGCTGTAGTTTGTAAATAAGTCCTTCGTGCCAGACTTTATCGAAGGCCTGGGTGATATCGAGGAAAACAGCGGAGCAATACTGTTTATTTTCGAAAGTGCCTTTTATTGAGTCAACAATGCGGTGCACTTGCTCAATAGTGCCATGCTTTTCGCGAAAGCCAAACTGGTGATCGGGAATCACTTGTTTTTCTAGAATTTTCGGTAGAATCAATTTTATTAAAAGTTTTTCGAAGAGTTTCGATATTACAGAGAGCAAACTTATAGGCCGGTATGACGTCATATTACTGTGATCTTTTCCAGGTTTGGGAATCATTGTAACTTGAGATAGTTTCCAATCATCTGGGTAGTGACATGTTCTGAGAATCGCGTTAAATATGTGCAATAATTGAGTTATTGCAACTGATGGCAGTTCTGTCATCATTGTGGGCGTTATCAAGTCCGGTCCAGTTGTCACGTTCGGGGTGAACACGGTTTTTAGGTGGTTGGCAAAAGCTGCACCCTTTTCTGCATCGCTTCTGGCCCAGTTTCCATTTGGCAGCCTTAGAGGGGTCAGTATTGGTTTTTTCATATTTTTTGCAGCTCGCCAGAGCGAGTAGTTTGTTGATTTTGTGGGTGCGAGATGTTCAACAAATAGCTGGAATTCTCTTTGGATTTCCTCTCAAGCTGCTTATTTAGAATTCGAGAGACATCATTAAGCTGTTTTTTCAGATTTGGGGTGTTGTTGTTTTTCCAATCGCGACGTATTTTCCTTTTATTTTTTATTAACTGTTCTATGTCCTTTGGAGTACACTTTGCATAGCTGCGAGTTGAGCTTTTTGGGATTTGGGCGGGAGTGGCCGCTGCAGCTGCTTGGGAAAGCAAGAGTGTGAAATTACTAACAGCTGTGTGTATTTCAACTTTCGTTTTTAGTGACACATTAGGGATAATGTGGGAGCTTATATACTTTCGATATTTGAGTCAGTTTGTGAGTTTGCTGGTCAGTTTATCTGGTGGATTGGCCTCAGAACTTGGCGCATACTTTATTGTGATAATAGTAGGCGTATGATCTGATGAGAGATCTAGAGAGGATTCAATAAACAATTGGCTCCTTTTTACAGTTTTGAAGACTGCAAAGTCAATGACATCGGGGGTTTTGCGACTGTCAGTTGGCCAGTAAGTTGGCGTGCCAGAAGAGATCACGTCAAGACCGAGTCTGTTGACAGTGTTCAACAGGAGCCTGCCCTTTGGCGATATAAGGCGAGAACCCCAATATGTATGTTTGGCGTTGAAATCGCCGGCAACGAGATACTTTTGTCCAAGAGAATGGAAAAAAGTCTGGAATTGTTGCTTAGAAATTTTGTGTCTGGGCGGGCAGTATATAGCTGTTAATGTTAGGACTTTTAAGTATTCATCGAGAGAAATACTTGTCGCTTGGATATATTCTGTGCAATAATTCTGGAGAGCGTAATGTTTTATACGACTTTTAATGAGAATGGCGGTTCCACCTCTAGCGTTCCCGCTTGGATGCTTTGTGTCATAGAGTCTGTATCCTGGTAAATTGAAAAAGTGTTATTCAGTGAAGTGTGTTTCAGAAATTAGCATAACGTCTATGCTGGACTCTTTCAAGAACTCGAGAAGTTCTAGTTTGTGATGACACAGGCCGTTTGCATTCCAGAATGATATTTTTAAACCATTCATGGCTTAGACATGAGATGTTGTAGTAAAAGACTTTGATTCTTTTTCATTTCTTGCATCATATTTTGCATACCAGACATAAATTGGGACATATTTTGCATGAATATTTGTAGAGTTTGTTCAAGGCTACTACTAGGAGGAGCAGGATGCGCGTGCACAGTGGCAGAGTGACCGCTTTTTAAGGCACTGGCGTAGGAAACGCCTTGTTTTGTAAGTGGGTTTGCGAAGGATTGTGCAGCGGATAGCGGAGGAAATTTTTGGGTTTTCCATGTTTCATGTTTTTGCGTCACATTTTCCGTCTTTTTTATGAAGCTTTGATAGACTGCACAGCCTCTATAATTAGCAGTGTGATTGCCACCGCAATTACTGCATTTTTTAATAGTGGAATCCTCTTTTGTTTTTGTGCACGAACCTTTTTCGTGCAGGTCTCCACAAATTACGCACACGCTGGGAAGAGTGCAGTAAGACTTTGTGTGGCCGTATTCTTGGCAGTTATGACACTGAATCGGTCCACTGCGCTTGTGGGGCACTTCAATTGTGACTTTGCGATGTAGCAGATATCTGAGCGAGTATATCGGGTGGGGTTCACCTTTTTTGAGCAATTTTGAGTCGAACTCTAGTTCCACACGAAAAAGGGGTTGTGGCATTCTACGAAAGGCTCGATACCTTTCAGTAGGACTGAGAGGCCTTTGGAACTTTTGAGCTGGTAGGTGTAGTAGCTCTTTTTGAGTTTATCAAAGAGATTGACATTTTTTCTATAATTGGATTCGCTGTAAATTTGGATTTTTGTTTCGTGTACTTGTCCCCTGAGAATAGAAATCACGTGGAAATTATTAGGACCAATATTTTGAGTTATATCTTTGATGAGCGAATTAGAGTTTCGCTCACGCAGGTAGATAGGTGGGGGTTTTTGCGATTTCGGCTTGGGATCCGAATCATTTTCTTCAGCAAAAATCGCATATCGATTTTGCCCAAGCTCGAGAGATGGTTTAACGGGATTCGTCTTTTGAATTTTTGCGGAATGCCTATTCCCATTAGTGGGGGACGATAGTACTCGCTTTGCGAAGTAAATGTTGATTCCTGCACTGCACTGTCGGCATTTTGCTCTTTTGACCTGTAATAATGGAGCGAGTAGCGACCTTTGTTATGCGATTAGCGATTTCAGAAAATCCGCTATTCGTCTCACTTGAGTCAGGAATGGGGGTAAGGCCTACGGGGATTTCAATATATTTGCTAGGGGTATCGACCAAAGAAATTGACGATACAGAGTTACCTGTGTTTGCGTGTGCAGTATCGCTATGGGAACTCCACTGTATATCTGGCGAGGGAATTTGAATAGGTTGTTGTTGTTGTTGCGGAAGCTTTTGCTGCGCACCATCTTGCTGTGGAAGCTTTTGCTGCAGGGGTTGCAAAAGTTGTTGTTGTAGTTGCAGCTGCTGATGAGCTGTACCATTTCGTAGACTGTCTGCTGATGACGGAGGGGTACGTTGCATGACGAGCGGTCACACTGGTACTAATTTCGCGTTTTTAAGGTTCTGGTCACCCTAATTAGAAAAGCGACGCATAGATGGCGCGATGCGGTTTGTGTACTCGATGATCGCTGCAAACAGATGTTTTTTGGGATTCGCGAATTCGAACATTTTCGTTTTGTTTTTAAATTTTACAAAAGTGTCCAAGCAAGTGATCGCGAGCCCTATGCAAACGCGTCACTGTACTATCGCACGAAGCCTCGGGGCTGTTTCAATATTTTTAGAGTAGAACTTCCGATATAAAAAATTGATTTTATGAGAGCAGATTTTTTATTCGCACAACCGATTGAATTAAATGCCACATTTGGGGAAATTCCCAAAACTACTCTTTATCGTATCACAACTGAATATATCGGATCTGTAAGGTTACTTTTTTATTATTTGTCAAAGTTAAAAAAAAACCATTCAAATATTAGGTTTGGTAGTTTGAAGCATCTTTCGTCATATTGGATTAAATAGAAATATTTTTATCGAAAACAATGCCAATATATATCTATATTTTTAAATTTGCTTTTTTTACCTTGACTTTCTTGGAAGCAGTTAGACGATTTGAATTTTGAATCGGCGTATACGTTGGTAGGTACTTAGTGAGTTTTACAATATTTAAAATAAATTTTCTTTTAATATTTCAGCTTACGAAAAAAACTTTGTGCATGCATACTTACATACATCTTTGGCACTCGTGGGGTTTGGGCCGAGGGGTCTTAGCCACCGCACCACGTCCGCCACTAAAAAAACTTTGTGCATAACAGGTCTATTCTGACATTGAGTCACAGTTGATTGTGACTTAGCTTTTTGTGACTTTTTTTGTGATCGGATTTTTGTGACTGATTCTGAATCAGCGATCACAAGAGAGAAAGCTCTGAAATTCACCACATTGAGGTGTAAACATGATCAGCTGTTGTTTCTTCTTCTTCTTCAAACAAAACAAAGGATAGTGACGTATAAGTTCGAAAGCTTTCGAGGCGGGAAATTATATGAATGTTTTTTGTGATTACTTGATACTTTTACTAGATGCATCGATATATTTCTATAAAATGTAAGAAACCCGAACTAATTATTCACAAAAAATTTAACAGACGTCACCTGACACGTCTTAAAAAATAGTAATGACTTCTGAGTACCGAATACTTCTGGAAACAAGTATTCATATGTACCCAAAAAGTCAAAAGAAAATACTGAACTATTCGAAGATGGCGCAAAAAGCGGAGAAGTAAGTATTTTTGGAAATTTTTTTATTTTTCGTCATTATGTATTAATTGTGGTTTTCTTTTCATCCTTAGACCTTGTAAAATCGAGCGGAAGCGCCATTGAGCAGTAGTCACTGATAAACTGGACAAATTATGAAATGTTAAAATGTGAATCTAGGTCAAAAGTCGATTCAGCCCTAACAAACAGCAACAAAATTTCATTGTATTCTTTTAACATTTCTTTGTTGTTTGTTTGGACCGACCTTTCACCGATTTCAAGGTGAAATTGTTGCAAGGGTATTTGCAACAATTTCTGCTAGCAAGAAATTTCTTTAAAAACTGAAATTAAGTTTTTTGTTTCTTTGGTAAAAATCGATGCCTTAGCACAATCATGTGATGTGCATTTTGATGGAAATGCAGTTTTTGGTATTTTTGGATTCCTGCGAAGAATCTATATCGAATAAACTATTGTGGAAATCGAAAAAGTAATTGAAAAACAAGAATATAAAATTCATTTCCATGCTAATTTTAACTTTTTTCGGGAAATTTATTATTTTGTGACACCTGTTGGGGATGCCCTGTTTAGCAGACAACAACTTTTATGACAATTGATACTAAAAGAGCTTTTTCAAATCGTTCGGAATACCAAATTGTATTAATTGTGACTACGCTAGAATATACCTGTAAATTTTAAATTATAAAATACAATTTTTCTGCTTGAATATGAATATCTAAGCTTATTAATGAAGACCTAGTAGCCGTTCATTGTTATAGGGAATTCTCGCATATGCACACTTATGGTTTCGAGAATACATGGTTGGGTGGGCATAAGGGATAGTGACATCTGATCCCAGGGTGCTCTATTCTGTTGTTATTGTAGCTGTAGGTTCAGCTTACATTCTATAATTTCACAGATATTTGGTTTGGTTTTTTTAGAGTTTTAGAGTAGTTCTTTTTTATAACGATATTCGGTATTGGAGTAGCAAAAACTCAGCCCCGGCTGCCGGCGAGCTAGACCCATACCAACGTGCGAAAGGCTACCACCCACTACTGAGTCCAAACATCCTGTCGTTACACATTTAAGCAAAATATAAGCGAACACACGATTTACACTTATATGGGAGGTAGGAGTGGCAGTCGACCGATTTCGCCCATTTTCAATTGGATTTATCCTAAACAGGATAAATACAAAATTTGGGATACCTAGCTTTCTTCTAGCTCCTGCAATCGTGTTTACAAGAAAAGAGGATGGACAGACGGATAGGGCTAAATCAACTCAGGACGCTGATCAAGACTATATATATTTTTCCATACGGGCAACGTCTCCTTCTTGGTCAGACCACTTTTTTTGAGGTAAAAGTGGCAAAAAATCTGTAGCTTTTGAATATATGCATATTTTTTGAAGCTTTTTTTTTATTTTGTAAAGAATTGAGGCGCCTACCAATTTTTTCAAAACAAAGAATTTAATTCGTTCATGGTGGCTTTACAGAGTGACTCCAAACTCTCATTTCGAAGTACAAAATTTAAGAAATTTTAAGTTTGAAGTGATATTTAAATTATAAAATTAATGGCGTAAAATATAAATTAAACAAAAGCAAAAAAAATTTTAAATTTACAGTTTTCCAATTAAAACAATGTTGTTCTACAAATATTTTTTAAAACTTTTAACCAGAGCTGTGCGGAACTGATTACTTTTGTAATCAATTACACAAAAAGTACTCAACAGTTGACTGCAAAAAATTTTATTACTTTAAGCGTACTCCAAATTTGTTGAGTACAACTTATTACTGTAATTCTATTGTAAATTTTCCATGAATCAGTGAGACAACTCCAACTCATTCAGATTGCAGAATTTAGAAGGTTTGTGTCCTAATAAACATAAAAGGATTTTCATATTAAAAAATATCAAACTAGCATTTTCGGTTTGTTTTTATAGTACGAGATTAGGGAACGACAAATCACATATTGACTAAGAAGTCAGCTTACTATATTGCTGAACCCGCTAAAGTTCGTTTTGGGGCACCAAAAATGCCCCAAATGCAAACCATTTTACTTTTCTAATAAAAATTTCAATAATTTTTGTGTTTATTCTGTGTTATTTATGAAAAGTAAGTATTGACTTTAGCGAATTGTAGAATTATAGATTCCAGCTTATCCAGAAAATCCCTTTGAGTGGGTTATTATATTGACCAAGACCATTCAGAATCTATTATTAGATCGGCAATCAGAATTTGGTGTTGCACAGTAAAAACTATTTTTACTAAATAAAAATACACCTGTTTCGACGTTTTGAAAAAAGTTGTTCCGGTGGCGCAGTAGGGCGCAGCAAATTCTAGTCGGATTACATAGAGGGATAATTAAGGAAAAATGTGGTGCTACTCCCGGCTGATTCCCTCTAGCTAACGCTTAGCTAAAATTCAAAAAATTAAACTATAAAAAGGTTTCATTTTCTTAAGTGCTATAGCCGACATACATATTGGATTTTCACCAGTTTACATTCATTCGAAAGATAATGAGTACATCTATCAAATAAAAAATCAAAAATCTAAAAGCGTTTATCCATAACAGAACTTTGAAAATTACACTATTTTTTAAGTTTTTAAAAAACAAAAAAAATAATAATAATTGCCTAACCATTCAGCTATTGTATCTGCTAAATCACAAAAGATACACGAAATCGAAACCATATTTGAAAAATTCAGGGAATTTTCAATAAGAATCACAACAGCAATTAGCAAATTTTTCAAATCTATTTTTTGTCATTTTTCAAGTAGAAAAAGAGCGCAGTGCGTCGTCGTTCTAACGAAAATCACTATGTCCAAATTTATAGTTTTGAGATATTTGCGTTTAATGACAAAAATGCGCACTAAAAATCCAAAAATGTTTGGATATCAATGTTTTTGGGCTCAATGTATACAACAACAGTTGAGCAATAACCACATGCGCTGGGACGAAGATAATAGGACAAATGGACTTAGGTAGTTCAGATTGACAAATATTTCATTATAAAAATGAGAAACAATTCAACCAAAACTAGACGATTAGGTGTACTTTTCGGAGTACTTGTGTAGAATTGTACTTTTCTGAAGCACATCGTGAACACACTTCTGTCGCAGTTGAGTATTTTCAGGCAGCCCTATCAAAATCATCTGTTTTTTGTATTTGTAAAAGATTTAAACTAAACTCAAAATGCCAAAAAAATGCGGGAAAAAAACTAAATAATTGATTTTTTAATTGAAGATGCCGCAAATAAAATTGAGTGGATTGAAGGTAGGAAGTCCTTTGTTCATTTTTTTTGCAGCTTTCGTTTTGTTTGTTTTATTTTTTGTTGCTAATCTTTAGGTTTTACTTAAATTTCACACTTAGGGATGTACAAATTTAATTGGTTGGTACTTGGTACTCACTGTCCAAAACTAATTGGACAGCACAAGAAAAGAAAACCAAATTTTTCAATTTGGGAGTAAATTCAATTCTAATTTTATTATTGCCCAACGGCGATATTTATACAAATCCGTTATACTAAAATCTACAAATATACTTATAATATATTTTCAGATATAATACGCTATAGCGTTGGTCTTCCTGTGTACATACAGAGGAATTTTTATCAGTTATGCTCGCAACAGAATACCAAATATAGTGTTGGTATCAGTACACAGAAAAAAAAATGGTCGATAAAATTAACCGAAAAAAGTCGTACAGAATTTCAAAATGTATGAAAATTGTAAATTTTTTACCCAGCTCGTAGGTAGTTTTAACCGACAAAAATGGTAAATAAAATAGTTGAAATAACCGAAAATTATTGTTTGTTTACAGAAATTGTATGTTTTTTTTTATCGCAATTGTTGGTTAAATTTGAATTTTCACCAACTTGTGCAATTTACCATTCGCGCATCTTCAGTTGAATCGTTGGGATTCAAAAAAGAAGAATGTTTTGTGAATGTTTTACCTTATAGAGGGAGCTTGAGCAGAGCCAAACACAGTTTTTTTCTTGTAATACTGCATTTGTAATACTAATTATGGAAAATAAGAGCTTGTGTCAGTTATGAGCTCAAGCTAATATTTATTTTTTTTAAACATGCAATCTTGCATTTTTAAAATTTATTTTTTTGTTTTCAAATGAAAAAAAAACAAATTCAACGAAAAAAGTTTTCTTACTATAAAATATGTATCGAAAAAAATTTTTGCTGTATGTTTACAATAAAAATTCTAAGCCAATAAATTTTAATGGTTTTCTTACTAAAAAAATTTGTATCGAAACAAATTTTTGCTGTATGTTTACAATTCAAATTGTAAACCAACAAATTATTAAAGTAAATCCACCACTTCTCGTAGGTTAGATTAACCGACGAAGAAGGGTTGGAGCGTTTTTAACCGTCTTTTTCGGTTAAATCTACCGACTTTTTTTTGTGTGTGTATGCCCATATATGGAGATAACAATTTACGAGTATTTTGACCGCGAAGGGTCCATATGGCAATGCTTCATGCGCGAGTCGATAAGAACATTTGAATTGCACTTTCTTATCTTACATGCTTGGTATAGAATAACAATGTGTTCAATAACTATTGGACACTCACCATATTCGTGACAATGAGATTAAATAATAAATATTTTGCGTTTTTTAGCTCCGGAATTTAATACACAATTCGAACGTAAAATAAAAATTACTTCTGAATATAAAAAAAAATTCAAAAAGTATTCGCTTCCATCGGGTACTTGTCCATTCTGAATTGTCACTGCCAAACGTACAAAAGAGCACAAGAAAACAACTAATAGGTTGAGGTAGTGCACAGATGTAGAAAGGCTAAAAACTGTCAGGCAGTACATTTTGTTGTGGCAGTGCAATTTTTTGTTACACTTCTACAAAAGTTCACAAGTACACTCTCAAGTACACCTATTCGTGAATACCCCTAACGTATAAAAGACTAATCTTTTAATAATACACACAATTTTTTTTGGAAATCTGGGCCCGGGGACAAAGAAATCGGGACAAAAGGATTTAGTACATTTGGGGAAATTCCCAAAACTACTCATTATCGTATCACAACATAATATATCGGATCTGTAAGGTTACCTTTTTATTATTCGTCAAAGTTAAAAAGGGAATTTTGAATCGGCGTATACGTTGGTAGGTACACAGAAGAAAAAAAATAGGTTAATGTAACCAAAAAACGTTGTAAAAAAAAAATTTTTTATTTTATATGGAAAACACAAACAACAACTACAATTGTTGTGGCTAATCTAATCGTCAAAAAATTGTTAAATGATTTGCCAGCATGGTCGTATTTCGGCATATGATTCGCAATGTCATCGCTCGATGCAGAAATGCAACCATGCCGCAAATATTTCATAATTCTGAAACAGCATGACATTTAATACAAGAGAGAAAAATTATTATATATGGCTGTTTCGTTTACGCTCTCAAAGCAACAAGTGCTGCATAATATATGAATAATTTATATTCGACACTTGACTCATGAAGTACTTGGTTCCATTAGTATGCGACACTATTATTGGTATTTTAGGCAAGTTTGTATGAAAATTGTTGGGTCGTAATAATAAAAACGTCTTAGAGCAATTGCTACGTGCATTTACTTTACTCAGAGATTTTACTTCAAATCAAAATTGAATGAAAATTATCGTAAAAAGTATTAAGTATTCACAAGAAAGTATCCGGTTGTATCGAATACAAAAAAAATCGAATTTTCGCAGCACTAGAAGATGGCGTCGAATTTGTTTCCATTTTACATTTTTGATATTTCGAAAACAATTTTTAAAATCAAGTTATGACTATGTTATAATTAATTATTAACAAATATTGTGATTTTACGATTTTAAAAATTTTCCCGGGAAAACATTAATTTCAATATTACAATATAATTGTAAACTTAATGAAATATTAAAATATTGCGTTTTGTGGAAGCGCGTTAGTTCTAAGTAATGAATATTATATATATTCGCAGTAGAAATGATGTTGCCCTACAAATTTGTGTACGAAATGTAAATTATCTCGTTTTTAAAGTCTTGGGCTTACATTAAATTAATTTAAGCTTCATAAATATATTTCAATACAACACATCTACAGAAATACCAAACACAACAGCTATCTTTTTCTTGCATTATTTTTCTAATATGTATCTATTTATTTTTTCGGTCAATTGGATAATTGCTTTCTCTGTCTTCCATAAAGTAATATACGAACAATTTTTAATTGTACGCCAAAAAATGTTCACTGTACGCGAACAACTTTGAGTCGGTTCCATTTACAACGTTTCTTGGTTGCTGCATTTTTAATCGTCTTTTTTGGTTAGATTTACCTACTTTTTTTTATGTGCGTACTTAGTGAGTTTTACAATATTTAAAATAAATTTTATTTTAATATTTCAGCTTACGAAAAAAACTTTGTGCATGCATACATACATACATCTTTGGCACTCGAGGGGTTTGGGCCGAGGGGCACCACAGGTTCTATTCTGACATTGAGTCACAGTTGATAGCTTTCGAAACTCGAAATTACATGAATATTTTTTGTGAATACTTGATACGTTTATTCGATGCATTGATATATTTCTATAAAATGTACGAAACATATTTGTTCTAAATAAATACTAAATATTTTTGGAAAAATTATTATTTTTCGTAATTTTTTAATAATTTTATTGTTTTCTTTTCATCCTTAGACCTTGTCAGTTTGATCAGAAACGCCACTGAGCAGCAGGCACATTTGGCTGAGCATTGCAGCAGATCGGCCAAAGTCAGGCTCTGGAGAAGTTATCCGATAAACTGAACAAATTTTAAAATATTTAGCTGTGAATCAAGGCCAAAGGTGGATTCAGCCCAACATACAACTACAAAAATTATAATTATAATTGTGAATCGGTTTTAAACATATTTTGTTTTCTTTTAATATTTGTTTGTTCTTTGTTTGGACTTCATCTACCTTTCACGAATTTCAGAATACCCGTGCCAAAAGTAGGATTTCTACTTTCAATAAATCTTTTTTAAAACGAACTGAAATAAATTTTTTAATTCTAAACACAATAATGCGGTGTGCATTTTTATGGAAATCCAATTTTTGGTATTTTTTTTATTCCTAAATAAGCTATATCGAAAGAACTATTGTGGAAATCGCAAAAGTAATTGAAAAACTAGTAAGAGAATTATCTTCGGTCTGACCGAAGCTATAATAACCTGCACATGAGAGAACGATACATTCTGAGACCATATTGTTTTCTATTAATTTTTGTTGTTTTATAAAAAAGAAGTGGCTTAAAACCGACGAGTTTGGGACCACCTTCAATTCTGTAGTGTTTTCTACTCAAGAGAATCTGGTAACCCTAGGTGTAAGGTATAATAAAATCAAATAGAAGAGCAGTGCCAACGTCATATTAGGCTGACCCAAAATTTATTTCCGTTTGTATACTTGGTTTTCTCGGTTATCTATATATATAAAAGAGACGTGTATGTTTGCTTCCAGTAGACGCGAAAACCACAGCACCGATTCTCACCAAAATTTATATATGTGTTCTAGGGGTCGTGAGTCGTGACATAGGATAGGTTTTGACACGCCCACTTTTACCACCCACAAGTTAGTAAAAACTGCTATATCTCAGACGATTTTGATCACAAGAAATTTGCCATGAACATACTATAAGACCCCAGCCCTAATCTGGGCTACAAATGGTCGGGATTAGATAATGGGGCGTGGCACCGCCCATACAAGTCAATATTTGAAAATGCTGTAATAGCGCTCCCACACAATGTTTTCCAACGAAATTTTGCAAATGGCTTCATGGTTTCAACTCTAAGCTAAATGCAACATATCGGCGTAATTGGACAAAGGGGCGTGGCACCGCCCATACAAACCAATGTTTAAAATTGCTATAACAGGCCTCTCATTTAATGTTTTCCAACAAAATTTGGCAAATGGTTTCATGGTTTCATGGTTTCAACTCTAAGCTAAATGTAACATATCGGCGTAATTGGGCGAAGGGGCGTGGTACCGCCCATACAAACCAATATTTCAAATTGCTGTAACTGCCCTCTCATTTAATGTTTTTCAACAAAATTTGGCAAATGGTTTCATGGTTTCAACTTTAAGCTAAATACAACTTATCGGCGTAATTGGACAAAGGGGCGTGGCACCTCCCATTCAATTCAATACTTCAAAGTGCCACTATTGGGCTCCCATTGAATAGTCTTCAACGGGAAATGGTTCTATGCCTTCAATGCAACATATTGGAATTGAACAGCGGGGCGTGGCACTTTCCATACAATTCAATATTTTAAAAAATGTTACACTTGGGCTCCAAATGAACATTTTTCAACGGGAAATGATTTTATGCTTTCAATTCTAAGTTCAATACAACTTATCGGCGTAATTGGACAAAGGGGCGTGGCACCTCACATTCAATTCAATACTTCAAAGTGCCACTATTGGGCTCCCATTGAATAGTCTTCAACGGGAAATGGTTCTATGCCTTCAATGCAACATATTGGAATTGAACAGCGGGGCGTGGCACTTCCCATACAATTCAATATTTTAAAAAATGTTACACTTGGGCTCCAAATGAACATTTTTCAACGGGAAATGATTTTATGCTTTCAATTCTAAGTTCAATGTTACATATGGTTGGAATTGGACAGCGGGGCGTGGCACTTTTCATACAATTCAATATTTCAAAATGCTACACTTGGGCTCCCAATAAAAATATGTGACAAATGTTTTTATTAATTTATTATGACCTTAAAGGCAAAAAGTAGTTTTTTAGGGCCAGCAAAGCGGACCGAGCCCTGCTAGTAATAAATAAAACAAAATAATAGAGCAGTGCCAACGTTAAATTGGGCTGACCCAAATTTTATTTCCATTTATATATTCGTTTCTCTCCGCAAAAAAATTTTTTAAATATTATTAAATAAAATCAAATAGAAGAGCAGTGCCAACGTTACATTGGGCTGACCTAAAATTTATTCCCGTTTATATGCTTGATTTTCTCGGCAAAAATTTACAATTTTATTTATATTTTCTATATCTTATATATAAAAGAGACGTGTATGTTTGTCACCAATAGACGCGAAAAGTACAGCACCGATTCCCACCAAAAGTTATATATATGTTCTAGGGGTCGTGAGTCGTGACATAGGATAGGTTTTGACACGCCCACTTTTACCGCCCACAAGTTAGTAAAAACTGCTATATCTCAGACGTTTTTGATCACAAAAAAATGAAATTTGCCATGAACATACTATAAGACCCCATCCATAATCTGGGCTACAAATGGCCGGGATTAGACAATGGGGTGTGGCACCGCCCATACAAGTCAATATTGGGAAATGCTGTAATAGCGCTCCCACACAATGTTTTCCAACGAAATTTGGCAAATGGCTTCATGGTTTCAACTCTAAGCTAAATGTAACATATCGGCGTAATTGGAAAAATATTTCAAATTGCTGAAACTGGCCTCTCATTTAATGTTTTCCAACAAAATTTGGCAAATGGTTTCATGTTTTCAACTCTAAGCTAAATGCAACATATCGGCGTAATTGGACAATGGGGCGTGGCACCGCACATACAATTCAATACTTCAAAGTGCCATTCTTGGGCTCCCATTGAATATTCTTAAACGGGAAATGGTTATATGCCTTCGATGCAACATATTGGAATTGAACAATATTTTAAAAAATGTTATACTTGGGCTCCCAATGAACATTTTTCAATGGGACATGGTTATATGCTTTCAATTCTAAGTTCAATGTTACATAAGGTCGGAATTGGACAGCGGGGCGTGGCACTTTCCTTACAATTCAATATTTCAAAATGCTACACTTGGGCTTTCAATAAAAATATTTGATAATTGTTTTCATTCATTTATTATGACCAAAGGCAAAAACAATGTTTTTAGGGCCAGCAAAGCGGACCGGGCCCTGCTAGTAATAAATAAAACAAAACAAGAGAGCAGTGCCAACGTTACATTAGGCTGACCCAAAAGTTATTTAATTTTATATATTTGTTTTCTTCGCACAATTTTTTTAATTTTATTAACATTCCCTATATTTAGGGTTGCCAGATTTTAAATAGGGAAAAACAGTACATTGAGTAAAAAAACAGTACAATTTAAAAAAAACAGTGCATTTTTTTTCATTCAGTTAAGCACATTTCAATAAAAAAACAAGTAAACAAATCAGATAAAATCAAAGATACTCACTTAGTGCCCGATTACACAACCGAGAAAATGCCGCCTGAAAATACTGTTCAAATTTTCATTTACCATGGGCAGCCATTTTATTTTTTTCAACATTTGCGGGTTGGGAATAGTTTCTGTCCAAAGAACTCAAATATGCAACTCGCTTTCTCTGCATATGCCAGTCGAAATAAAATGTTTGTATGTTTTCTCTTAATTTTTTTTACAGTGCGTGTCACTTTAAATTGTATACCATACACACAAAAAAAAAAAGTCAGTAAATCTAACCGAAAAATACCGGTTAAAAACGCTCCAACCCTCCAATGTCGGCACGTTGAACCGATGAGAGATGGTAAATTTATTGCACCATTTTTTTCTCGGTTAAGTTGTAAATTTTTAAGTAAATTTGTGAAAAAATTAACATTTAATCAAAAATTGTTGTAAAAGAACTTACAACAACAACAACTTTTTCGATTATTTAAACTATTTTATGTCGAATTTTGAAGATCTATTTTAACAATTTTTTTTCGGTTAATCCAACCTACCAGCTCGGTTAAAAAATTTACAATTTTCATACATTTTGAAAAGTTGTACGTTAACAACTTTTTTCGGTTACGATGTTTTTTTTCTGTGTAAATAGTTATATATTTATATTTTCCTCAAACTTTATTATGTTGAAAACGTCAAACCAATGCCTTCCCTGAATTTTGAGAATTTTTCTAAACATAGGGTATACGCGGTTGGGATTCGACAAAGGGGCGTGGCACCTTCCGTACAACACAAAATATGCCTACAAGACAATTTAGTAACTATTGAATTGAATTTGAATTGAATATTGAATATATAAAGACGAAATTTGGCACGGAGTTGCATAATAACTTTTTCAAGCTTTATGCCAAATATGAGCATAATTGGACAAGGGGCGTGGCACCGCCCACACAACACATAACTTAAGAAACAGCTAATTAACCAACTATTGGATATATTTTAGTGAAATTTGGAATGGAGTTGTACTGCTATGTGTCGAATATGGGAATAATTGGACAAGGGGCGTGGCACCGCGCACACACACGTAACTTAAGTTACAGCTAATTAAGCGACTATTGAATACATTTTAATGAAATTTGGAATGGAGTTGTATATTATGATTTCCCTGCTATGTGTCGAATATGGGAATAATGGGACACAGGGACGTGGCACCTCCCATACAACACATAACTTAAATACCAGCTAATTAAGCAACGATTGAATATATTCTAATGAAATTTGGCATGGAGTTGTACAGTATGTTTTCCCAGCTATGCGTCGAAAATGGGAATAATTGGACAAAGAGGCGTGGCACCTGCCACGCAACACATAACTTAAATACCAGCTAATTAAGCAACTATTGGATATTTTTTAGTGAAATTTAGAATGGAGTTGTACTGCTATGTGTCGAATATGGGAATAATTGGACAGGGGCGTGGCACCGCCCATACAATTTTCTACCCCATATCACGGTTAAACGGCTTTACTGATTTTATTGAAATTTTAAGGTAAAATTGCGTTAGTAATGGAATTTGCAATAGGACTTGCGTCCTTGCACATTTTTTGAGTGAATCAAAGTGGGTGGGATTACAGCTGCCACCAAACGCGTCCTTGGACATTTTTTGGGTGTACCATGCCGAGTGGTATTACAGCTGCCATCAAGTGCGTCCTTGGCCATTTTTTGGGTGAATCATAACGGGTGGGATTACAGCTGCCATCAAGGGCGTCCTTGGACATTTTTTTGTGAATCATTACTGGTGGGATTACAACTGGCACCCAGTTTCACGGGCGGAATTAACCATAAACTACAGCGTCCATTGAAGTTGGCGCAAATTCCTACAATGAGGGAAAACTAGAGAGTGGGCTATCTTCGGCTATACCGAAGTTGAAATACCCCCACACAGTAGGAAGAAGTGCCTCGAACATATAGAAATGTGGTCTCAAGACCCTATTTTGAGCCAATTATAGGTGGTTTTGGAGCCCGGACCATGTCCAAAATCCATTTCTAAAAATTTCCAATTAAATCCACAAAAAAAAAAAAAAATTGGTCTCAAGACCCCATTTAGACCCTTATATATGTGGCTTCGGAACCTCGGACCATGTCAAAAATACGTTTCTAAACATTTCCAATCGAATACAACAATAAAAAATGTTTACCTTTTTTTTCGGTGTATGGGAGCCACGCCCAGTTTTTGTCCGATTTGGCTGATTCTCTAACTTGATCTCAGTATTCACGAGAAAAACATGTACCCAAAGTTTCAAGTCGATATCTCCAAAACTGCGACCGCTATCGTGCGGACGGACAGACGGACAGACGGACAGACAGACGGACATCGCGAAATCGACTCAAGAGGTGATACTGATCAAGAATATATATACTTTTCCATACCGGACACGCCTCCTTATGGGCGTTACAAACGTTGTGACAAAGTGAGTATACCCTGCCCTGAATTTGAATTGAATATTGAATATATAAAGACGAAATTTGGCACGGAGTTGCATAATAACTTTTTCAAGCTTTATGCCAAATATGAGCATAATTGGACAAGGGGCGTGGCACCGCCCACACAACACATAACTTAAGAAACAGCTAATTAACCAACTATTGGATATATTTTAGTGAAATTTGGAATGGAGTTGTACTGCTATGTGTCGAATATGGGAATAATTGGACAAGGGGCGTGGCACCGCGCACACACACGTAACTTAAGTTACAGCTAATTAAGCGACTATTGAATACATTTTAATGAAATTTGGAATGGAGTTGTATATTATGATTTCCCTGCTATGTGTCGAATATGGGAATAATGGGACACAGGGACGTGGCACCTCCCATACAACACATAACTTAAATACCAGCTAATTAAGCAACGATTGAATATATTCTAATGAAATTTGGCATGGAGTTGTACAGTATGTTTTCCCAGCTATGCGTCGAAAATGGGAATAATTGGACAAAGAGGCGTGGCACCTGCCACGCAACACATAACTTAAATACCAGCTAATTAAGCAACTATTGGATATTTTTTAGTGAAATTTAGAATGGAGTTGTACTGCTATGTGTCGAATATGGGAATAATTGGACAGGGGCGTGGCACCGCCCATACAATTTTCTACCCCATATCACGGTTAAACGGCTTTACTGATTTTATTGAAATTTTAAGGTAAAATTGCGTTAGTAATGGAATTTGCAATAGGACTTGCGTCCTTGCACATTTTTTGAGTGAATCAAAGTGGGTGGGATTACAGCTGCCACCAAACGCGTCCTTGGACATTTTTTGGGTGTACCATGCCGAGTGGTATTACAGCTGCCATCAAGTGCGTCCTTGGCCATTTTTTGGGTGAATCATAACGGGTGGGATTACAGCTGCCATCAAGGGCGTCCTTGGACATTTTTTTGTGAATCATTACTGGTGGGATTACAACTGGCACCCAGTTTCACGGGCGGAATTAACCATAAACTACAGCGTCCATTGAAGTTGGCGCAAATTCCTACAATGAGGGAAAACTAGAGAGTGGGCTATCTTCGGCTATACCGAAGTTGAAATACCCCCACACAGTAGGAAGAAGTGCCTCGAACATATAGAAATGTGGTCTCAAGACCCTATTTTGAGCCAATTATAGGTGGTTTTGGAGCCCGGACCATGTCCAAAATCCATTTCTAAAAATTTCCAATTAAATCCACAAAAAAAAAAAAAATTGGTCTCAAGACCCCATTTAGACCCTATATGTGGCTTCGGAACCTCGGACCATGTCAAAAATACGTTTCTAAACATTTCCAATCGAATACAACAATAAAAAATGTTTACCTTTTTTTTCGGTGTATGGGAGCCACGCCCAGTTTTTGTCCGATTTGGCTGATTCTCTAACTTGATCTCAGTATTCACGAGAAAAACATGTACCCAAAGTTTCAAGTCGATATCTCCAAAACTGCGACCGCTATCGTGCGGACGGACAGACGGACAGACGGACAGACAGACGGACATCGCGAAATCGACTCAAGAGGTGATACTGATCAAGAATATATACTTTTCCATACCGGACACGCCTCCTTATGGGCGTTACAAACGTTGTGACAAAGTGAGTATACCCTGCCACAGTGAGTGTGGGGGTATAAAAATAGTGAAATCAAATCAAAACTTATTTAAATCAAATATAAGCTTTTTTTATTTAAATCAAAATATATATTTAAAATTGTATTAAATATGGAAACATTAGAATTAAATATGGAAATATTAAATTTTTTTATTTATTTAAATTGGAAAAAAATTGTTTTTCTTTTTATAACCCTTATATTAACTTGCATTGGGTGGACTATATATATATATATATATATTTATATATATATATATATAAATATAAGTGTGAAAATAGTGAAATAGTGAAAATAGCGGTCCAAAGGCTCCAAGAATCCATTTATCCAATTTATCTTTTCAAAATATTTCGACAGAGTCTTGGGATTCAATTTTGCTTTATATTTGTTCCTCTAAATTAAATGAAAAATCACTCTAGCTGTGGGAACAGTCCCTTACATCTCGTAAATGCCTCCCGGTCACAAATGGATGCATTTCTCACAAGCAGATATATAGTGGTAGAAAGGCTTAACGCTATTCGCCCAAATAAATTAAAATCCTATACCCCATATTCCAACTTACCACAGAATGGAGGGATGAACAGAACACATAATTTCTTGGCAGAAAATAGTCTCACATATGCATGTCCACTCTGCAAAAGAAATCATGCATTGCAAGTTTGCGACAATTTAAAAGGAAGTCTGTTAGGGATATGGTTACTCTCGTGCGAAATTTCAATATTTGTGAAAACTGCCTCGCGGTTAGTCATCTCAAATAAGATTGCAAGAGCAATTATACGTGTTTTCATTGCCAGCAAAAGCATCACACACTGCTTCATCCTATATCTGACAATGACCCAAATCATTCTCAAAATTAATCTCCAAATCGTTCTTCACGGACTACTCCAGATGTTCCTACAATCAGGAATTGCTAAGAAGGAGCGAAAACTCTCACCCAGATGAACATCCCGATTTATCAGGCCAAGTGCAAGCTCTTCTTACCACCAGAAAAGAAAGTACTTTACTCCCGACCGCTCTCATTTCCATACATCACCTTGGAGAATTACACACAGTTCGAGCCCTTATAGATCAAGGTGCTCAACGGACATTTCTTGCTATTGGGGTTCAAAATCGTCTGAAGCTTCCCTTCGAAAGAGTGCAGTTCGAAATCTCAGGCATGGGTGGAAAAATCATCCAGAATGCAAATAGAATGTGCTTCTTAACGCTAGTATTTTCTAAAACGAATCACAAAATTGTATCTCAAGCAATTGTTCTCACTCAGTTGACCAAATTACTCCCTTCCTTCGGTATTGGTCCAAAGAATTGGAATCAATTTGAAAGATTAGACTTGGCAGACCCGAATGGTTTTGTCCCCGCTCAAATCGACATGATCATAGGAAGTGATTTGATACCCCAAATCCTTGTGGAAGGAATTTTATCAAAAATATGCCTTTCATAACACTGTTTGACACTAAAAAACGCACATGATCGGGACTGATAGATTCTGTTAGAGCTGGCTAAAAAAGAGTACCCCTGTCTCCCAGCTTTTCTAGATCAATTCTTAAAACCGTTTAAATCGCATTTGTGCCTTTTGCATATTTCTCATGTACATAATAATTCTTCAAAAATACAGCATTCAGGAAAATACTCCGAAAAGTCGGATATTTTTTGGAACTGTCATATGTTTCATTTGATTTTATTGGTTTGGAAAAACTATTTTTTTTGTTTTAATGGAAAATTTTAAATAAAATGGGCTAAAGGTTGATTGATATACTCGTACATAAACTATATGAGTTATATAAAAATATACAATACGCATTACAGATACTTCTATCAATGCATGAAGGAAATTAAGACTAATTTCATTACATCAACAAATTTAAGCAAAATATAGTTCTAAGCTGTTTGCAAATTAGTTATAGGCACTCAAATCCATTTTGTTTAAATGGAAATCGGATAAAAAATACATCAAACTTCGTTCCGGACATGAAATACAAGTTCCAGTTCCGTATATTAAAATGTTTGACAAAATATTCCAGTCAAGAGTTGTTCGAGAAATCTGGATCAAACGACAATTTTTTAAAATGATCTTATTCTGACCGGAAACCCAAGATTCCAAAGACCAAATCGGTTGCAATCAGTATTTTATCATACATATTTTAAAGTTATTCAAACTTTTTTCTAATATTCCAAATCATAGGTATGATAAATTCAATTTAAAAAAAATTTTGGTTGAACTGAAAAAATCCAAATCCCGGGGTTAGTCCCCGAATTGCATTTTTAAATCCCGGGATTGCCAAAGGTTTCGAAAATTGACATCCCTAGCTGGAATGAGTTAACCGATACATTTTTTATTCGATCCAACCTATTTCTCAATCCTCTGACATCACAAAGAGACAGATTCTCTCTTACGTCGCGAAACTTTTTGACCCGGCAGGATGGGTTTCACCAATAATGGTATAAAATTCTTCTTCAAGAGCTAATGTTAGAAGGCACGGAGAAGGACGAGTGTGTCAATCCAGGATCTCTCATCCAATGGAATAAGTTTCTGGAGAGTCTTTCTTATGTTACTCATATCACCATTCCTAGATGGGTGAAATTCTCTCCCGTGAATAAAGTACAACTTTATGGATTTTGCGATGCTTCTGAGGAGGCTTACTGTGCAGCTCTGTACATACGCAGCCGGAACCTGCTAATGAAGTTTCCTGTCATCTCTTGGTCGCGAAAAGTAAGGTGGCGCGCTACAGAAAGTAAGTCTTCCACGTTTAGAATTGTGTATAGCAGTTCTTAAATCCCGGCTAGTAAAAACTGTACGAGACAATCTCGAAGTGATAGACCGACTGATGTTTTTATGGTCCGATTCTCAGATTACGCTTGCATGGCTGAAAAACCACCGCATGAGTAGAAAACGTATGTTGCCAATAGTACGTCTCAAATTATTTCAAACATTGGGAACGCCGACTGGCGGCACGTGACAGGATGTGATAACCCCGCTCACACAGGAACCCGAGGATCCACGCCCCAAGACCTAGCATCGAATTCACTTTGGTGGAATGGACCGAAATGGCTTCTGCGTTCTAAAGAAGCCTGGCCGAATACACCCGTTACCGCTCAATCGGCCATAGAACAAAGAAAGACGGGCACTTTTCTCTCTGTAGAAGAGCTTACCGATATTCCTCGTTTTCCAGAGCATTGCGAGTTATCGGCTACATCTTTCGATTCCATCATAATAGTCTTGGAAAATCACGTAACCAAAGTTTAATCTCCGGTTTCCTTTCCGAGGCTGAGGTTACCTTCGAAAAAAAGGGACTAATTTCCCTAGCCCAAGAGAAAAAATATTTTAAGGTGCTTAGTGTTATGACCAAATCGGCTCCATTACACACGTGATTAGTTTACGCCCATCTGAAACGCCAAATAAAAAAAAGCATACCATATACAAACAAAAGGTACGATCGCAACTAATGGCAGCCCTTCCGCCTGAGCGTTGTAGTCGGTCGGTTCACTTTTCTACGACCGTCATTGATTTCACTCAAATCTATAATCTAATACAGCATACCAACAACTATGCACAAGCATAAGTCATGCATAGCCTCAATTGAGTTTGAGCCGCAAATTCAATTCACTTTTGATGTAACTTGCCAAGCGTTTAGAAGTTTTTTTCAAATTGTTCCCAGAACACGAATATTATTCCGGTACAGTCATCAATTAATTATCCAATTTTGAATTTTGGAAATAACGTGAGTATAGGGAAAACGCCAGTTTCCAACTATATAATGACCAAATCTTTCGCTGGGTACAGATTGGACATCCCTCCAACGATTTTGGAAATCAATTGCACGGACACCAAAAACCATAGGTCGGCATAAATTGGAGGCCATATGCATTTAGCACCATTCGGAAGAAAAAAAAATCCAAAAATAGTTTAACTACAAAAAAAAAATAGAATTACTTCAATATACTCAATACTACCTTAAGTGAATTTTGCTAAAAGTACCAATATATTTTTTTCTCTAATTTAATCAATTTCATATTTCCAAGTTAGCCAATCTAAAGATTAGTACAAACGTAGCATAAAGTAACGTAAAGTAACATAATGTGCTAGCTAAACAAGCACACATACAAATAATGACAGTTTCCCGTGAATTAAGGATATGTAATAGTTCTTTGCTTTAATTATTAATACATATCCCACATGAATTCAAGTTTCAAAAAAAAAAAAAAAATTTTTTTTTCTACTACTTAATGTAAATGAAATACAAGGAAATATGTTTTTCTACTACTTAATGTAAATGAAATATTACGAAACCTATTTTTCTACCTAATGAAGTGCAACTAAAATCTTCATAAGTACTTACACTTTGAATTAAAACTATATTCATATATATACTTAAATCTAAGTTATGTACAACTAAACTTAAGTTACGTTGCACTTAGTGCTTACAACTTAATTTCTATAAATAATGTTTTGAATAATATTCGTAATGACTGTTTGGGAGTCCCTGATTTCATTTATATTTTTTGTTAAGTTTGTTATATTTTCACAAAATATCGAATTGCAGCTAAGCATTCTGGCTGCCTGGCTTTAGGCGTTTTTTGCAGTTCAAGTGACGGACACATGATACCACCACTCAAGGTGATACAAAGTGTCAGTACACTTGACGGCAATATGCAACTAAGCATTTTGTGCCTTGCTTGCAAGTGACTTCGCTGCACTTCGGTAAAGGTAAAATCTGTTATAAATAGGGAAATTAGAATAATAAAAAACCATTTATTAATTATAATTCAAGGTGTTATCAATACCGAATCCGATAAGCTCCAAATTCTGGTTTATGTGCCGGAATTTGGAATTTCAAAGAATAAACAATTTAAAACATCAAATTCTGGTTTATGTGCCGGAATTTGATTGAACCTTTTGCAAATCAAATAAAAACGTCAAATTCTGGTTCAAGTACCGGAGTTTGACTGAACATTTTGGTGACCCCGACAATTGGACATCTGCATCTATCATGGGGATGGAGGATTTAGTACGACAACAGGACGAAAATGCGGAGAAGATTTGAAGAAGTTTGTTACCAACCTCAGGAAGATAGGACGACCGTCGAGTTCTACAAGGCCAAGGCAAAGGAACTCGACGAACTGTGGGCAGTGTTCAACCAGC
Source organism: Heteromyza rotundicornis (assembly GCA_951394025.1). Taxonomy (NCBI): domain Eukaryota; kingdom Metazoa; phylum Arthropoda; class Insecta; order Diptera; family Heleomyzidae; genus Heteromyza; species Heteromyza rotundicornis. The sequence continues at coordinate 42,489,567 of OX596011.1, forward strand.
TCGACAATACAATTCGGCAATGGCACGGCGCAGAGGTGTCGCACATGTACTTTGTCAAGGACATTCATCGCACGGTCGGCCAGTTATACAGCGATGCGTTGGAAGAAACCGAAAATCTATTGACGAAGGCTCCCCCAATCACAACAGTGAAGGCAGCCCAAGTCAAAGAAACGACAACTGAAAAAGCGCAAGTCACGGCATCAACAAGTGAAGCAGCAACCGCGATGGCAGCTTCGTACAATCATCGAAACAGTAATGCGGTCGTTGAAAAAACTGTTAAGTGATGAAACATCTCATACGTCCAATTACTATTCTATGCATGCTAAAAGCATAGGACAGCATTGGCAAGCGGCACAGGATCTACACAACACCATTTGGGAATCGCTGGATACCATCGATATAAACACATATGATTTCGATGCATACTTCCAAATAGAAGAGGACAGAAACAATGACCTTCTGCGACTCCATGATATGGCACTGGTGAGACCGGCACTATCAGGCATCAGCGCACAACAAGGTGCTGAAGCAACAACTTCAACTCTAAAGTTGCCTCGTATAGAGTTGCCTAAATTTGATGGCAGCTATCTAAAGTGGCGACAGTTCCATGACCTTTTTGTGGAACTAATCAACAATCAACCGATTCCAGAGTGCCAGAAAATGTGGTATCTGCAAACAAGCCTCACTTGCGAAGCTGGAAACCTCATAAAATATTTCACTACAACTGCATCAAACTATAATGCAGCATGGAAGGTAGTCAACGATCGGTACGAAAACACCCGATGTCTGGTGAATGCTACATTGGCAAAACTGTTGTCACAACCAGCTGCTAATGGTGAAAGCGCTTCGTCAGTGAAGGCGCTTCATGACACCACCCAAGAATGCATTCTCAGCCTGCAAAATTTGGGAATAAATACCGATAACTGGGATGCAATATTAACCCATTCATGACGAGCGTGCCCATATGGTAACGCTGATAGCGCTCTACGGTATGTGCAATTAAAAAAATATTGGAACGAATATTACTAATCCGTTTTTTGATGTTAATAAAGCATACTTTGATCTTTCTTTTGATATATAACTCTAAGCAATCGCTCGTCAGTAGCGGTCGTGGCGGATAATTGAAAAGTAGTGTTTTTAAAAAGTGGGCAAAAACAGCGAAAAGACACGACCTTTCCAGTAAGAATATTTTTCATTGCCATAAAAAGTTATATATTTTGAATATTTTTTTTTTGGCATTTGGGTAGAATATCAAAGCATTAGAAAACGTTGAAAATAAAATTATTTATAACTTCTGTGTTACCTTTATATCATTTTGAATTTTGCTGTTACCATATGGGCACGCTCGTCGCAACCCTAGCAAATTTAAATTTTCTTACTGAAATTGTTTGTAGAAGCTTTTTTTATGTAAAATTAAATATATTTTATTTGTATATTGATTTGAAAGTGTATTATACATATTTGCGTACATATTTGAGTATTTTTTGTAAAATGAAGTAAATTGTATCTATATATTGGTTGGAAATATATTTTTTTTAGCTTTCTTCATATAAAGTTTATATAGTTTATAGTTTATAAGTTTATATATTTTATCTATAAATTGTGTGGTTATGTACTTGGTACACTTATGAAAAATTAGCAGCACCTCTTAAGTTGATTTAGACATATCCGTATGTCTGTCCGTTATTTGGATTGGTATGGGCTATTGAAGGAGCTAAATGAAAGCTAGGTGGTAGGAAAATTCTCCGTTAGATATATTGTCCGCTTGGTATCGATGGTGAGTGCCGCAAAAGCTATATGAGCAATACCCTGATCATGACATGACAACATGACGCATACAAAATCCACGTCGAAGATGGCTAGGTCATGCCGAGCTGATGAACGTAAAAATGTACTACTAAATGGAGCACATGTGAGTACCTTCGGTGGAATGAACGGAAGATGGCGACCAGGTCGCAGATGGAAGGGTGTATGGTATATATAGGTTTACTTCGACCAGCTGAAACTTACTCAATTATTTTTTAACAAATTTACATTGTCGCGGTATAAAATCGCGACATGAATGTTGTTGTTTTTATTGTTTGTTTTGTTTTTTTTATGTTTCCCTTTTGTTCGGGGCGACGGGCGAACAAAATCGGAGGAACAAAATCACACACGCACTGACCGAATTAACGCACTGCACAATTTTATTGATTGTCACCTTTTATATGAATATATTTGTTTTGCTTAATTTGTTAAGCAAAACAAATTCGACACTCGCGGGCGAAATGCGGCCGGCGCGCGGAAGAAGAAAACTGAATATTTGGTTTGAGCTGTCAAAGTTCTCTTGCTTTCTTCTCCTTTCTTTCGCTTTTGCTTTCGTTAAGTTAGCTCAGTGAGCGGCGGCGATCCGATGAGGGTATTGCCAGCCTCGCCATTACAATAGTAAATTGTCAAAACCTGGACTAAAGCTTTTGTACTTTTTGAACCTGTTTGAGGGAGAGGGATTTGAGAACATTTATGCTTTCGCCTATACGTACATGAGTGCCGCCAAAATGTATATTTCATTTTGGTGGGTGCAGGGGGGTATATGTAAATTTGCCAAACACACCTAGAAAAATCTGAAGAGATTTTTCGCATATAGGTATGGGTAAAGCCCCGACTGCGGACACTGGTTTCTGCGTAAGCCGCACTCTATGTATGTGGGAAGATAAATGGAAAGTGAGCGTCATAGGCGCTCATATATTCTAATTTCGTTTAGTTCTTTTTGAGCAGGGAAGAAGGAGAGTGGCAAAAGCTTTGGTTTTTCTTAAATTTAATTGAATTAGTTGTTTCCAAAATTTGGATAATTTTCTTTCCTTTTTTTAAATTGTATTTTTTTTGAGTGGTGAAGTGGAGCTGTTGCCATCGTCGGACTGTGGCTGGAGGACAAGTGTTCCAAAGGGAGTATTTTTGCGCGCTGGTTTAGTTTTGCCAGCTAGTGTTTATTTTGCTTTGTTTTATTTGTGGCAGTCGGCCATTTAGAGTTTTGAATTTGAGGAATTGAATAGAGTTGGACAGGTTGTGTTCGGTCGTGATTTGTTTTGGTGAAGTGTTTCCGTCCAAGTAGTTTGCTTGGGATTTGTTTGGCCGTTTCCCCCCCTCTTCCTTATTCCTTTTTTTTTTGTTTGTGTTGTCCCGCATCAGAGCCAAGTTGTTGCTGGACATCGAATTTTATCGAAGTCCAGAATCGTGCGAGGGATTTCAGACAGGTTGGTCTGGTCCCGCAAATCAATTGCGTTTAAAGAAATATAATTTTTGGTGTATGAATAATTTCTTTTGGGTGATTGTCGGTTTGTGCTGATTTTGAAAAAGGGTTTGTGTTCGGTATTATTTTCCTTGTGTCGGGAAAATTTCCGTTTCTTTTATATATAGTTATATATATACCTACATATATATCTACTGCGGCAGTTTCGGTGTAGTTTTTAAAAGAAGTTTATTTATCAGGTTTTCGTGTGTTCGTATTGTTCGTTCGTCCGGGGATACCATACCGCGAGGGTCGTCTTAAATCCCACGCTTCGCGACTGTGCTATTCGGGCAAATAGGGAATTTAATTATCGCGTGGGGATTTTTGATTTTAGTTTGTTTTATAAAGTTTAGTTAAAAATAGCGCGATAAGCTGGCGCCCAACGTGGGGCTATTTTTACTAAAGGTTTTAATAATTTAAAAAAATTTTTTTTTTATATAATTTCAAAAAATTTTTTTAACAAATTTTTTTTAAAGTTTTTTGTAATTAATTTTTTTATTTATATCAAAATCTTTTTGTGCTGTTTTCGTTGGTTGTATTTTTTTTCTTTTTTTTTTAATTTACTAATTCGTATTTTTATTTATTTAGTTTTTTTGGAATTTCTCTGGTTTCCAGTGAGAGTGCTGTCGACGGCGGAGTAGCGGCAGCGGGTTTTTTTTTTGTTGTTCGGTGAGTCCGTTCCGATTTTTTTTATTTGGTACAACACCAGTAATTTTTTTATTTAATTAATTTTATTTTAAATTTTAATTTTTTTTGTAATTTTATTTAACAGTGGTGGTGTCGTCCGCCTTTAGCTGTTGTTTTTGTATTATTCTTTTTGAATTTCTTTATTATTTTATAGTTTTATTTTTATAAATTTTTTTTATATATATATAAATATATTTTTTTTTTGATTTTTATTAATTTTTGATAATTTCTTTTTGAGTATTTAAAAAGAAAGAAATTTTGTTTTAAATTTTTTTTTGCGGTGCCGCCCGCCTTAAAAGTTTTGTCGTTCCTGTTTTTTTGTCCGTAATTTTTTTTTATTTAAAAAAATTTTTTTTTTTGGTTTTTTTTAAAAAAGTTTTTTGTTTAAATTTCTTTTTGGTTTCAGTTTTTTTAAATTAGTTTTGTTTTTTTAAATTTTTTTATTTTTGTCTGTCCGAGTTAATTATGGAGATTAACCGATTAAACCAAGAGGAACTGGCATACGAGATGGAGGCTCGTGGGTTGCCAGTGACTCCGGTAGAGTCTATGAGGAAGTCCTTGAGGGCATCAAGGCAAATAGAGCGAAGGGAGTCCGTGGATGTCTTTGCGGGATATCCGTTTATTTTTGAGGAAGATAGGTTGGGTGTGGAGGGGAAGATTTCCGAAGTTGAAAAACTTATGGAAACCCCTCCCAAGGACGCAAAGTCGCCCGAATATTTAAAGATTTTGGCGAAATTGGAATGGGCTTTAGGTCGCCTTACTCGTTCGAGGCCAGCGAGTAAGGAAGAAGTAGTAGAGCAGATGGCGCTCAAAAAAAGGGTCCTTTTGTTGTTGGGGGAACTCAACGAGGCGGTGGAGGATGTTGGTGGCGGAGATGATGCCTTCGATGACAATCCAAGGCCATCCCGACCATCCAAGGGACTCAGTAGGGAGTCTGCGATTGAGGAAAAGCCTGAACCCGTTCCGAGACGTGAGCCATCCACCTCGTTAAGTAACGTAGGTTTTCAAAAAGTAGAAAATTTGTCCAAGTGGGTTATTCAATTTACCGGGGAAAAGACAGACATGTCCCTACATGCCTTTCTACAGAGGGTAGACGAGCTATGCGAGGCTCGGGGCGTTAGTGAAGCCCAGTTGTTTAGGGGAGCAGTGGAGCTTTTTTCTGGAAAAGCCCTGCTCTGGTTTAGGGATGTCCGCAGGACAGTTTCAAGCTGGCGAGAGTTGGTCGCCAAGCTGAAACGGTAGCGGCGATGAGGGGGTTGTTCGGTCGTCTGTCCGACCCCTTGTCAGAGAGGCGTATGCTGGGTCTGGTGATCGCAAACCTGTCCCCGTTTTACCAGACTCAGCTGGGCTTGGCTGAGCCTAAGTCTTTATCGGAGCTGGTTTCCTTGGGTCGGAAGCTGGAGGCTGTGCGGGCGAATGTGGAAGCATTCGTGCCGCCGCCCATCAGCCGATCCAAGAATTTGTTGGAGCCAGACTTGGCGTACGTCTCTGCTGAACCCGAGGTTTCAGTGGTAAGGGCCCCTTTGCGTGACGCTAGGTTGGAGAGGAGAATTCAGGCTCCTCCCCAAAATTCTTTTAGGTGCTTCAATTGTAAGCGGTTTGGGCATGTTTTGAGTAACTGCCCTAGGGAAATTTATTGTTTCGGTTGTAGGCGGCCTGGATTTTTAAAGCGTGATTGCCCCGATGCTCTCAGAGAGCAGGGCAATCGCAGGAGCGCTCGGACAGGGAGGCGGCCCCGAGAGCGGCTCGAGGGCCCGCGAAGAGTCGGGAAATGGGGAGCGAGCTCTTGTGGAAGCAGGGCAAGAAGTTCGCGAGGTTTAGGTAGGTTGCCTGCGGGCAACCAGCTGGCTAGGGAAAATAGTGATAGGCCTCAGAGGCGTCCGTCCGGAGTATATTTGAGTTTTTCTCTTTCAGGTAGAGAATTGGATAATAGGCCATATTTATGTGTTAAAATTTTTGGAGTGCGGTCAGCAAGGTTGCGCTTGCTGATGGTGAAGAAGTTCCGGTTAGGGGGGTAGTTTCGGTCCCTTTCGAGGTAGAGGGCAAGTCGGTCCTCGTTGAATGCCTCGTAATACCGGATTTACCCCAATCATTGATTCTTGGAGTAGACTTTTGGTCTAAGGCCGGTGTAGTGCCAGATTTGGCCAAGAATCAATGGAGGTTTTCCGACCAAGTCGAGGTCTCGTCAGTAGCGGCGATAGTTGATAGGTCTTCGTTGTCAACTAGGGAAAAATCGGTTCTTGATGAGTTTGTTGCAGATGTGTTTAGGTCTATGCCTGAGGGACTTGGTTGTACACATTTGGTCGAACATCAGATTCGTACAAAGCCAAATGTGGAACCAGTCAAGCAGCGATACTATCCGGTATCGCCCGCTATTCAGAGGCGCATAGATGAGGAAATAGAGGGTATGTTAGAAAAGGGTGTGATTGAGATTTCTCACAGCCCTTGGGCATCACCGGTTGTGATGATTAGGAAAAAGGATGGGAGTTATAGGTTTTGTGTCGACTATAGGACACTGAATAAAAATACGGATCGAGATAGTTACCCTCCCTGATATTTCGACTACTTTAGATAAGCTAAAGGACGCCAAATATCTCTCTAGTTTGGATATAAAATCCGCTTAGCAGATCCCAGTAGAGAAGGAGTCTAGGGCCTGCTCGGCATTTACAGTTCCGGGTAGGGGGCTCTACCAGTTCAAGCGCATGCCTTATGGCCTGCACAATGCGCCTGCAACTTGGCAGAGATTTATAGATGAGGTCCTTGGGGCTGACTTGGAACCTCATGTTTTCGTGTATTTGGACGATATTATTATTGTTACAAATACATTTGATAAGCATGTTGAGGTTCTGAAGGAGGTCCTGAGGAGGATTTGTTCGGCAGGGCTTAGATTGAATAGGGAAAAATGTAATTTTTGTCTTTCTTCGCTACGGTACTTAGGTTATGTTGTTGATCGACAGGGCTTGCACGTTGACCCCGAGAAAGTTGAGGCAATGCTGAAAATTCCAGCGCCCAAAAATGTAAGGGAAGTCAGGTCGTTTGTTGGCACCATTTCTTGGTATCGTAGGTTTGTTTCGAATTTCGCTGATTTGGTTAAGCCTCTAACTGATCTTCTAAAGAAGAAGAACAGGTTTAGATGGTCGCCGGAGTGCGAGGACAGCTTTTTGAAGGCCAAGGAGCGCCTAGTGACGGCGCCGGTCCTGAGCTGTCCTGATTTCGAACGACCCTTCGTAGTTCAGACTGATGCTTCCGATTTTGGAATAGGTGCCGTTTTGACACAGCAGTTTGATGAAGGGGAGAAGGTCATTTCGTATTTGAGTAGGTCGTTGAGTAGATGCGAGAGGAATTATTCCACTACCGAGAAGGAGTGTTTGGCTGTTTTGTGGGCAGTTGAGAAGTTGAGGCCATACATCGAAGGGGTTAGGTTCACAGTGGTGACCGACCATTATTCGTTGGTATGGCTCAACAATTTGAAAGATCCTTGCGGTAGGTTGGCTAGGTGGGCTTTAAAGCTCCAGCAATATGATTATGAAATCATACATCGTAAGGGGAAAGATCACGTTGTGCCCGACATGCTTTCTAGAGGTGTCCCAGTCGTAGGGGAGGTAGATGGGCGTGTTAGAGATCCATGGGTGGATTCCATGGTTAGGAAAGTGGAGGATAAACCACTCGATTACCCAGCTTGGAGAATTGAAAATGGGGTGTTATATAAACACATAAAGGCAGGGACAAATAGTTTGTTTAGTGCTGGGTACGAGTGGAAGAGAGTTGTAGGCAAAAGTGATAGGAGTAAAATTTTATTCGAGTGTCACGATAATCCATTATCGGGGCACATGGGCGTTAGGAAAACATACGCAAGGGTAGTTGAGAAATATTATTGGCCAAAAATGAAGGCAGAGATAGCTAGATATATTAAAGGTTGTCAGGTTTGCCAGAGGGTGAAACCTGACAACAATAAGCCAGCTGGTTGTATGGTAGAGAGGACAAAGAAGTTAGAACCTTGGGAAATGATCTGCGTAGATCTGGTGGGACCCTTGGTGAAGTCTAGTCGGGCATTTTGTTATATTTTAACGGTGGTTGACTACTTCACCAAATTCCCATTGTTGTTTCCGTTGCGAAATGCAACGGCAAAGAGTGTTTGCAAGGAGTTGGAAGATAATGTCTTCCTGCTCTTTGGAGTTCCGAGGTCCATTGTATGCGACAATGGGCCACAGTTTCGCAGCAAGGAGCTGCAGAGTTTATGCGCGTCGTATGGTGTGCAGATGCGGTACACTGCACACTATCATCCGCAGGCCAATCCGGCCGAGCGGATCAACCAAATAATTAAGACCACTTTGAGAGCATATATTTCAGAAAACCATCGGACATGGGATACTCATCTCTCAAAGGTGGCGTGCTGCATTAGAACATCGTAGCATGAGGTTTTGGGAGCGTCTCCATACTACGTGAATTTTGGCCGAAATATGGCGGTCAGGGGTGATAGAGATTATAGACGAGTGGGAGAATCAGACCAACCGGACAGTAGTAGTGAGGACCGGGCCAAGTTAATGGCAGACTTGAGGGAAGACATACGGAAGAAGTTAGAAATGGCAAGTGCCAAGACAGCAAAGACTTACAATCTCAGACGTAGAGATGTACAGTATTTACTGCACGAGTTAGTATGGAGACGTAATTTTGTTTTGTCCGATGCTGCAAACTATTTTGCAGCGAAGTTAGCTCCGAAATTTGTTGGACCGTTTAGGGTTAAAAAGAGGGTGTCTCCGTGGACATATGTTTTGGAAGACGAAGACGGACGAGAAAAGGGGACATGGCATGTGCAGGACCTTAGGCCGCACATCGACTCAGGGTGATTTTCTCCGGTTAGATTCGAAAGTTGGCTGGTCTCAGGAGACCAAGCAACTTTCGCGGAGGTGGAGGTGTGGTTGTCGCGGTATAAAATCGCGACACGAATGTTGTTGTTTTCATTGTTTGTTTTGTTTTTTTTATGTTTTCCTTTTGTTCGGGGCGACGGGCGAACAAAATCGGAGGAACAAAATCACACACGCACTGACCGAATTAACGCACTGCACAATTTTATTGATTGTCACCTTTTATATGAATATATTTGTTTTGCTTAATTTGTTAAGCAAAACAAATTCGACACTCGCGGGCGAAATGCGGCCGGCGCGCGGAAGAAGAAAACTGAATATTTTGTTTGAGCTGTCAAAGTTCTCTTGCTTTCTTCTCCTTTCTTTCGCTTTTGCTTTCGTTAAGTTAGCTCAGTGAGCGGCGGCGATCCGATGAGGGTATTGCCAGCCTCGCCATTACAATAGTAAATTGTCAAAACCTGGACTAAAGCTTTTGTACTTTTTGAACCTGTTTGAGGGAGAGGGATTTGAGAACATTTATGCTTTCGCCTATACGTACATGAGTGCCGCCAAAATGTATATTTCATTTTGGTGGGTGCAGGGGGGTATATGTAAATTTGCCAAACACACCTAGAAAAATCTGAAGAGATTTTTCGCATATAGGTATGGGTAAAGCCCCGACTGCGGACACTGGTTTCTGCGTAAGCCGCACTCTATGTATGTGGGAAGATAAATGGAAAGTGAGCGTCATAGGCGCTCATATATTCTAATTTCGTTTAGTTCTTTTTGAGCAGGGAAGAAGGAGAGTGGCAAAAGCTTTGGTTTTTCTTAAATTTAATTGAATTAGTTGTTTCCAAAATTTGGATAATTTTCTTTCCTTTTTTTAAATTGTATTTTTTTTGAGTGGTGAAGTGGAGCTGTTGCCATCGTCGGACTGTGGCTGGAGGACAAGTGTTCCAAAGGGAGAATTTTTGCGCGCTGGTTTAGTTTTGCCAGCTAGTGTTTATTTTGCTTTGTTTTATTTGTGGCAGTCGGCCATTTAGTGTTTTGAATTTGAGGAATTGAATAGAGTTGGACAGGTTGTGTTCGGTCGTGATTTGTTTTGGTGAAGTGTTTCCGTCCAAGTAGTTTGCTTGGGATTTGTTTGGCCGTTTCCCCCCCTCTTCCTTATTCCTTTTTTTTTTGTTTGTGTTGTCCCGCATCAGAGCCAAGTTGTTGCTGGACATCGAATTTTATCGAAGTCCAGAATCGTGCGAGGGATTTCAGACAGGTTGGTCTGGTCCCGCAAATCAATTGCGTTTAAAGAAATATAATTTTTGGTGTATGAATAATTTCTTTTGGGTGATTGTCGGTTTGTGCTGGTTTTGAAAAAGGGTTTGTGTTCGGTATTATTTTCCTTGTGTTATATATATATATTTAGTTATATATATACCTACATATATATCTATTGCGGCAGTTTCGGTGTAGTTTTTAAAAGAAGTTTATTTATCAGGTTTTCGTGTGTTCGTATTGTTCGTTCGTCCGGGGATACCATACCGCGAGGGTCGTCTTAAATCCCACGCTTCGCGACTGTGCTATTCGGGCAAATAGGGAATTTAATTATCGCGTGGGGATTTTTGATTTTAGTTTGTTTTATAAAGTTTAGTTAAAAATAGCGCGATAACATTACGATGAAGACATTTAGGCGAGCATAATTTTATCCGGCTGGACAAGATGATTGGGAGGAAGATGAAGGAGGTACTTCCTATGGTCTTCATCGTACACCTCTTTTACAGCCATGTAAGTTGTGTATGTCAAATGAAATGATGACGAGGACCTTTCCAATTTCAGTTCATATGGAGATATTTCTTATGTTATTGAAAACCTAAGCAGTATTTTGGTGTAGGTGTAGATACATATTATATACAGTGACGGACAGATAATTAGCGACAGCCTTTTGTAGTAATTTTGAGTGACTACCAAAATTTTAAGAATATCAACTTGATTACTATTAAAATGGTCTATTGGACCCCATTCTATGATGACTACCAGGACACTTATCAAGAAAATCCTAGTTGAAAACTGATCTACTTTTCTAACTTTTTTCCTGGGGGCTATACATTTTTTTTTTTATGCAAAAATGTGTTTTTTTTAAAAACAAATTACTTTGCTGTAGAAACTTTTGTGATCAAAAATGCTCTTGAATTTATAGAATTTTTTTACCAAAATTTTTTTTTTTAAACAACTTTTAGATTGTAAAAAATTGGTCGATAAAAATTTTTTTTACAAAATAAATTTTAAAACATTGCTAAACTTTCAAGAATTAAAAAAAAAGTAGTTTTAAACAATAATATCTTAAATTAGGTAATTTTGCTAGGGTTGTGACGAGTGTTACCATATGGTAACGGCCAAGGCTGGGCAAACGGTAAGCGGTCCAAAAAAAAGTTAGAAATTCGTTTCTTAGGCCATTTTTAGGTACTCCTCAAAAAATCTTGAATAAATTCCGAAAACTTCGTTCTTGTCATTAATGGGTTCATATATATCCTGGTTCAACAACTAAGTAAGTCGACGCATACATTATGGGAACAATCACTTACTGAGCCGAAGCAGTTGCCGACGCTGGAAGAGTTTTTGAAATTCCTCAATTTACGATGGCACCATGGAACAAGGAAAGCATGGATCATATCGCGCACTCAGCGCTGCATTTTCATCCAGAACAAACTGCATTGCAGAAGATAAACGTCAGTTCGGTGGTTAGTCATTCAGCTCTGTGCAGGGGGATAAACACGTAATCATTCTGGTGAACAGATGGTGCGTGCCGTAACTGTGAGAGCTGTTTGGAAGTGCGACTATGACCTCCACGTTGGTGACCGCCGGTAACAGTTCCCGACACGGACATAGTTCTGTCTTGGTCTGGCCAACATAGTCGGGCGAAGGAGAGATAACTCCTTAAAATCCCCTAATCCAAGGTGGAGCTTCATACGCCGAGGGATGCGTGGCCAGGAGGGAGCCTGGTCTTTAGTATGCGAGCTCTAGATACCTGGGGACCTCTAGTTCTAACCTAACTCCCCTTTCCTGCATACTGGGGGTGAGTGCAGGATGACCGCCCTTCCCCCACACTCGTGGGACCAAAAATGAATTCCGAAAAAGAAAAAAATTTACAAACGACGACGGACATGACGGACATGACGGAGGAGGAGGAGAACCTTCTTCTCCAATGCGCGACAACGGACAATGAATCGATTAGTGTCGGTGAGGTAGGCGGCGGTAATTTTGCCGTCAACATGGAGAAATTGCTTCATCGTGAGGACGATAATATGTCTGTCGCCAGCTCATCCGGGCTGTCAACCATGTCAACAGCTTCGACTCGTAAGAGGATCGCAAACAGCAAGTTGACAGTTAGAAGGTTGGGTAACAAGACCTGGGATGAACTCAACGAAAGGGACCGTAAAAGGCTGCATAACGCGCGGGCCTTCCTACAGGGGCTATCCACAGCGGCCGATAAAACGGACGCAGAGATGGCCCCTGCTGGAGACCGGGGCGATGTGGAGCCTATGGGACCACCGCGAATGCGACCGGGCACCACTGGATGCAAACCCGAACGATGTAATGAGCTCACTCTTGTTCGGGGGAGGATCAGGGTGGTGTGCGGTTTGAAAGGACGAAGGTTGTTGATGATACGAAGCCCGGCTCGAGCGAAGGCTCAGCCAGCCCAGCTGACTCGCAACCTGCGTCTGTCGCAACTGGTCCTGAAATGGTCCCGGACGGTGATACCACTCTGGACAGCTGCTGTACGGTGATCGCTCTTTCTGCAAATCACGGCACCGCCATGCCTCGGGGAAACCCGATGTTCCAATGGCCGCTGAGGTAAGTCAGGATGGCGTGAAAGCGGGGCAGTATTCGGGACTGGGGGGCACCCTGCCGAGGGACCCGAAGCAACACCACCATGGCTCGGGGAAACCCGATGTTCCAATGGTCGCTGAGGGGAGCAAGGCAGGTAGTGCTGGAAACGTGGGGAAGACCGTCAAGCAGAGGCTGAACGCCAAACGCTTGATACGACGGATGAAGAAGCGCGACCCGAATTCCTACACGGAAAGGGAACGCCATATGCTAACGGCGGCGGAGGAGACGGTGAAGGCACCCATATCGCGCGTGTCTGTACCTTCGGGGGCCAGCATGAGGTTACTTGCTGCGAGGAATGGAGGCCCTTTGCCCCCGACCTCAGCGGCGGGTAAACTCAGGTGGACCACTACTGCTCCAGAGAAATCGGGCGCAGTGGCGGGAACTCCAAAAAGGGGCAGGCACTACGATACGGTGTCGCCGCCGGTGGCCTGCAACAAAAAGCGAAAAACCGTTGCAGACGTCGTACAGGACGGTCTTAGGGTCGCTGTGGTTGACTACGGGAACCCCGAACGTCGACTGACAGAGGACCAGTGGCAGCTGATAGAGCTCAGAATCCTTGAGGGTGTGAATGATGCTATCCTGAAGAAGGGGAAGCATATCCCTCTCTTCGGCCAGCTGACCACAATCAAGGGTTTCATCACACTGAATGATGATGCGGACACGATGAAATGGCTCGAGGAATTTGTCGCCAACACAACTGCACCGTGGGCTCATGCCGACCTGCGCGTCGCCGACAAAAATGCGATCCTGGACTTCGCAAGACAGAAATTCAAACTGATGATCCCGGGACCACATCTTCCAAGGGAACGTATTGAACGCAACCTACGCCACTTGAACCCTGAGCTGAAAAGCCTTGAATGGGAGATCGTGGAGGTTGCTGAGCGAACGGAGGCGGGCACAGAGGTGGTGGTACTCGTTAGCCACAAGTCGATGCCGCTTCTACGGAAATGCAACTTCAAGCTGCGCATAGGGGTCACCCGATGCACACTGAGGCCAGTTGTGGAGCCACCCAGAAAAGTAAGTACAATGCCACTACTGCCATGAAGCTAATACAAATTAATCTTCATCACAGCAAAGCGGCTAGCGCAAATCTTGGTTCGCTAATGGCGAGCAAGAACGTAGACGTCGCCCTCATACAGGAACCTTGGTTACTCCGAGGTAACATATGCGGGCTTGCGGACAAAGGTTTGACCACATACAGCGTCAAACCATTAAACAGTGAGACTAAAATCAGAACCTGCATAGTAGCTAGGAGACAAATCAACGTATATCTCCTTCCTTCTTTTAGCACCCCTGATCAGACGGCAGTAATGTGCGAACGGCGCGGGTTTCCTTCCCTCGTCATCGCCTCCATATATATGCCGTACGACTCAGTGAATCCACCGCCGTCGAATGACACCAACTCACTGATCGTGAAGGCCGAGCAGGAAGGATTCTCATCGGCTGTGACGCCAATGCACACCATGTTCAGTGGAGTAGCAGTGACACAAATATACGGGGTGAGTCTTTATTTGAATATATAATCAAAAAGAATCTGATTATTGCGAACAAGGGCAGAGAGCCCACCTTTACTACTAGAAATAGGAGGGAGGTACTTGACATAACATTAACGAATAATTCGGACTCTATATCTATAAACCAGTGGATGGTCTCCCCTGAGGCCTCGTTCTCTAATCATAGAATAATAGAATTCGAAATAGATATACAAAAGAATACATTACCCCCATATAGAAACCCAAGAAAGGCGGACTGGGACTCTTTTGTAAGTGAGGTAGGGAATGGAATACATACACTGCAGGAGCAAAATCTGACATCAGCGCATGAGATAGACAATTCTGCCAGGTCGCTAGGGCTTCTCCTTAGTAAGGCGTATTGTATGGCATGTCCGTTAAGGACAGCCAAGGTAAAGAAATCAGCACCGTTGTGGACAGAGGAGCTTAGGGTCTTAAGAAGTGCCGCACGCAAGCTCTTTAATATGGCTATGAGAACCAATGTATCCACTGACTATGTAGCATTGAAACATTGGTGGAAATCAGCCAGCAAGACCACTAATCTGAAAACAATGACAAAAATACAAAGAATAGCATGTATAGGAATATCTAGTGCGATGAAATCTTCACCGACGGCAGGACTCGAGACAATTCTTAATTTTCTGCCTCTAGACCTATATACACAAGAATATGCAGCAAAAAGTACCTTAAGAATAAGCCAGACAGAAACCTGGCATAGAAACTCGACGGGGCACTCAGACATAATGCAACGACATCTTGGGAACGACATCAGTTCTGACTACCTGCTGCCATACCCAGACTTCAATATTCCCTTCTCCAGTCACTTTCCCACCAGGAAAGAGTGGGAGGGAAATGACCTATCAAGAAACGTACCCATATCAGTCTTCACTGATGAGTCCAAAATGGCTTCACTGATGGTCCGGCGTGGGCTACACCTGCGAAAAATTAGGGATCACGGGATACATCCGTCTGCCAGACAACAGCAGTGTCTTCCAAGCGGAGATACTGGCAGTGGCGGAGGCGGCCAAGGCGACCTCAATGGTGGAGATACCACACGATGATATCACGTTTTTCATTGATAGCCAGGCAGCAATAAAAGCGTTATCTGCCGTCTACATCAAGTCAAAGCTTGTCAGGCGCTGTCGCGAAGAGCTGCAGGTTCTTGGCTCACAGCATCGCGTTAGGCTCTGCTGGGTGCCGGGGCATGAGGGAATACCTGGAAATGAAGCAGCCGACGAATTAGCTCGGAAAGGGTCGGCAATTAGTGCTGACCTAGCGGACCGTTCTGTTAAAATCCCACTCTGTAGTATTAGGGAACGACTAGAAAAACAGTTTGAGAGGCAGGCCAACATCAGATGGAGACAACTCTCCACCTGTGAGACCTCTCGCAAACTATGGCCACAACGCAATGAAGGACGTACGGTCAAGCTCCTGCAGTTTGATAGGAAATCCATATCTGTCCTCATGGGCACATTAACGGGTCACAACCTTTTAGGAGCTCATGCTAGGAGACTTGGTCTTACCCAAAATGACGTTTGTAGGGGCTGTGAAGACGAGGAAGTCGAGGAAGATCCACCACCTCCTCTGTCGATGTCCAAGTCTACAACATCTCAGGCGTAGAACCCTTGGGGAATACTTTTTCGATGACCTGGCGGAGTTATCTGATAAACCCCTTCGTGATATGCTCGCCTTTGTAAGAAATTCTGGGTGGTTGGATTACCAACTTATGGTTTGACGAGTGTATGCCTATCCCAACTCTTAAAGTACGGGCATCACAATGGGTCAACTTTTTTGGCCTAAGTGTGATGGCACTGGAGTATTTATGCTCCAATGGTGCCATCTACCCTCTAACCTAACCTAACCTAAACCTCAGTTCAATCGGTTGTGCGAATAAAAAATCTGCTATCATAAAATCACTTTATTATATCGGAAATTCTACTCTAAAAATATTGAAACAGCCCCGAGGCTTCGTGCGATAGTACAGTGACGCGTTTGCATAGGGCTCGCGATCACTTGCTCGGACACTTTTGTGAAATTTAAAAACAAAACGAAAATTTTTGCCAAATAAAATCACAATTCGAATTCGCTTCATCAACAAAAACTTTATCCCGCGCAACATATCTGCTAAAACATTACACATTCTTTATAAACAAAATATAATCAGTATGATCAATATGATCCACTGACAGCAAAGTCAACACAGCGTTGACGTTAAAATTTCCCTCGGAAAAAAATATCCCAAAAAACATCTGTTTGCAGCGATCAGCGAGTACACAAACCGCATCTATATCGCGCCATCTATGCGTCGCTTTTCTAATTTGGGTGACCAGAACCTTAAAAACGCGAAATTAGTACCAGTGTGACCGCTCGTCATGCAACGTACCCCTCCGTCATCAGTAGACAGTGGACGAAATGGTACAGCTCATCAGCAGCTGCAACTACAACAACAACTTTTGCAACCCCTGCAGCCACAGCAGGACGGTGCGCAGCAGCAGCTTCCGCAACAACAACAACAACCTATTCAAATTCCCTCGCCAGATATACAGTGGAGTTCCCATATCGATACTGCACACGCAAACACAGGTAACTCTGTATCGTCAATTTCTTTGGTTGACACCCCTAGCAAATATATTGAAATCCCCGTAGGCCTTACCCCCATTCCTGACTCAAGTGAGACGAATAGCGGATTTTCTGAAATCGCTAATCGCATAACAAAGGTCGCTACTCGCTCCATTATTACAGGTCAAAAGAGCAAAATGCCGACAGTGCAGACAGGAATCAACATTTAATTCGCAAAGCGAGTACTATCGTCCCCCACTAATGGGAATAGGCATTCCGCAAAAATTCAAAAGACGAATCCCGTTAAACCATCTCTCGAGCTTGGGCAAAATCGATATGCGATTCTTGCTGAAGAAAATGATTCGGATCCCAAGCCGAAATCGCAAAAACCCCCACCTATCTACCTGCGTGAGCGAAACTCTAATTCGCTCATCAAAGATATAACTCAAAATATTGGTCCTAATAATTTCCACGTGATTTCTATTCTCAGGGGACAAGTACACGAAACAAAAATCCAAATTTACAGCGAATCCAATTATAGAAAAATTGTCAATCTCTTTGATAAACTCAAAAAGAGCTACTACACCTACCAGCTCAAAAGTTCCAAAGGCCTCTCAGTCGTACTGAAAGGTATCGAGCCTTTCGTAGAATGCGACGAAATCCAAACTGCACTAAGCGATGAAGGCTTCCAAATAAAGTCCGTATTCAATATCCAGAATCAAAAAAAAATCCCACAACCCCTTTTTCGTGTGGAACTAGAGTTCGACTCGAAATTGCTCAAAAAAGGTGAACCCCACCCGATATACTCGCTCAGATATCTGCTACATCGCAAAATCACAATTGAAGTGCCTCACAAGCGCAGTGGACCGATTCAGTGTCATAACTGCCAAGAATACGGCCACACAAAGTCTTACTGCACTCTTCCCAGCGTGTGCGTAATTTGTGGAGACCTGCACGAAACAGGTTCGTGCACAAAAACAAAAGAGGATTCCACTATTAAAAAATGTAGTAATTGGGGTGGCAATCACACTGCTAACTATAGAGGCTGTGCAGTCTATCAAGGCTTCATAAAAAAGACGGAAAATGTGACGCAAAAACATGAAACATGGAAAACCCAAAAATTTCCTCCGCTATCCGCTGCACAATCCTTCGCAAACCCACTTACAAAACAAGGCGTTTCCTACGCCAGTGCCTTAAAAAGCGGTCACTCTGCCACTGTGCACGCGCAACCTGCTCCTCCTAGTAGTAGCCTTGAACAAACTCTACAAATATTCTTGCAAAATATGTCCCAATTTATGTCTGGTATGCAAAATATGATGCAAGAAATGAAAAAGAATCAAAGTCTTTTACTACAACATCTCATGTCTAAGCCATGAATGGTTTAAAAATATCATTCTGGAATGCAAACGGCCTGTGTCATCACAAACTAGAACTTCTCGAGTTCTTGAAAGAGTCCAGCATAGACGTTATGCTAATTTCTGAAACACACTTCACTGAATAACACTTTTTCAATTTACCAGGATACAGACTCTATGACACAAAGCATCCAAGCGGGAACGCTAGAGGTGGAACCGCCATTCTCATTAAAAGTCGTATAAAACATTACGCTCTCCAGAATTATTGCACAGAATATATCCAAGCGACAAGTATTTCTCTCGATGAATACTTAAAAGGCCTAACATTAACAGCTATATACTGCCCGCCCAGACACAAAATTTCTAAGCAACAATTCCAGACTTTTTTCCATTCTCTTGGACAAAAGTATCTCGTTGCCGGCGATTTCAACGCCAAACATACATATTGGGGTTCTCGCCTTATATCGCCAAAGGGCAGGCTCCTGTTGAACACTGTCAACAGACTCGGTCTTGACGTGATCTCTTCTGGCACGCCAACTTACTGGCCAACTGACAGTCGCAAAACCCCCGATGTAATTGACTTTGCAGTCTACAAAACTGTAAAAAGGAGCCAATTGTTTATTGAATCCTCTCTAGATCTCTCATCAGATCATACGCCTACTATTATCACAATAAAGTATGAGCCAAGTTCTAAGGCCAATCCACCAGATAAACTGACCAGCAAACTCACAAACTGGCTCAAATATCGAAAGTATATAAGCTCCCACATTATCCCTAATGTGTCACTAAAAACGAAAGTTGAAATACACACAGCTGTTAGTAATTTCACACTCTTGCTTTCCCAAGCTACAGCGGCTACTCCCGCTCCAAACCCAAATAGTTCAAATGGCGGTTACGCGAATTTTACTCCAATATATATAGATCAGCTTTTAAAAAAGAAAAGGCAAATACGCCGCGAATGGCAGAACCATAGATCGCCCAACTTGAAAAAAACACTAAAAAATATTACGAGAAATCTACAAAAACAGCTAAAATATAAATCAGAAAGAGACTACCAACATCTCGAACCCACAAAATCAACAAATTACTCTCTCTGGCGTACTGCCAAAAATATAAAAAAAACCTGTGCTTGCGGAACCTCCCTTACGGCTTCCAAACGGAAACTGGGCCAGAAGCGATGCAGAAAAAGGTGCAGCTTTTGCCAACCACCTAAAAAGCGTGTTCACCCCAAACCCGGCAACATGTGATATCCCAATACCAACATTAATCCCACATAATACCTCTTGTACAATCGTGATTAAAAAAAACGAACTTATGGAGGCAATAAACAAAAGCTTGGACCCGAAAAAAGCACCAGGACTGTATTTAATGACGCCAACAATGATAATAGAACTGCCAACAGTTGCAATAACCCACTTATTGCACATATTTAACGCGATTCTCAGAACATGTCACTACCCAGATGATTGGAAACTATCTCAAGTTACAATGATTCCCAAACCTGGAAAAGATCCCAGTAATGTGACCTCATACCGGCCTATAAGTTTGCTCTCTGTAATATCGAAACTCTTCGAAAAACTTTTAATAAAATTGATTCTACCGAAAATTCTAGAAAAACAAGTGATTCCCGATCACCAGTTTGGCTTTCGCGAAAAGCATGGCACTATTGAGCAAGTGCACCGCATTGTTGACTCAATAAAAGGCACTTTCGAAAATAAACAGTATTGCTCCGCTGTTTTCCTCGATATCACCCAGGCCTTCGATAAAGTCTGGCACGAAGGACTTATTTACAAACTACAGCATATTCTTCCCGCTAATATGCACTGTCTACTCAAAAACTACCTCACGAATAGAAAATTTGTAGTAAAATATAAAAGCTTTGTCTCCCGAAAATACGAAATACTGGCCGGAGTACCACAGGGCAGTGTCCTCGCGCCCCTGCTATATATTCTCTATACTGCAGATATGCCCAAAAGTGATAGAACTCTCATATCGACTTTTGCTGATGACACAGCTATCATGTGCTCTCACTCAAACCCAGACATGGCATCTCTATACGTGCAAAAACACTTGCACACTCTAAGTAATTGGCTACATCGATGGAAAATCAAGGCCAATGAATCCAAAAGCTGTCACTTAACCTTCACTCTAAGAAGGGGCACGTTTCCTGCTCTGAAGATAAACGGCCAAGTCGTCCCTGAAAGTTCCGAAACCAAGTATCTTGGAATGCATCTCGATCGCCGACTCACATGGCATAATCATATTGAATCCAAAATCACTCAGATCAAATTAAAGCAATTGGAACTAAATTGGCTAATCTCAAGGGCATCAAAGCTAAATCTCACATACAAAGTCCAAATATACAAAAGTATAATAAAACCCATATGGACATATGGAATTGAACTCTGGGGCACTGCCTCTCCCTCGAACGTGGAAAAACTCCAGAGAGTCCAATCTAAAATCCTGAGACAAATTGCCAGAGCCCCTTGGTATATAAAAAATACTAACATCCACAGAGACCTGAATATACCTGCAGTAAAAGACGAAATTCCGAAATTTACCTCGAAGTACAAGCAGAAGCTCATGTTTCACCCAAACATTCTAGCTAGAAATTTACTGAGACCTCTGAATCCCTCACGTCTCAAACGAAACTAATATATTCCCCATATATTAGTTACGATAACTCTACATTGCCTAAATCAATGGATATAGGGCAAATAGTTTTAATCTGAATATTATAAAAATAAGCTGAATTTCTAATTTTTGAAAAATCATTGTTAGACCTAAGTTATTATAAATGATTCAATTGAATAAAATTACTATAAAAAAAAAAAAAAAAATTGTATGCAAACACAATCATGCTCTCTTCATGTGTCCGACTTTTCTTGAGATGACACCAAATCAGCGTTTGAACTGCATTCAGAAGGCCAAACACTGTCTCAACTGTCTTAAAGATGGCCACAACGCAAAGGCATGTACATCAGGTACTTGTAACAAGTGCCACAAACGGCATAATACCCTTCTTCACCTGAACAACCAGGAGAAACCTGTGTCTAATAAATTGGAGAAATCAACGACAGTGATGAGAGCTACATCAAACCCTCACCTCTCTGATACTCCAAATGCGGAAAAAAACAAAAAAATTCTCTGAGAAACCCGCATCGCTTACTGCCTTACGAAGTCGGTCATCGACGACACTACTTAGCACTGTGTGTGTTACCGCAACTGATAAATGGGGAAGACAAATTCATTGTCGCGCACTCTTGGACAACGGATCACAGGCTAATTTTATAACAAAGTCACTGGCAGGAAAACTTGGACTACAAAAATCTCCATGTGCCATTGGTATCGAGGGAATTGGACAAAGCCAAAATCGTATATCCGAAAGAATCAATCTGCAACTACTATCAAGTGCAACAGGTTTCAGCAATCGAATTGAAGCCCACGTCATACCTAAAATCGTCTCCAGTCAGCCGGCAAGTAACATCAACACGAGCAACTGGAATATTCCAACAAATTTACAGTTGGCTGACCCCAATTTCCACGAATCTCGAAGCATCGACTGTGCTGGGCAAATAACATTGGGACATGGATTACCAACACTGCAAAACAGTCTTTTTGGATGGCGTAGGTGGCGAATACAATAATCAGAACAACATTCTTACACTCCTAACATGTGTAGTCAGCACCAAGGACGATACTCTATCCAAAACTCTGGAGAAATTCTGGCGCTTGAGAAGAACTGTTCGGAACTCAGACAGAAGATAGTGTCAGCAACTGCGACACAAGCTACAATGACAACAGCCATATTTGAGACCATCAATCACAACAACACTTTCCGTCGTCTGCAGAGGGTCGTTTCATATGTACTTCGATTTATAAAACATTCTCTGAGTCCCACTACAAAACGAATCGAGTCAACAATAATAAAGGCAGACGAAATGGAGGACGCCTTAATCTACATCATAAGGAGCATACAGCTTCAAGATTTTGCTGAAAAACCACAGTTCGATTAGCAGCTGGACTCTTTTTATCGACGAAAAAGGAATCTTGAGAGTAAGAGGACGATTAAACGATTCCACATTGAGCTACGATGCTAAACACCCGATACTTATGCCGTATCGCAACCCAATTACGAAACAATTATTAGAAGAGGAACATCTTCATGCGGGTCCCCAAACACTTATATATATCGTAAGACAACGTTTCTGGTCAATCAAGGTAAAATCTCTTGCCCGCTCAATCGTTCAAGGTTGCGTTCAATGCAACAGAGCTAGACCAATGCTATTTCAACAGGTAATGGGAATTCTGCCAGCAGATAGGGTGCAACCAGCAAGACCTTTTGTCATCTCCGGAGTCGATTTCTTTGGACCCGTCTCGACGCATTTTAAAATTCGCGGCAAACGACCACTCAAGTCATACGTCCCAGTATTTTGTTGCTTCGCCACAAAAGCCGTACATCTCGAGCTAGTGACAGATCTCTCAACTGAAGCTTTCATTGCAGCTATAAAACGATCTACAGCGCGTCGTGGACACTGTAAGAAGTTATACTGCGATAACGCAACAAACTTTGTTGGCGCCAAAAACTATCTTGAAGAGCTGTACAAGGCTATTCATAATAAAGAGGCTCTTGAAAAAATCACCTGCGAATGCAATAAGAAGTGCATGGAATTCTCATTTATTCCACCCCGCGCTCCACACTTTGGTGGACTTTGGGAAGCAGCAGTCAAATCAGCCAAACACCTGCTGCAACACACATTAGCAGCTGCTTCATTAACTTATGAAGAATTGGAAACGATGGTGATCCAAGCAGAGGCTATTACGAATTCTCAACCAATTACGGCATTGACAGTTGATCCAAATGACTTCCAAGCGCTAACTCCAGGACATTTGCTAATAGGAGAACCACTCACTTCAACAATAGATCCAGTAGCCGGACGTAACACTGCTAACAAACTTAAAAGGTGGAAGCTGGTCACACAAATGAGGAAGAAATTCTGGAAGAGATGGTCCTCCGAATATCTCAACAGTTTGCAGCATCGCCATAAGTGGAAAAAGGAATGTCACAACGCTAAACCTGGGATGATGGTGGTTATAAAGAACGACAACCTACCACCTTTAAAATGGTTTTTGGGACGCATAGTGGAAGTTTTTCGTGGTGAAGATGGGCGAGTTCGTAGCGCAGATGTTCGTACAGGGTCCAACGTACTACGTAGACCAATACAGATATTAGCGCCATTACCAGTCGACGAGGAATGCCAACGTGACGAACCTACTCTAAATGCCTGTCCACAAGCAAGTAGCAAACCATCAACAAGCAACCAAGGCTGTCCACGGACTGACCATGAACCTGACACACAACATCAACTTTAGTTACATTATTACTAGCCTGTCTATTTTTGCCGTCCTGCTCACCATCCTCTGTCGAAGTACAACTATTTAACACCAATCCCGGCATCTATTTTTAGAATCTCGGTGTTACGGAAGTTATCACCAGTGACTGGGATACTTAACCCTCCTGACTGGGATACTTAACCCTCCTGAACACAGCATGTGAAGCAATTCACGCTTCAACACATTGTTCCGCAACAGTGATGCTCATCGAGCGATTTGTGAATGAAGTCAACCTGAAAAACCAGCTTCTTACCGTCACTCACTTTTCAAGAACTAAAAGAGGAGCATTCAACTTGGTACCCAACGTCGCCCACACTTTATTTGGAGTTCATCACTCGGATTTCGCAGAGGAAGCAGCGCTCACCATCGATCAAATTCGACAAAATGAGGATCATTTGGTCACTCTAATCCACAACCAAACCACATATTTAGACAGCACTATAAACATAGTGAAAAGTTTCTGCACAAGGTAAATTTGAATATTGCCAACCTCCAGCAACAGCTCAACAAGGAAAGGGCAACACAGATCTTCAGTGAATTAGCTATTCAAGCGACACTTCAATTGCTGCATCTACAACACGCAAAGGATTCGCTCCTTGACATATTGACAGACACTCACCACGGGAATATCAGTCCCGAACTTCTATCACCTCAACAATTACAAGGTGAATTGCTCAACATCAAGGCAAATCTACCAAGTCATATGAAACTACCGGTCTCGTCAATGGAGTTGCTGAAGTATTACAACTTAATGACAATTCAAGGAAGGCCGACGGAAAATTACCTCATCTTCAAAATTAACTTTCCGCTAATTGGCATCGCCGACTTCGAGCTATTGAAACTCACAGCCACACCATGGCAATATAACGGAACATTCTTTAGAATCCGACCAGCGTATCCATTTCTGATGATTAATCTACATCGCGACACCTATTATCCGCTGAATGAAGACGAGCTGAGGACTTGTATGCTGACAGAAGGAGATCGCCATTTTGTGTCATCTTAATCATCCACTGTATAAACAAGGTTCAACAATAAGCTCATGTGAGTTGAATCTACTCCATCACAAACCAACAAACGTATGTTCACTTGAAGCAGCCGGACAGGGACCTGATTGGATTCAGCTTCATGACATCAATACATGGATCTATTCCGTTGCTGGTGAACTAACAATCAATGCAGTATGTGGACCGAACCTCCAAGAGCTGCATTTGCAAACCTCCGGACTGTTAAAACTGGGCGACAATTGCATCATCAGGCAACCACTTCTTACAATTCAAGGTCACAGAAAAAAGAGAGCACAATGAAAAGAGCATACATCCCAGCAGTTGATATAAGCAAGCTGGTCACACCAACTGAAAAGACGTCCTCAGCAGAACTATATGCATCAAAATATGTATCTCACCATGAAGAACTAGAAAGGGTCCAACAATAGCTTTCAACATTAAAGATCAACCTTCCGAACAAAATTCGACCGCACGACACTCATCATTATTCTCTGGGTTACACCTGTTTGGTAGTAGTTATCTGCATCATTGCAGTACTGTCTTGGAAACATCACATCTTCACTTGTAAGACCGCTTCTCACAAGGGACACCAACAACCAAATTACAAAGACGACGAAGCCGATATCGACGCCACCCAAGACTTGGTGTATGACAGAGAAGGTTGAACGAAACCGCCCAACATCTGGCAGGATGTTTGGGAGTCCCTGATTTCATTTATATTTATACCCCCACACTCACTGTGGCAGGGTATACTTACTTTGTCACAACGTTTGTAACGCCCATAAGGAGGCGTGTCCGGTATGGAAAAGTATATATATTCTTGACCAGTATCACCTCCTGAATCGATTTAGCGATGTCCGTCCGTCTGTCCGTCCGCACGATAGCGGTCGCAGTTTTGGAGATATCGACTTGAAACTTTGGGTACATGTTTTTCTCGTGAATACTGAGATCAAGTTCGAGAATCAGCCAAATCGGACTAAAACTGGGCGTGGCTCCCATACACCGAAAAAAAAGGTAAAAATTGTTAAAGTCTTTTTTATGGTTGTGTTCGATTGGAAATGTTTAGAAACGTATTTTTGACATGGTCCGAGGTTCCGAAGCCACATATATAAGGGTCTAAATTGGGTCTTGAGACCAATTTTTTTTTTTGGTGGATTTAATTGGAAATTTTTAGAAATGGATTTTGGACATGGTCTGGGCTCCAAAACCACCTACAATTGGCTCAAAATAGGGTCTTGAGACCACATTTTTTTATGTTCGAGGTACTTCTTCCTATTGTGTGGGGGTATTTCAACTTCGGTATAGCCGAAGATAGTCCACTCTCTAGTTTTTGTTAAGTTTGTTATATTTTCACAAAATACCGAATTGCAGCTAAGCATTCTGGCTGCCTGGCTTTAGGTGTTTTTTGCAGTTCAAGTGACGGACACATGATACCACCACTCAAGGTGATACAAAGTGTCAGTGCACTTGAAGGCAATATACAACTAAGCATTTTGTGCCTTGCTTGCAAGTGACCTCGCTGCACTTCGGTAAAGGTAAAATCTGTTATAAATAGGGAAATTAGAATAATAAAAAACCAGTTATTAATTATAATTCAAGGTGTTATCAATACCGAATCCGATAAGCTCCAAATTCTGTTTTATGTGCCGGAATTTGGAATTTCAAAGAATAAACAATTTAAAACATCAAATTCTGGTTTATGTGCAGGAATTTGATTGAACCTATAGCAAATCAAATAAAAACGTCAAATTCTGGTTCAAGTACCGGAGTTTGACTGAACAATGACATTATCGAAAAATTGTTTTAATCATGAATTTATACTCTGAAATGCATTGCTAAATTCTCTCAATAAATGATATGTGCAGTTAAATGAGCAGTGGCGTAGGTTTACTGAAGGTGCAGTCTTTGGATAATTCCGAGTGTTTCAGATTGCCACAGGAGTTCTGATTGCGATATCAGTGGGTGGGAAGCATTTCACTCCGTGGACAGTACACCTTGTTCCACAATTAGGGGTATTTGTATAGCGTTTTAATTTTATTTGAATTTTAAATTTTGCTCGTACTGGTTTTTCTTATATGGCATGATTAAATTTGCTATGCTTAAGCATGGTTTTCATTATGTCAAAATAATGGCAATTGTTGTCATTTGTTGTGAGAACAGGTTGGCATTTCGTTGTCAATTTAACGAACTGTTGTAAAGTATCGTAAAATGTAAATGAGGTGACGTCACCGTTTGTCATATACGTTGATAAAAGTCAACATGCTGTCAAATTTATTTGCTTATGGCACGGGCCAGCAAATTCAGCACTTTGCTGAATCGTTGTCAGTTTGTGATGCCATTGATTATGACATAATGAAAGCCAGGCATTACGCGTCGCCGTGTCAATAGGTGCAAAAACCACACCAACCCCCGATAGAGCTAGTCGAAGAACATCCAACATGCCACTTCGTACTTATTGGCCGGATTTTTGAGAATAACTTTTTTTATTCAGAGGCATAATAAGACCGAGCGTAACAGAGTAGAAATATTACTAAATAGTTTAGGGTTGGATCCAACCCTAAATGAAGAGGAAAAATCCTCTATCTATATATATAAAAGAGACGTGTATGTTTGTCACTGCGAAAACTGCAGGACCGATTCTCACCAAAATTTATATATATTTTCTAATGGTTGTGAGTCGTGACATAGGATAGGTTTTGACACGCCCACTTTTACCGCCCACAAGTTAGTAAAAACTGCTATATCTCAGACTTTTTGATCACAAGAAATGAAATTTGCCATGAACATACTATAAGACCCCAGTAATAATCTGGGCTACAAATGGCCGGGAATAGACAATGGGGCGTGGCACCGCCCATACAAGTCAATATTTGAAAATGCTGTAATAGCGCTCACACACAATGTTTTCCAACGAAATTTGGCAGATGGCTTCATGGTTTCAACTCTAAGCTAAATGCAACACATCGGCGTAATTGGACAAAGGGGCGTGGCACCGCCCATACAAACCAATATTTAAAATTGCTGCAACAGCCCTCTCATTTAATGTTTTCCAACAAAATTTGGCAAATGATTTCATGGTTTCAACTCTAAGCTAAATGCAACATATCGGCGTAATTGGGCGAAGGGGCGTGGTACCGCCCATACAAACCAATATTTCAAATTGCTGTAACTGCCCTCTCATTTAATGTTTTCCAACAAAATTTGGCAAATGGTTTCATGGTTTCAACTCTAAGCTAAATACAACTTATCGGCGTACCTGACAAAGGGGCGTGGCACCGCCCATTCAATTCAATACTTCAGAGTGCCACTATTGGGCTCCCATTGAATAGTCTTCAACGGGAAATGGTTCTATGCCTTCAATGCAACATATTGGAATTGAACAGCGGGGCGTGGCACTTCCCATACAATTCAATATTTTAAAAAATGTTACACTTGGGCTCCTAATGAACATTTTTCAACGGGAAATGATTTTATGCTTTCAATTCTAAGTTCAATGTTACATATGGTTGGAATTGGACAGCGGGGCGTGGCACTTTTCATTAAAATTAAATATTTCAAAATGCTACACTTGAGCTCCCAATAAAAATATGTGACAAATGTTTTTATTAATTTATTATGACCTTAAAGGCAAAAAGAACTTTTTTAGGGGCAGCAAAGCGGACCGGGCCCTGCTAGTAATAAATATATGTGAATCTTTCCACCATGTATTTTTATTACCTGGCGATAAGTTACCGTATTCTTACAAAATCAGACCAACCCCCTGTTAACCAATAACAATACAGGCTTCCGCATGTCCACCGGGAGGAAATAAATAGACAAGTGCAAAAATTATTAGAAGAGGAGGTAGTTACACCAAATATCTCTCCTTGGAATTCACCAATACTTCTAGTACCGAAAAAATGTGGGAAAGACGGTCACAAAAAATGGTAGACTTCAGAAAGTTAAACGAAGCTACAATAAAACAGGTATTTCCAATTCCAAGAATAGTCGAAATTCTTGATCAACTAGGACACAGCAGATATTTCTCAACACTTGACCTTGCTAGTGGTTACCACCAAGTTTTAATGGACGAAACAGACAAGGAAAAAACAGCGTTTAGCACGGGTTTAGGAATTTCGAGTTTAACCGAATGCCTTTTGGATTGACAGGAGCGCCAGCAACCTATCAAAGACTATTGAACCACATCTTGACAGGATTACATGGACTTGATTGTTTTGTTTATTTAGACGACATAGTAGTTTACGGAAAAAACTTAGGGGAGCATGAATTTAGATTAGGAAAAGTATTGAGCATGCTGAGGGAAAACAATTGAAAACTTAATACGTCGGGAGATAGTTTATTTAGGCCACAAGTGCTCATAACAAGGCGCTTTGCCGGATCCGGATCAAGCATTTTTAGGTCTGGTGAACTATTACAGAAAATGTATACAAAATATGTCCCAACTTGCCGCCCCAATAAATAATTTGCTTAAAAAAGACGTTAACCCATTCACGACGAGTGTTACCATATGGTAACGCTGATAGCGTTCCACGGTATATTCAATTAAAAAAATCTTTGAACAAATATCACTAATCTGTTTTTTGATTTAAATAAAGCATGCTTAGATCTTTCTTTTGATATATAATTCTAAGCAATCGCTCGTCAGTAGCGATCGTGGCGGATAATTGAAAAGTAGTGTTTTTGAAAAGTGGGCAAAAACAGCGAAAAGTCACGACCTTTCCAGTAAGAATATTTTTCATTGCCATAGAAAGTTATATATTTTAAATATTTTTTTTTTGGCATTTGGGTAGTATATCAAAGTATTAGAAAACGTATAAAATAAAATTATTTATAACTTCTGTGTTACCTTTTTATCATTTTGAATTTTGCTGTTACCATATGGGCACGCTCGTCACAACCCTAGCAAATTTAAATTTTCTTACTGAAAATGTTTGTATGAGCTTTTTTTATGTAAAATTAAATATATTTTATTTGTATATTGATTTGAAAGTGTGTTTGTGTACTTAATATAATTAAAAAAAAATTTTTTTTTAATATTCAGATTTAAAATAATTTTTTGTACGTGTTTATATACATATTAGCGTACATATTCGAGTATTTTTTGTAAAATTAAGTAAATTTTTTCTATATATTGGTTTGAAATATATTTTTAACTTTTTTCATATAAAGTTAAAAATATTTTATCTATAAATTCTACTTGGTGTACTTATGAAAAATTAGCAGCACCTCTTAAGTTGATTTAGCCATATCCGTATGTCTGTACGTTATTTTGATTGGTATGGGCTATTGAAGGAGCTAAATGAAAGCTAGGCGGTCCAAACATTGAATTTATCCTTTGGAAATCCTAGAAGGAGTTGGTATTGCAAATGGGCGAAATCGATCAGCTGCCACGCCTACCTTCCATACAAGTGAGAGTCGAGTTTTGTAACAAATGTTACCCAATTTCACGGGAATTGTGGTAGGAAAATTCTCCGTAAGATATATTGTCCGCTTTGCGTCGATGGTGAGTGCCGCAAAAGCTATATGAGCAATACCCCGATCATGACATGACATCGTGACGCATACAAAATCCACGTCTAAGATGGCTAGGTCATGCCGAGCTGATGAATGTAAAAAAGTACTACTAAATGGAGCACATGTGAGTACCGTCGGTGGAATGAGCGGAAGATGGCCACCAGGTCTCAGATGGAAGGGTGTATGGTATATATAGGTTTACTTCGACCAGCTGAAACTTACTCAATTGTTTTTTGACAAATTTACATTACGATGAAGACATTTAGGCGACCATAATTTTATCCGGCTGGACAAGATTATTAGGAGGAAGATGAAGGAGGTACTTCCTATGGTCTTCATCGTACACCTCTTTTACAGCCATGTAAATTGTGTATGTCAAATGATGACGAGGACCTTTCCAATTTCAGTTCATATGGAGATATTTCTTATGTTATTGAAAAACTAAGCAGTATTTTGGTGTAGGCGGAGATACATATTATATACAGTGGCGGACAGATAATTAGGCCAGCCTTTTGTAGTAATTTTGAACGACTACCAAAATTGTAAGAATATCAACTTAAATACTATTGAAAAGGTTTATTGGACCCCATTCAATGATCACTACCAGGACACTTATCAAGAAAATCCTAGTTGAAAACTGACCTACTTTTCTAACTTTTTGCCTAGGAGCTATAAAATTTTTTTTTTTGATTCAACAATGTGCGTTTTTTAAAAACAAACTACTTTGCTGAAGAAACTTTTGTGATCAAAAATGCTCCTGAATTTATAGAATTTTTTTTAACAAAATATTTTTTTTAAAAAACTTTTAGATTTAAAAAAATTGGTCGATAAAAATTTTTTTTACAAAATAAATCTTAAAACATTGCTAAACTTCCAAGAATTTAAAATTAAAGTAGTTATAAACAATAATATCTTAAATTAGGTAATTTTGCTAGGGTTGTGACGAGCGTTACCATATGGTAACGGCCAGGGCTGGGCAAACGGTAAGCGGTCCAAAAAAAAAAAAAGTTAGAAATTCGTTTCTTAGACCATTTCTAGGTATTCCTGAAAAAATCTTGAAAAAATTCCGAAAATTTCGCTCTCGTCATTAATGGGTTAATTTCCAGTGGACAAACCATCTCCACCCATATTAACCTATCCAGACTTTACAAAAGAACTTATTCTTTTTCGCCATAGAAAATTTTCATCATTTGAGTGAAGAAATTTCTTTAATTTAAGGAAACTTTTTTCTTTGTTTTAGAGAAAAAATCTATGAAAGGAAGAAATTGTTCTACAATTTTATGAAATTTTTCTATAGTTTTCGGAAAATTCGGAAAATGTTTACCTTTGTTTTAAAGAAAATATTCTCTGAAAGAAAGAAATTTTTCCATAAATTTAGGAAATTTTTCTTCAATTTGGAAATGTTTTTTTTATTAAAACCATTGTTTTTTCATACAAGAATAACTAGTACTACTACTAATTTTACTACTACTACTAATTCTACTACTATAGTAGTACACTACTAAAATGTACTAGGTCCATAATATTATACATTATATGTGTCATACATTTTTATTTGTATTACATACTTTCATTTGGTAGTTTTTGTATACATTAATATGTATATCAAAGTATAAACCACTTCAAAATTCGCTTCCTCAATAATTTTTAAATTTTGAAAGGTTTTGCGCGTCGACTAATAAATTCAAATTTCCCAACATTGAAGAAAAAGGTATCTTCAAATTGATCACCATGGTTGCAAGTAATGAGAAAATTTTTACTCATTTTAAGGAAAATTTATTTCAACCAGAGAAATTTTTTTGAGGAAGCTTTTTCTTTGTTTTTGGGATGTGTAGTTTTCTGAGTGTAGGAGCAATATTGTCTCAAGAAAAAGTAGACGAGTAGGCAAAGGCCCTGAAGTTGGCCAAAACGGGCTAACACTTGTATGGGGGAAAAAAATAAAACACAAATTTTAAGTTCGTTTTAGATCAAGAAATACGAGAAAAAAACCATAATTAAGCATTTTTGGCGGAAATCATCCTAGAATTAACTAAAAAACATTTTCGTAAAAATTAAAAAAAAAAAAATCAATAATAAAAATAAATAAAAATGCATTTTATAATGAGAAAAATACTCTTTTTTTTTGGACAGCTCTACTGTACATACATTAACAAAACAAACACCGTTCCGAACATTATACGGTTTTGACTTCGAAATGCCAAACAACCTGAAAAGGAAATGTACACCCTTATACAACATAGATGATCCAGCAAAAGTATTAAAATACCAGTTGCAAAGAACTCATGAGATAGTTCGACAAAATCAAGAGAATGCCAAGGAGCACTCGAAGAAGACCTATGATACCGCATTAAATCCCGTAGAATTTAGAGCAGGTAACAAGGTTCTCATGAAAAACCAAAATAGGAAAAAAAATTTTCTCCCATTTGGATTGCACCATTTGAGGTAATAACAGCTAGCGGTCCAGTAACCACAATCCTTTCTATTAAAAATAAACAAAAAGCTATACACAATAACTTGTTAAAGTTGTACAACTAAAGTTATTGTCGCTTACCTTTAACAATGTAAACATTAATAGGCTTAAACATTTATATTCCTAAGCATCCCCAAAATTAAAATTTAGTTCTTGTAAATGTCCTGGTTTACCTACTTCAATTGTTGTATCAGTTGTTTAGTCTGGAAACAGAAATTGATTTGGTTTGGAACGGAGAGCCAGAGTCCAGTGCCCTCACAATGTACTCATCGGAGGTTTGGTAAATTGTGCAACGCTAAAAAGTATCATAGCTCGCATATATTTGTGCAACGCTAAAAAGTATCCTAGCTGGCATATATTTGTGCAACGCTAAAAGGTATCCTACCTCGTATATACTTTCCACGCTAAAAGTTGACAATCACTTTGGCGCCCAACGTGGTTCAGCGCTTAGCGATCCACTGAGTTTTCCCTGGTCATTGTCATCATTATCGGAGCTCACGTTCACGTTCACGTTATTAATTATATCGCAGTTAAAACAGTGTTATTAATTATCGACGCGAAGTCAATTTCTGGTTCAAGTGTTAGAAGTAGAAATTTAATAAACTCATACTAAAATATCAAAATCTAATTCAAGTGCCGGATATGACTGTACATCCTCGAAAATGTTGTTGGTAAAGCCCTCGTCAAGGGTGGTGTTTATTTCGAAGCTAGTGCCGCTGCCAATGAGGTCCCTCCATGAAAGCGGGCCGTTCCAGGCACAGCCCTCGTCAAGGATGGTGTTTATTTCGAAGCTAGTGCTAATTATGTTTCTTTTCACTGCTTCGCGAAAACAATTTTATTAGAGGACTATTTTGTTGAATATTGTAATTCTTTTCATTTTTCAGCTTTATCAGCGTTCCGCAATGAGCACCGGTCGTACTTAACTAGAGCGTTAAGTATTTATAATGTTCTGAAAGTACGATTATAACTCTGCCCCAACGTCATTGCACTCATTCTCCACGGCATTGTCCAAGTATAATCCTTCTCAGCTGGGATATCGGTTTCGGGTGTTTTACTGTTGCGCGGCATTATGCGGCCGGTGTAGGTGGCCTATTACTATATATATAACGTTTAAACACTTATGGATTTATAAGTTTAAACATTTAACATTTATAATACATTTAAGCATTACCCGACGCGTGACACAATTGTTTTTAACATAATCGTCATATTGTAGAATTCTAAATATATGTTCCCGTCGACCGTAACATATCAGGGGTAACCAAACTATTTGGTATCCAGGATATCGTATGTAGTCGCTAGGTACTAAGGCATTCAATCCCGAAGTGTTTTTGAAAATCCCGGGATTTCGGGATTTGAAATTACAATCCCGGGATCCCGGGATTTGTTCGGGATTTTCGGGATTTTCCAATTAAATACAATAATTAATATAAAATTAAAGAAAAATTGTTGCAACAATATTTGAAGTTTAATTTCATTTTAATTCGACAAAGAAATAATATTTATTAAATATAACATTAAACAAAACAAAAAATATTTAAAATAAATAAGTCGAACGAAAAGTAATTCTTTTTAAATTACATTGATCGAACAAATCATTTTTTTTTTGTCACCTGAATCTGAATATAATCATAAAATTCTGCCAGCTCCATTTCATGCTACACACGAAAAAGTTACTTTCAGTAGTTTTAGTATTATAGCTGGAACGGATACACGAATTGTTGTTTAAAACATATATCTTTTTTGCAAAAAAAAAATTGTTTAAATTCAAAAAATTTTATTCAGATCGATAAAAATTGTTTGTTAAACGTTATTGACAAAAATTTGGTAATTTTTGTGTGTGTGTAGCGCTAAATCTGCAAAAGTGGGTTTTTGAATTTACCAATTAGATTGGATGTAAATGCACGGCTGTATTTTTGTAGAAAACCGTCAAAAATATCTTGAACAATGCATAAAAAAAGCCTTTTTTGAATCCCGGGATTCCGGACTGAAAATCCCGGGTTTCCGGGATTGAGAAAACGTCCGGGATCCCGGGATTTCGGGATTCGGGATCCCGGGATTGAATGCCTTACTAGGTACACAGTATTACATGTCCAACCATGTAATCTGGATTGGATTCTTGGGTTTTCTGAGTATTGGGGAAAATTCCGGAAAGAGTCTAGAATCTTTCGGAATTTTTCCAAATTACTCTATGAGAAATATTCCCTGGGCAATCAAATTGCTCTATGAGAAATATTCCGTGGGCAATCGAGTTTACATGGAATTTTCGCACAATATTTATAGTATTTGTCGGATATTTTAGTACTCTCGAATTGACAATTTATGTGGAATTATCCAGTCTGTTAATATCTGCAGGATGAAATGTTAATTATCTTTTTCTTTAAAGATGGACCCAAGTAGCAGTTCAATAATTCTTTAATGTCACGATTACATTGTTGTAATATTTTGTATGACAAAGAAACTTCTTCAAAGTTTGAAATAAGAATCTTATATTCACTAAACCCAACATGGTTTTTAGTTGGAAGAAACATGCTAAACTGGTTAAACTCGCAATGGAGTGTAACCAGAAAAGCATGGTATTAGATGCAATTCAAGATGCCTGAGCAGTTACGGTATTTCTACCTAAGTTCCGGAAACTTGATGTCACATCGATGGGACAACATTTTTTTTACTATAATAATACGACTTAAAATGTATCAGAATAATTTTAGTCAATATACACACTACAATTATATAATACTAGCTGGCCCTGCGAACTCCGTATCGCCCCAAATTCGGATAATGAATGTTGCTATGCTTTTGATTTTGTGTCTAAAATGACATTTTCTTCACCGTTTATATCCCGGTCTCTCGATGTCCCGCCACTGAGCAAAGTTTTCAAAGGCGTTTATTTAACTTTGCCTGGCATGCACCGGTGTTTCCGATGCGCATTCAAAAGTGTGGCAATGGACGCACACAACATCTAATTGCCCAATATCGAGGCATTGATGACCTTTGTAAGCGATTGTGGGATCGTTGGAAAAAGCGCGATGCAACACAACAGTAATGCTTTTTCGTGCACTACGCAATTGTGCATACAAACATTCATTGGATTCTGCACGCTCCGTAGGTGTTCGAGTCGCATGCGATTTGGTAGTTGACCGTGTATTACGATTGTGTGGGCCGATACTGGCTTTGCGGTTTCGCGGCATAATGTTAATCAATTGAATTATATACTGTAAGCGAAGTGTTGAACATTTTGAATAGAGACCGACCGAAATTCGGTTTCGGTTTTTTGGCTTTTCGGCCAAAAAAAGCTGTTTCGTTTTCGGCCGAAATTTCGATATCTCCGCCGAAAATTTCGTTTTGATACGAAAAATGTAAAAAATAAATAACAAAGATTACACATATCGACAAAACTGAACTTTTTATGTGTTAACTAAACTTGATAGACAAATTCTTATGTATTTTGCCACGCTGAATACGAAAATAATAAAGAAAAATACACAAGGAACAAGCAAGTGGATAAAATCGGTATGTAACACAAATTTAAGAATTGATCATAGTTTCGAGGAATTAGAAGCGACAAAGAAGACATGACCCCAAAAAGTATTGAAAAAGAAAAAATGGAAAACTTTATACTACTACTACTACTCTCGCGATGATTTTTAAATTTCTACTCCTTTACTACGGTAGTAGATTTTTCGACTTCCCTCAAGATATGTTCTACTACTATTGTAAGAAATCTACTCCTCAAAATATTATGTGAGTTTCATACAATGCAAAACTACTACTCTTTCAACAAATCTGCTTCCCCGGCAGAAATTTCTACTACTCTCGTAGAATTTCTAGTACTCTACGCAGAAACGCATATCTAAATCTACTATCCTGACAGAATTTCTACTACTCTACACAAAAAAAATTAAATCTACTCTCCTTTCTTCAAATATACTCCCTAAAATCGAATATCTACTACTCTCGTCGTAGCAAAAGGTGAGA
Source organism: Heteromyza rotundicornis (assembly GCA_951394025.1). NCBI lineage: Eukaryota > Metazoa > Arthropoda > Insecta > Diptera > Heleomyzidae > Heteromyza > Heteromyza rotundicornis. The sequence goes on from OX596011.1 coordinate 42,526,033, forward strand.
ACCCTGCCCCTTCAAATTCATTGCTTCTAAATTCATCTAATTCATGATCTGAACTTAAAATGATCGATTTCACCCTACTGATGCGCTTAATTATGTGCTACTTTATTACATTTAAATTCAAAATTGTTTCTATTATTTTTTCGGTTTCGGCTTCGGCTTCGGTTTCGGCCGAAATTAAAAAAAGCGATTTCGGTCGGTCTCTAATTTTGAAGGAGTAAATATCTTTCGTTTAAAATTTGGACTCAAATTGACCATCAGAAAATGCACGACTTATATTGGAAATCGAATGAAATAGTTGCACTTATGCAATGTGCAATGGGAAACGAATAAGGTAAAGTTGAATGTATAACCGGAATCACTGGAGAATATCACTGAAATTTAATTTTAGGAAAAGCTGAAAATGTAATAAAACCTCTGCACCTGTGCTGCGTTCAGTCACAGAAAACAAATGAAAACCAAAAAATGAAACTGCAGTTAGCGCAATGGTTAGCAAAATCCTCCTAGCTGAATCCTCCACGTGGGTGCTGACCGGGCAATGGGCACTACGTCCTCTGTTAAGCTGGTTCAGGTTTTTCCAGAACATGTATTCAGGAAGGTCTGAGCCGATTAGCTGGGTAATGGTGTCTAGCTAAGATGAAGGAATGGCCTCACATGTAGTTTCTACATGTCAGGTCTTTCCCTAATCATGGCTAGGGGTTGTCTGTCAGTAGGATTAAAATGATGGTGGTGGTCCCACGAGAAAAAAACAGAATGGAGTCTGCTAAGGGTCAAACAGGGGCTGGGATGTCAGCCCAAACGTCGGTGGAAGTAGTATTTGCTACCACCGGCGGGCACGGTGAGTCAGTATTAATAAACCGTGTCGCCAGCGACTACACCTCTACTGGAACTGGAGCTGGTTCCAGCAGTTGTAAAGATACTGCCGAATTACAAAGACGTGGTGCCGAATTCCATGTAGAATCGGACCACGAAAGCGTCGCTAGCGTTAACACCGCTGAAGAAGAAGAGCTTCTGTTCTCTCCGGGTAAAACCGCAGGTTCCACTTCTGACGGCAAGAAGGGGCCTCGGAAAAAACCCAGTAAAGAGGGAATGAAAGCCAAAGAGCAGTACAAGGCGGCGGTGAAAATCTGCGATCGTCTGGAGGGCAAGTCGGACCGATCGAACGATGAAAAAGATAGGCTGGCTTGGGCGAAGGACACCGTGGAGAATGGCCGTGCGCACTTTGCAACGAGGACTTGGTGTCTACCCTCGGATCCGAAGTTTGCCAACCGGATCGAGGAAGGCATTGCGTCCAAACGTCGGCGTTCCACCGAATGCGAGGGCCCCTCTGGTAAGAGGCCAAAGCAAAAGGGGAGAGCTGCCACACGCGAGAGGCCATCAACATCCAAAGCGTCTGCTGCGGCTAACGTAGATGCGCGGGAGGGCCCATCGACGTCGGAAGCGGCAGCGGTGGCGAATGTAGTGGCCAAACAACACCTAATAGTGGCGCTCATCGACCGAAGCGATTTGCTTGGCCAGATGTCAGAAGTACGGTGGAGAGCAGTCGAGCTAAAGCTGCTAGATGCCATGTTAGAAAAAATGAACGCGGAGCCAAACACGCCTATGCCATCCTTTGATGGTGCCGGATGGTTCCAAGGAGTTAAAATACTCAAGTGTCTCGACGATCCGACGCTGAAATGGGTGAAGGGAATTGTGAAGACATTCCAGGACCTATGGGTTGGAGCGTCACTCGAAGTAGTGGAACGCAGTAACATTCCGTCCCTGCCCAAAGCGAAGGTCTTCATACCTCGAGTGGTAGAACCGCAAAATGCACTGCATCTTCTGCAACGGCAAAATCCAGACGTCCAAACGAGTGACTGGAAGATGTTGCATGTCGCCAAGCCTGTCGCTAACGGCATGGGGCAGAGCTACATCTTGCAGATCAACAGGGTGGCCGAGGATACTCTGTACGCACGGTTTGGGAAAATAGCATGGGGAGTTGGCAGCGTGTACCTACGCCTGAAAAAACGCCATCCAGCCGACAACAACGAAAACACGCTGGGGGCAGGAGAAGTTGAGAAAGACCTCGACGAAATACTTGGCTCCTCTCTCAATCTACGCGATGTCGAGGAAAAAGGTGTAATGGAGGGCTACGAAACTTCAATACATACATCCCGAATGTAAGCAACAAGGTAAGAACGGCTATACTGGTAAGGAAAAGTAAACACTCTTATATTTCAGCTTACGACCTGACAGTAGTGGCAATAGATGGCGGCAGCGATGATCCTCTACTCCTTGCGTCATGCTACATGCCACACGACGGAAACGCTCCGCCGCTAGAGCTTCATAGACTGGTGGAAACAGCCAGCGAGAGGAAGCAGCCCCTTGTCATCGGCTCTGATGCAAACGCACATCACACGGTATGGGGTAGCGCAGACATCAATGAAAGACGTGAGTCCTTACTGAACTACATCTTGCAAACTGAACTTATAATCGCTAATCGAGGTGAGGAACCAACGTATATTGGACCCACCTCAAGAAACGTTCTTGATATCACTCTATCCACTCTATACCTCGTCGCAGAATGGAAGGCGCTGGAAACACCGTCGTTCTCAGATCACAAGTATTTAAGCTTCAATGTTCTACCCAACCCAAATAAGAAAAGTTCTAAGGAATCCGAAAAATACAAAATGGGTCCTATATAGAAAAGTTCTGATGAGAGAATTAGATAAACAAACTGTAATCACTTCTCATGTAGATCTCGAGGCAAAACTCGAGGCACTTACTAACTCTCTCAATAAGTCGTATCTAATTTCGTGTCCTTCAGTGCGTACCAAGCGCAGATCCAAACCACCCTGGTGGAACAGGGAGGTGGGGTCACAAAGGCGCTACGTTCGGGAAATCTTCAAGCTGGCCAAGACAGCAGATTGTGAAGAATGCTGGTGCGAATACAAAGATGTACTAAAACAATACAAAAAACAGGTCCGTATCGCCAAAAGAAACTCCTGGAAGGAATTTTGCGGGGGCATAGAAAGGACGGTGGAAGTAGCGAGATTGAGAAAACTGCTAGCGAAGCACCCAACTATGCCAAGCCTCGTCAGGAAGGAAAACGGCGAGTGGACGAACAACTGTAACGATTCACTAGAAGAGCTTGCTAGGGTGCACTTCCCAGGATGCACCAACGCGAATAACAGGGAGCCAGTCAGAAGCATGATTGACACTGTACCGCATAATATAATCACACTAACCAGATTAGAGTGGGCAATAACCTCTTTTGCATCATTCAAATCACCGGGACTTGATGGAATATTTCCGGCCATGATACAAAAGGCAACAGACCTTATAATACTATGTCTAAGAGCTATATTTATAGGATGTCTGAAGTACAACTATGAGCCTGCAGCCTGGAGAGTAGCGAGGGTTGTCTTTATACCGAAAGCAGGGAAAAGCAGTCACCTCTACTCGAAAGACTACAGACCAATTAGTCTTACGTCTTTCCTCATAAAAACCTTTGAGAAAATTTTGGCAGCGTATATAGGTGACACAATAGACCCTGGATGTCTGTCAAAGGCACAACACGCATATACAAAAGGCAGATCCACCGAGACTGCGCTCCATTCGTGAGTACTTGGTATAGAGAAGGCACTGGAACATTGGGAACAATGTATCGACGGAAGCTATACTACAGGGTCTATATAATATAGGAATCGACAATGCTATCTATCTGTGGATAAAAAGCCTATTGAGCTGCAGACAGATAAAAGCAGAATGGAACGGGGCTGTAGTGACAAAGGAAACGTGCAGAGGAACACCGCAAGGAGGTGTTCTATCTCCACTGCTTTGGATACTGGTAGTCAACAAAATTCTCACATACTTCGATGGTAAGGCCCCGAGATTAATAGCCTATGCTGATGACATTGCTGTAATTATAACGGGGAGATGCCCATCAACATTAAGTGCACTCATGACGGACACTCTCGACACTATACTCAAGTGGGCGACAGAAGCAGGTCTGAGTGTAAATGCGGAGAAAACGGACATGATACTATTCACTAGAACGTATAAGGTCCCGGAATGGGCACCACCCATCTTAAATGGTACCAACCTAATACTCAAATCACATACCAAATATCTAGGAGTAGTTGTGGACAACAAGCTGCACTGCAAGCTCAATGTTGAAGAGAGGGTGAAGAAGGCCACTAACGCTTTATATGCATGTAAAAGGATGCTTGGAAGCACATGGGGCATATCACCTTCACTAATGCAATGGTGCTACACAGCCATAGCTAGGCCCATACTAATGTATGGTATCCTGGTATGGTGGACCGTCATCAAAAAGAAAACATACGTTAAGCCCATTGAGAAAGTTCAGAGACTCGCAGCGCTATGTACGACGGGGGCAATTAGAACCACTCCTACGGCAGCTCTGGAAGCTATCCTCAACCTACCTCCGATTGACCTCTATGCAGAGAATCGGGCGGCAAAATCCGCATTAAGACTACGAGTAACAGGACAATTTACATGCAGATCTTTCGGACACAGTTCTATAGGCCGGGATGCTATATGATTCCGACAATGTACTATGGAAAAAGGATAAAAACTAGTACAAGAAAAGAATGCTGGCGCGAGGGTATGAAACCAATGCGCAAAACTTTCAATATATACACAGATGGCTCGAAAATGTCAGCTGGTGTTGGGGCTGGTGTCTACTGTGCTGAACTCAACATCAGCAAGTCTTTTAAACTTCCCGATTACTGGAGCATATTCCAAGCAGAAGTGTTTGCTGCCCGTAAGGCAGTGGAGCTAGCTTTCGTAGATGAAACAGAGAACTGCCTAATAAACATATATGCAGACAGTCAAGCGGCCATAAAAGCACTAACATCGCACTGGTCATCATCCAAGAATGTCCTTCAGTGTAGAGTAGCGATGGACAAACTGGCTACCAAGCGTAAGCTATGTATCTATTGGGTACCGAGTCACAAGGGCATAGAGGGAAACGAAACAGTAGATGATATTGCAAAAAAGGGAACTAGTCTGCCAGAGGATCAAATCAGCGAAGTACTGATGCCTCTGCAGGAAATCAATAGATATCTGGAAGAAAGCAAGTGGAGAAGGGCGAATGCAAGGTGGACAAATTTAACTACCTGCAGAATCGCCAAAATCGTGTGCAAACCATACAATGAGGGACACACAAAAAATGTTATATCGTTCGACCGTAAAAATTGTAGAACATTAGTGGGTGTTCTAACTGGTCACTGTATGGTGGCAGCTCACGCGTTTAAGCTAAAACTGACTGACAGTGATGAATGCAGGAAATGTCTAGAAGAGGAAAAGGAGACTCTGGAACATCTCCTCTGCTTCTGTCCCGCTCTCTCGGGAACTCATTTGAAGTACTTAGGAGCTTCGACGTTTGGGGGACTAGAAGAAGTCGCCGGACTTAGTGTGAATGCTCTTATAAGATTTACAAACAACGCTTGCATGTTAAATGATGTTTACTTTCGCTGAAACAATAAAGACTCCTTTCTGGTATCGCTAGGGACCTTGTAGGTCTATGCGTGGCTTCGGCCAGCCAGTCTAACCTAACCTAACCTTCTCACCACGGCGCCCGTGGTATTTATTCAAGAAACATCTCACCGCGGTGTCACATCTCACCACGGCGCCAAGTGTAATGTATGCTAACTCAAAGATAAATTATGGTAAACCCAGAAAGTATGCAATGGTGTGCGGCAGTTTTTGAGCATTAATAACGATGATCCTGGAAGTATGCAAGCCTTTCGCTTACAAATATATGAAGGCGACCCAGAACTATGCAGTGAATTGGTTATTTGCACGACTTTCACATTTTTCCGGGTGAATTTTCCTGGTTTTCTTGACCGACATAGAATCATGCCATCAAGACGAATGTAACACAAAAATTATCGAAATCGGGTGCTCCGTTGATTTCTGATGCGATGAGTAACACATTTCGCGACATTGTTTTATATATATATAGTGTGTTCTCATTATTATGTTGGGTACTCTCATACGAAGACCGTGTGTTCAAATGAACAAGACGAACATCGACCAGACGATCATCGGCAAGGCTACACCGACTATCAACCAGAATAAAGGGCATCAACCGTTGTTTCCGGTTTTAAAGTGAGGCGGAGGGATGTCAGGAAGCCCAATACTCCAAGAAAACTACAACTTCATCTCGTTCCGCAGTATACGAAGTCGACGCATTTATCTGCACTGACAGGGCCTACCACTGGGATGGTCCCACTGATACAATGGCCACTGAAGATTGCTAATTGATAATTGGCAACGGCCAGAGTACAATGGACACTGAAGATTGCGCACCCCAACGAGACCAATCATAATTGGCAGCGGCAACAGTACATTGATCACCTTGTCCAGTTCAGACTATGTCACTAAATTATAAAAAGTGCATAGTATCAACTGCCGGAGCCAGTCCAACTATCAAAACACCACGTGTCGGTGGAACCATCAAATATGGTCTATAACGAAAATAAGATCGAAGTGGACTACTACTGAGCTCAACAGTTTACAACGCCAACAATACATTAATGTCTAAGCGCAGCATTCAGAATGAAGTATACCATCAAATCTGCACGATGAGAATGTACACAGGAGGAAACAATACCCAGAACATAACATGCCACCGTCGTCATTTTACCAACCGGGAGCAGCGGCAGTCAAGAACCACAGTGAGGAACAACAGTGAAGAAGAAACCACAGGGATCAGCGGAAACGCCAAACAGCCACCAAATCTGCATGATAGTATGAAAGAGTATATTTTTTTAAATTATTTAATTCCTAAAATCCAGTTGGTTTCAAAAAAAATTATGAAAGCAAAAAAATGATGAAAAAGAAACCAACGGAAAATATTCTTAATATTAATTTTAACTCTAGTTTATAATTTGTTCTTTTAGTTTAAATTATTTAGTATTATTGTACAATCATCAAATAATTAATGGTTTAGTAATAATTTTTCAAAATTACAAATTGGTATGTTGTAATAATTTCACAGATCTTGTAAAATTTACTTTAAAATTAATGTTATAATTTTGGTAATTAAAATTTAATTGTAGTCCTACTTCCATGTAATAAAAAATAAGTTAAAAAAAAAAGTTAAATAATAATGAAAAAGAGAAAAAAAAATAAAAGTAGAATAAAAACAGCAACAACAAAAAATAAATAAAAATAAAAAAAAATTTATATATATATATAAACAAAAATATTTGAAAGACAAACCTTATTAAAAGTAGTATAAAGAAAAACACTACTAAAATAGTGTAAAGAGAAATACTATTAAAATAGATAATAGAAAAAATTGGTATTGACAAATTGAAAATTTGTCTATACTAATTTTTTCTTTCCTTAAGGGTTAGGGAATGTTGTGAGTTGAAATCGAGTCCCACGATTTTCACCATATTCACTAATCCAAAAATGTCCTCCAAGCACAAATTATGTCCCACGGTTTGAAACGAATGCAAATGTTGTTTTTGTATATGCATCAACAGCCAAAGCTGGACGCAGCGATGGCATTGATGTGTAACAGATAGCGTTTGCTACAAGAATTTGGTCAGCCAACAATGTATTGGTGTGACTGAATGCAGCGTAGGCAAATATGATTTGTGCCTGGAACGGCGACTAAAGATAAGAAATTTTAAAAAAGTGTTAGTTGAAAATTAACCACAGAACGGTCAGCATCGTTCTGCAACTAAAATAAAAAAAATACCCACTGCGAATCCTACGGGACCCTCCAGTGTGATAAATAAATAATATCATTAAAAAATTAAATAATTGTGTCCTTTATTTTCACTAAAGTAAAATTAGGATACAACAAAGCCGTTAACTATAGAAGGGTATCAAAGACGACAAAAAGCTAGAAAAAGCGCCACCAATTATTTACAAACAGAAGAGGCGAGGAGCTCGCAAGCATGCGCTGCAGAAGAAAAAAGCAGAACTGAGGAGAGTCATCGGACTAGCGACTGGGCTACAAAAAGAAACTTTAGTGAAACAATTAAAAGCGCTAACAAATGGGGACAAGTAAATCTAAAGAGGAGATCATCAACAACAACAACAAGAGCAACAACAGTTATTACAAAAATTACGAAAAGGTGCATTTAGATCGCACGAACTCGCGAACAAAATGCCGTTCATTCGGTCGGTGTAAACGCCCGGTTTGCGATCATTAACTCGTTCAAATTGTTCCGGCCAACTCTGGCTTCCAATGCGTGTTCGGGAACATATATTCAGGTAGTGTAAACGGTTGTGCGAACAGAATTTTGTTTACGATTAGACTTCGCAACTTAAGTTGCGTTCGTTCATGCGATCTAAATACATCTTTAGGCAGCAGATAACAAAAAAATGTATTATAGATAGCAAGGCAGACAAATGATTTATGAGAAAGTATAAAGCTAGAATTAGAAAAAGATAATAACGTGGTGGAAATAAATCACACTGACACTGTGAGAAATGGGCTATTGACTGAACCAAAACGAGAAACAGTTCAGTCATTTAAAGATACACTGCAAAACGAATTGCTAGAGTGTATCAAGGTAGTTTAAGTGTGGATGCTTTTGATAAGAGGATAGAGACGTTGGTAGCCATGTTGAATGATATCCAAAGCAGGCAGGGAGTATATTGTGAAGTTCAATGATCAGTTATCAAAATGCTTTTGAGAACGGTCTAGCTGATGAGATGACAGTAGTACTAACGTCTACTGCCAAGAGGTGAGAATAACTGCAGGTGTAGGTGTTAGGCGACGTCAAAATAAGAACACGAGGGGTGCATTCGCATAAAATAGAAGAAATACAAGCAGAGGATTTGAATGCTTCAACAGGAACAATGAGTTCAGAATCAGGGATCAAGGGGATACCCAAAGAGGTTATGATGGCATAAGAAGGGGTCAGAATCCTTTCAGGAGAAGATACCAGGCCAATAATGTAGGTATGGCAATCAGAAAGGAAATTACAATGTGGGAAACACGACTATCCCCGGCCAGAACCCGTGGCAATACCAAGAAAGACGATAGTGCAGCTAAATAAAAAGGAATTGTTCGGGTGCTCGGGGAGCAGTAGAACGATGCAGAAAAGAAAGTATAAGAAAAAAACGGCAGAGTTAGCAAAAGGAAATCAAAGTCGTGTAGTTTAGATTTTTGTATATTTTTTATTAGGAAGTAGAGGCAGAAGGATGCTTACTTGAATATCGATGACGATAGATATATATGTAATATAATTGGTAGCTGACAGGAGCGGGTAAATAAACGTCTATTCACTTTTCGATCTTATTAAAAGAAGGAGGAAGTGAAAGTTTGGAAAATGGCAGAAGGCCTCCATATTGAATTAAACCAGTTTTGTGACACAGCTTAACAGAATGTTAAGCGGTGTTCCAGTAGGTTTAATGGTATAAAGTTGGTTGCCGTACAAATCCGTATACGGGGTGTTTTGGCGTAAACATTGCCGCCCACCTTGCAGTAACCAACGCTGCAAAATAAGTGTAAATTAAATACATGTAGTTTTAAGCAACATAAAAGCATAGTATATTTTTAAAAAAAAGAGAAATTCATTCAACTATTTAATTCAGGTAATATGTTTAAAGTTTACAAAAAAAAGAATGCTAGTAGGTTAGCATGGGCCATAAAGGGACCCTACGACCCCGGGTCAGAAGGGACCCGGAGGTCTTTACGTATAGCACGGGCCAGAAAGGACCCAGCCGAAGATCGTGTTCTGGGCAAGAGGCACCCCAGGATTGCAAATCAATCCAGGCTGCACGACCTTCGGGTAGACATCCGAACTCAGAACATTGGAGACGGCCGACGACGTAAAAAAGTTGGGGTCCGCCATGTGCATGTTCGAGAAACATGCCAGAGCCGGGCTCGCCACATCGCTGACCGGAGTTCGAAATTGGAACCGAGGCACGACCTTGCAGTAGACCGTCACTCGCGATGCGGAGTTGTGCTGCGACATCAGCGTCAACACCGCCACCTTGCTACGGTCTACACTGCTCGTGGGGATGCGGAACTCGGTGACTAGTGACTCGGAGATGCGGCTCATCTCCGAACAGGAGTCGATGAGAGCCCGCGCGAAGTACAGCTTCCCGTTCAGCCGGAAGTGGACCACTGCGGTAGGGCACAGCGCGTTGATTCGCTGCAGTGGAGCAAGGGCTCCTGCAGCCTCGCTAGTGCGAGGCTTCTGGTCGCGAGACTTCTCGTTGCGATGCTTCTGGGTGTGGTGTTTCTCACTGCGAGGCTTCTGGGTGCCAGGACCCCGGACGTCCAATCGTGCGCTGGTGTGAAGCATCGTGTGATGGTCCCCACCGCAGAAGTGACAGCGCGAAGTGCTGTGACAGTGCTTCGTGGTATGCGAAACACCGTGCGCAGTAGCGGTGCTTAACGACAGCACGTAGTCGTTTTTCCACGTTCAAGGCGCGGAATCGCTTGCAGAAGCACAAGGAGTAATTGCGCTGACACAACGCACAGACGTACTTCTTGGCCGCGTCGGAGCTGGTTCTGGATTTGTCCATAGTTAAGCTGTAGAAGGAGCATATAGGGAAAAGAGAAAGCGATTGCAGCGGAGAGTTAATAAAGGAAAATGTAGCGGAGAATTAGTTAAAAGAAATTAACATATAATTAATTCGGAAGGACAATTAATTTTACTAGCGGACGCGTTATTGTGCCGCGTTCGGTGCGGATGTCCGCAACTCGGACTCGTCGATCTTGACCGAGATAAACCGCCAGTCGGTAGGAGCTAGGTTTTCGTGCCGAACTACTACTAAATCGTCTACCGCTAGGTCACGCGTAGGAAACTTCCACTTGTAACGTTTGTGGAGTTCCTTTAGATATTCCTCCTTCCATCTCAAGCTGAATTGTTGGCTTATGGCCTTGATTTTCTGCCACCTGTTGACGATACTGATCGGGTTATCAGTTAAACAGGGTTCAGCTGGAGCCAGTAGGGGGCCACCAATAAGAAAGTGACCGGGTGTAAGGGCGGAAAGCTCTGCGGCGTTTTCGGACAAAGGACTAAGCGGACGTGAAGAGTAGAAAACCCCTCAAACGTATATTTGTGTGGCTGCGGCATTTTCCGGAAGTGCTGTTTGAAGCTTTTAACGCCCGCCTCCCAGAGCCCACCCATATGAGGCGCCCCAGCAGGAATAAAGTTCCAGGACAAGTTGTTGTGATGGAAGGAGTTGACAGCAGCGTCACGAAAATCGCGCAAAAATTGATCAAATTGTTTTTTCAGTATTTTAGCGGCGCCCACAAAGTTGGTGCCGTTGTCGGAGAACACTTTTTCGGGGCAACCCCGACGAGAAGTAAACCGGTAAAAAGCCGCAAGAAAGGCTGGAGTTGATAGATCACTAGTGACCTCTAAGTGAATAGCCTTTGTCGTGAAGCAAACAAAAACACAGACATAACCTTTCGTAACACGGCACGCTCGGCCAGTGTATGTTTTGATGTCGAAAGGACCCGCGAAATCCACCCCCCTATTCTGAAAAGGACGGTCTAAGGTGGTTCTTTCAGGCGGCAACGCCGCCATTATTTGCGCGTTCTGTGTCTTTTTTTGCAAAAGACACGTCTTACATTTATGCAGGGTGGTTTTGATTAGGTTTTTTAATTTAGGGACCCAATACTCCTGGCGAAGCTGTCGTAAGACCAGCTGATTGCCACCATGTAAGGTAATTTTGTGAGTAAAATCCACCACTAATTGTGTGAATCTACAACTGTACGGTAGGAGTACTGGGTGTCGCTCGGAAAAGGACAAAACTGGTGAAGCTTTTAAAATAGGATGCGTCCGATTATAGAACCGCAGCATGTAGGCTATCACACGCAGTGCACGCGGAAGCGACGAGAACCTATCAAGAATATCCTCGTAGTTGTCAATAACCGTCGCATGCGACTTAATGGACTTCATTTCGACTGAAGTTTCAAGGTCTTCTAGCGAAAGAATCGGCCATTGGGATTGGTCTAGGCTCAGCCATTGAGGGCCGTGCCACCAAAGAGAACTCTTAAGGAGATCTTGAGGCGATACTCCTCTGCTGCCTAAGTCGGCAGGGTTTTCGTGGGTATCCACGTGAGACCAAGTGTGTATGGAGGCACATTCCTGTATTTTGGAAACGCGATTGGCGACAAAAGTAGTCCACATACAAGGTGGCTTTTGTAACCAATTGTAGAATCAGTCCAACAATAAACTCTTTCGATTTCAATTTCAAACTCATTTGGAAGGGAACATAGTATTTCGGACAACAAAACAGCACCACAGAGTTCCAACCTCGGAAGGGAAATGGTTTTTACGGGTGCTACTTTGGTCTTTGAAGTCAACAAATGAGTAGTAATGTCCGATGGAGATTTTTGAACACGAATATAGATGGCCGCCGCGTATGCTTTTTCGGAAGCATCGCAAAAAGCATGAATTTGCACTTTCGATTGAGGGGTGTACTGAACCCACCGAGGGATTTTAATTAAATTAATGGAAGTGTAGTTACACAAAAACTCCTTCCATTTATTCGCTGTTGCTAATGGCAACGCGTCATCCCACTCAATCTTGTCCAACCAAACTTGCTGCATTACAATTTTTGCAACGACAACAATTGGCGCAAGTCATCCAACTGGATCAAATAGTTTTGCTATACGCGACAGTACTTCCCGCTTAGAATACGACGATTTTTGTTCTTATGGGGGGGCAATGAAGTAAAATTCATCTAACCTAGCGTTCCAGCGCACCCCAAGAGTTCTGACATTGCTAGTGGCATCAAACTCCAAGAAATCTTCATCTAGTAGATGGTCTTAGGCAGATCTCACAGAATTTCTTTACAGTTGGATGTCCACTTTCGCAATGAAAAACCAGCTGACGCCAAGGCGGATGTCAATTCATCAAGGCGGATGTCAAAATCGGAAACCTCTTCGTTCGGTGAACGTCTAAACAAAATTCTTTGGAAGGGACTATGTTTCGGGTCCACAAGAATTTGACGGTACATTTTTTGAATGTCACTGTTAAATACGAACTGGTGCAGCCTCCACCTCAAAATCAAAAAAGGCAAATCAGCCTGCAAGACAGGACCAATATGCAGCATGTCATTCAAGCTGCATCCATTCGAAGTGGAGTTGGTTGCATTGAAAACAACGCGAATCGCTGTAGTTCGACTGTCAGGTTTAATAACTGGATGATGGGGCAAATAACAGTGAGAAGGACTGTACTCAAACTTTGGAGCAGGGACTTGTATCATATGATGAAGGTCACCATACTCGGAAATAATGGCATCGTAGAGTGCCTTAAAATCTGTCTTTCACAGCAGAGATGCTTCGTTTCGGAGAAACTGTTTAAGGGCTATATTTCGTGAGTAGCCAAGTCGAGTCTCAGATGGAAAATTCGACTTAAAAGGTAAAGTTACGATGTAACGTCCAGATGGGTCACGCCGGGTAGTTTTGACGAAATTGTCTTCGCAGAACTTATCGGCCGCAGATACGAACTTTTTCTTGGGAACTTCCTCAAGTTCCCAGAATTTTTTGAGGCTTTTATCTAAGGTTTCATCCGTAGGACAGGAAACCTTAGTAGCAAAACAAGAAATTTGTTTGGTCGGTACAGGACCCGTAAGGATCCAACCGAAGACAGTCTGTTGAGCCATGAGACTGCCCAGAATATCGCGTTTGATTCCAATCAGCATAACATATGGATAGAGATCGCCGCCGATGAGAATGTCCACCGGCGAACTTTGCCAAAAGTTGGCATCTGCCAACGGAACGTTGGGCAGCGATTGATCACGTAGTGATGCGATAGTGCAAGAGGGCAAATTGTTCGTAATATGGGGCAATACAAAAGCCACTGCTCCGATTTGTATATTCAAATCTAACGGAGACCCGATCGTGAAACAACACTGTTTGCTAGATGTAGCAGAAATCGATTGATTAATTCCAGAAATTCTGGATTGAGTTGCAGTCGCGGGTAGTTTCAATAACTTCCGCATGCGGTCAGAAATAAAAGAAGGTTCCGACGCAGAGTCTATCAACGCACGGGCTGAGTAGACGGTGCCCAAGTGGCAAATGTTCACCATGGCTGTGCCTAAAAGGACATTAGTAGCGCAAGAGGTGAAGCATTTCCGAGCACCAAAAGGTGGCTCAGCTTGGAGAGAAGTGGACTGTAGTTGTTGGTGAAAAGTTTGTGAATTATGGTTATCCTTAGGGCGAGACCCTGAAGAATAACCTCCACTAGTTGAGGGTTGAACTTGTGACACGTCGTGATTCAAAGGGCGTGACCCTGACGGAAAATTATTTTGCAATGATTGGGGAGCAGGCTGCTGTGTCCCTTCACGATGCAGAAGTGTATGATGACGCTTCTGACAACTGGAGCAGCTGTAATTACTTTTACAACTTTTCACATCGTGATTTTTCGCTAAACAATTTACGCAGTAATTAAGGCGCTTGACATTGGAGTACCGATCGGCGACACTCATATCCAAGAAACGCTTGCAAACGCGCAACGAATGTTGTTGGCGGGGACAAAGCCCACAATTATTATTGTTAGCTACCTTAGCATGATACGAATTGAACTTTCGCGGATTATTCTGAGTTTGACTTAAAATTTAAGATTTTTTTGAAAGAGAACTACTGCAAGTAGGAGCCCTCATGTCCAAACACTCAAGGGTCCTAAACCTATCAGTTAAGAATAGGTCCAAGTCACTCCACTTGGGAATTTCGGCTTTGTCGGTGATACCCTGCTCCCAGATAACTACCGAGCTTTGAGGCAATCGTTGCACACAAAGGTAGATCAGGATCGGATCCCAATGCGAGGTATCCACACCGAAACTTTTTAAATTGTTTAAACAATTGTCAACTCCGCTCTGGAGCGACTTGATTCCCGAAGCGGTCTCAGTAGTAAGCACTGGAAGTTCAAAAAGTAGCTTGATTTGGTTATGAACCAAAATCCGCTTATTTTCGTATCTGCTAATTAAATTTTCCCAAGCAATATTGAAGCCATTGTTGGTCAAAGGGCATTTCTGCACAATTTCACGGGCATCTCCACTGGTTTTCTGAATCAGATGGTAGAGCCGCTCCACATTACTTAATCGGGAATTGTTAATGTAGATGGCGCTGAATAAATCCCGGAAAGTGGGCCAAGAGAGATAGTCGCCTCGGAAAATGTCCGTATCACACGGAGGAAGCTTCAGAGAAGTCTGAAACAGCGCATCAAGTGGTAGAACCGGAGGAATGTTATCGGACGGAGGCGCAGGCGAAGACTTTAGGACAAACTCATGAAGAAGCTCATTTATTGTTGCGCATACTTCGCCTTGACAACCGCGATATCCGCGTTGATATCCTCCGCCTCCTCCGGATCGGACTCAAGATAGGACAGACATGACCTATAAGCAGGCTTAAGAGCAGACCAGAGGCCTTTTAATTCCTCACTCTGAATGTCCAAAGTGAACTTGCTGTGAGTAGCTGGAAGCAACTCAGCAAAAGTAGCCTCAAATTCGACCAAATGGTCGGAAGCCTGAATAAAAACATCTAAAGCGGTCATGCTTTAAACGCGAAAAAAAAATTTTAAATTTAAAAGAAATTTAAAAAAAATAATTTTTTTTTTTTTAATTCAAAACGAACTTTAAAATGTCCGTTGAATCGCGAAGTACACTAGGATGTACGAAGGTACCGACAAAAAAAATTAATTTCGAAAATAAAAACTGCCAAAAATTAACTTTGGGAAATAAAAAATACCCAAGAAAGTTTATAAAAAAAAAACGAGTAAACGCGCGGTAATAAAAAACGCCGAAAAAATTCGTACAAAGCGACGAACAAGGTATATGGAAAAAAAATCCCAAAAAATTCCCAACAGTTGGATATTAAAACCCACTGCTCACGAATGATTTTTTATATATTCAATGTATTTAAACAATATAGTGTATAACAAAATATAATATATACAAAGAAAGGGTATACGTACGAAATAAAATGTGGAAAATATTTCGCAGCTTTGGAATAAAATTTTATTGTAAATTGATTTAGTTTAATGTAATTAAAATTTGAATCCAAAATTCAAATTTAAAAAAAAAACCTTTAAATTTGTAATTTAAATCCGCAACAAAATTTTTAACACAAACTTTGTATTAAAGAACGGATACGCGCAGCCGAATTTATGTAGGGCAAAAACCACAGCACCAAATAAAAAAAATAATTTTTGCTTTAAAAAAACTTGAAAAAAGAAAAAATTTCTTTAAAGAAAAGACACTGCCGTTTACATAAAACACTTTGAATTCTAAATTCTAAAAAAAATCCGACGAATTGAGAAACTGAAAATGCGCTTTAAGGGTTTCGCGCAAAAAAAGTGTGCCGAGCGAAGCTCACAAAATTCAAAATAATTTTATTCCTATTGCCGAAATAAAAAAACACCAGCGACTGTGCAGACTCTTCTATTTAAGCAGAAGGCAGAACAAAGCTTCACTTTTAATTTGACTCTGCAAAGGAATCACTTTTAAATTTAAAAAACACTGAATTTAATACAAAATACTGCTTCGGCTGCAGTCGCTGATTGTTGTTTTTTATCTCGTTCTCACTTCGTTCAGTTCACGGGCACTTTTTATTGTAGTTTTTTTTTTCCACTTTAGAACCTCAATGTAGGTATATATTTATTTATTTATTTAAGTTAATTTAATTTTACTTTACTTTTAACAAACTAAAAGAAAAAGTAAACACAAAAAAACCACAAACCAAAGCAACTGTCAAACTAGATCAGTGGAACGGCTTAGAGCCAAAAGCTTTTGGTTGTGGAACCTATTGAGGATGTGAGCGGCACGTAAGGTGGCCAACTAACTTTTACTCTCAACTTAAGAAAAATATAGGTTTTCAATTAAACAAATATTTAAGAATTTGACAGAATTCAGTGCTGAAGACTTTTTTTACTTTAATACGAATTTAAAATTTTCGTTAAAACAACTACGAAGCACTATATACGATTTCGTGTCGTTTTTTCCCGTTTTCACTTTATTTAAGTCTGAATTTGTTCGCTTTGCGGTAACCTTATTTCTCTTTAGGTACTTTGAGCCTTTTCTTTTGTGGCCTTCCGCACTTTCCACCAAAACGAACAAATTAGCACAGAGAGGATTGTACTTTTATAATTTTATAATCTTTAGTTGAGAGTGTTGGATTTTAAGCTTTTGTAATTTGTATGAAAATTACACACAAAAAAAACAAAAAAACTATGCTTTTATATAAAAAAAAAACTACACGTACCTTAGAAATTTTGTATGCCGTTGAATTTTAATTTTTTCCTAGTTGGTGATTCGTCTATCGGTTGCCGGTGGCTTTCTTTCGGAGAAAGAGACGTCTGACGATGAAGATGGAGCGTCGTAGATGCTGCCAAAAAAGAGTGCAAATTAAATTTATTTTGTCGCTCTTCGTACTATAACTGTCAGTAATAATTCGTGTCCTTGGTATACCTCAAGTGTTAGATTGGCTATAAAAACAAGGAACATACTGCACCTTAAATGGAAGAAGCGCCAAACTGCTGAAAATCGGGAGCATTTCAAACACGCTCGTAATGAGGCTGTCTCAATAGTTAGACAGTCCAAGAAAAAATTTTTTTTATCGAAAATTGAATTGTTCTCTTCCTTCAAAAGTTCTCTGGAAAAATATACGAAATCTTGGAGTTTGTCGTAAAGACAATTCTGTGTGTAATGTTGATCCCAACACTCTTAACAAATTTTTCCTTTCTACTAGTACTGCTCCTTCTAATAATATTCATTGCCAGACTAATCTGTTTCCTGAAACAGATCAATTCTCTTTTCATAATGTGGACGAGATTGAAGTCATTAAGTCTATTATGAAAATTCGCTCTAACGCTATTGGTGATGATGGCATTCCTATACGTTTTATTAAATTAATTTTACCTTATATTATAAGTACGTTGGTGCATATTATTAACCACTGTTTTACTACATCAAGTTTCCCTAATTCATGGAAAATGGCTACAGTTTTACCTGTTGCCAAAGTTGCTTGCGCTTCTGATATGAAGGATTTTAGACCGATCAGTATTTTGTCCTCGTTCTCTAAAGTGTGTGAATCCCTTATGGCTAGTCGGATTACTAAATATGTTGACACCTATAAATTGTTGTCGCCTTATCAATCTGGTTTTCGATCTGGACATAGCTGTGCTACTGCAATGCTAAAAATTCTTGATGATATACGCATGGCATATGACGAAGGGAATGTTACATTACTCTGTCTATTAGATTTTTCCAAAGCCTTTGCCTTTGTTAATCACACCATCTTAGTTAAAAAATTTAAATCTCTCTTTGGTTTCAGCGATAGTTCTGCTGGTTTAATTGCAAACTATCTGAAAGGCAGAATGCAGAGAGTCAATGTGGGCAATGTTTTCTCAAATTACTGTGATATTAGGTCGGGCGTACCCCAGGGTTCTATCCTTGGGCCTCTGCTCCTTAGTTTATTTATAAACGATATTTTTACTGTGTGCAATAATATGATGATACAAGGCTACGCTGATGATATTCAACTATATTTTTCTAACCGAATTGGTTTAATTGAAGATCTTAGCTGTAGATTAAATGAAGACTTGATTGCTATTTCCAAGTGGGCAAGTGACAATGATCTCTGCGTAAATGACAAGAAATCTTACATTTTGCCTATCTCTAAGGATAAACTGGACCATAGCATAATCCCTCCCATATATTTAAATGATCAAAAATTACAAATTGTGACCAAAGTGAAAAATCTGGGGTTCCATATAAATTCCAGTCTTACATGTACTGACCATGTTAATAATATAATTCAAAAAATATTTTTTACTTTACGTTGCCTTTGACTATCTGCCAAATATACTCCCGTTGAGTCGAAAAAAAGACTTGTCATTCAACTAGTTGTTCCATTGATTACATACTCTGAACTAATTTACAGTAATCTTGATTCCCATAATTCACATAAATTACAGGTTGCTTTTAATAATGCGGTGAGATTTGCTTTTGATCTGAAACGCTTTGACCATGTTTCTGTTAAATGCAAAGAAATCTTGGGTTGTAGCTTGCTTGGTTATTTGAACGCAAGAAACTGTATTTTTCTGCATAGGTTGATAACTTGTAAAACTCCCTCTTACCTTCATGATAAGCTACGTTTCAGTGTTTCTAAAACAAGTCATAACCTTTTTATACCGCGATTCCAATATCTTAATTCTACAAGATTTTTCTTTGTCAACGCCATTAAACTTTGGAATTCTCTACCAACTAGTATACAAAATATCGATAAGCCAAATAACTTTAAGCATTCCACAATTCAATATTATTCTTCCATATAATTTTACTTAGCTAAGACCAAGCATCTTTTGTTTCCTATCTTTTTATTAATTTTTTTTTCTCTACTCCTTTTCATTGTTATTTTGCTGTAATCTGTCTCTATCTCTTCCTTTTTATTTATTTTATTTTTAACTATAATTTCCACTTTCATTGTATTCATATAAGTCTGTTGTTAATATATACTGTCTTCCTACATGTACTATAAAAGAATCAATGTCTTATTGTACTAAGTATATATTAAATAAATTAATTGAAATTGAAAAAATATCCACCTGTTTATATATTTCTTGCAAATGCATCCTGTAGTTTTTTATGTACACCGGAGTTCTTTCTGCTATGTTTATCTCCTGCTCATAAGAATTATTTATCGAAAGGGTTCTCCTTCCACATGAAATACATCTTGAAATTCCTCACATATGTTCATTATGAGTTCATCGGTTTTTCTGTCCAGATTTTCTACTTTCATTTCTTTTAATACCCCTTGAAAGATTCTTTTGTCCCTTTTTATACCATACACGTCATGAGGTATGGGTATAATCACTTTGGTCTGATGTTTGTAACACCGATAAGGAGAAGTGTCCTGTATGGAAAAGTATATATATTCTTGATCAGCGTCACCTCCTGAGTTGATTTAGCCTTATCCGTCTGTCCGTCCTCTTTTCTTGTAAACACGATTGCAGGAGCTAGAAGAAAGCAAGGGACAGGTGAATTGATTGTGTTGTCGTTATTATTTATGTAGTGAATCAGTAAAGATTATGTGTTTGTGTTTCAAATGCTTCGCATGTCTCGTGGCGTAGTGGATGGCTTCGCCTTCAGCTGTGAATATAGATGTGGTGTTGTTTTCATCGATAACGCTGTAAGCGGTAGCATACTCCGTTTTAGATCCGTCAGTAAAGATTGTTTCCAGTCTTTGTATTTCTCTCGTACATGAAGAAATCTTTGTATGTAATTAGCCGGTGTAGTGTCTTTTTTATGAAATTCTTGAAGTTCAAGAATTATAGATTGGGCGTTAAGGTTCCACGGGGGGTGGTTACATCGATCTTTTCTTATCAATGTTAGAGGGATATTATAGCTCTTCGCAGCGCTGATAATTTTTTTAATAGTAGAGTTGTATTTTTCTCCGTTTTTTCTGTTTTATCGGGTTTTAATTAGTTAGCTACAGCTTGATCCCTCGGAGTACCTTTGCAATTAATCGTTCTGTTAATCCATTCACGACGAGTGTTACCATATGGTAACGCTGATAGCGTTCCACGGTATATTCAATTAAAAAAATGCTTGAACAAATATCACTAATCTGTTTTTTGATTTAAATAAAGTATGCTTAGATCTTTCTTTTGACAAATAATTCTAAGAAATCGCACCTCAGTAGCGACCGAGGCGGATGATTGAAAAGTAGTATTTTCAAAAAGTGTGAAAAAACAGCAAAATAGCGCGACCTTTCCGCTAAGAATATTTTTCAGTGTTACAAAAAGTTATATATTACGGATGTTTGCTTTCTTTCATTTGAGGAGAATATCAAAGTATACTTTTTTATCACTTTGTATTTTGCTGTTACCATATGGGCACGCTCGTCATAACCCTAGTAAATTTAAATTTGTATTAAAAAACAATTTTTTTTAGCTTTTTCATATAAAATTCTATATATTTTATCTACAAATTGGTTTTAAAGTAAGATTGTGTACTTGGTTTACTTATAAAAAATTAGCATAGCTTCTTGAGTGGATTTTGCCATATCCGTATTGGTAAGAAGATTGAAGCAAGCTAGGCGGTCCAAACTTTGGACTTAACTAAGTGAAAATCGTCTTTAGTAACAAATGTAACCCAATTTCATGAAAATTGTGGTAGGAAAATTCTCCATAAAATGTATTGTCCGATTTGTGTAGGTGGTGAGTGCCGCAAAAGCTATATGAGCAATACCCCAATCACGACATGACATCATGATGGCTAGGTCATGCCGAGCTTGTGAATGTAAAAAAAGCTACATCTAAAAAATGGAGCACATAGTGCTGTGAGTACCGTCGGTGGAATGAGCGGAAGATGGCGACCAGGTATCAGATGGAAAGGTGTACGGCATATATAGATTCAATTCGACCGGCTGAAACTTACTCACTTGTTTTTTAGCAAATTTACATTACGATGAAGACATTTAGGCGAGCACAATTTTCCTCGACTGGAGAAGAAGATTAGGAGGAAGATGAAGGAGGTACTGCCGATGGTCTTCATCGAACACCTCTTTTACAGCCATGTAAATTATGTATGTGAAATTCTAATTTCAGTTCATATGAAGATATTTCTAATGTTATTGAAAACCTGAGCAGTATTATTTGTGTACGGAATTATACATATTATATACAATGGCGGACTGGTAATTAGGGCCAACCTTTTGTAGTAATTTTGAGTGGCTACCCAAACAGAACATCACCTTGATGGCCATTGAAAAGGTATATTGGACCACATTATGTGATGACTGTACGTGTCCCACGACACGCACTTTCTCTGACTTACCAACCTCAGCTTAATGGCCTTGATCAGTAAGCCTTAGCCCCCAATCCGTTTTAGCTGTTATGAAAAATTGATTTTAAGATACATGATTGTTGCACAACCTTTTTTTTTGATAAAAAATGTTAGAAAATATTTTTTTGGCGAGTTCTCACTGAATGCGGAGATCACTAAACCAAACTAAATGCAAATTTAAAAAAATTCAATTAAGGATCAAACAATTTATGAAATTGTCACTTATTAATTGTGAAACTAAAATGGACTCTTAATTTGAAATCAGTGACCCTGAAATAACTAATGTATAAAATTTTAGCAAAATCGAATATTCTTCAACAAAGAGGTGTAGTTAAATCATTGGAATAGACTGCATATCCACATTTGAAATTTGTTTATTTGTTGTGTTGCAGCTATAATGCAGATTTCAAACTTTGATGTCCACTGGCTAGCATTTCCCATACTCGGATCGGGCTGAAATTTTCAGAGATTGATTTTCTAAGGGTTGGGAGAAACAAATTTTGCCACTTCAAAAAGCCAGTCAGTCTAATTTACATATTTGGTTTTTTTCCTGTATAACGTTATTAAAATAATTTTTTACACTGTAAACAAAAAAAGTTGAATTGTGTGCTTCTTTATCTCAATTTCAGTCGAGCTTTACTTTTTTTTTATTTGAATGCACATTTTTAGGTTTTTTAGCACATTTTTAAAATTTTGAAAGCATAAATTTATTTTTTAAATGTTTATTTCATGTGCAAATGTTTAGCTACATTTTATAAAAGTTTCATCATCAACTATTTGGAATAAATCGTCACGAAAATTTACCAAATCATCTAAGAAACGTTGACTACTTTCGTTATGAAGCTTTGCCATAACTGGCTTAATGTTTTCGATTTCAGCTGTTGCAGCTAAATCTGAATAGTATTTTATCTAAAAGTAAAAATAAAGCTTTTTTATTTATCATTATTAAGTAGATAGTGTAATACCTGAGTCGGTCCCATCATGTGTGCATGGCGCTTCCTTAAGCCAGTTTTCCAACGACCTTCCATTTCCACATTCGTGTTATTATACATATCGTATGTAGACGGCAAGCTAATTTTGCGGCTAAAATATTTAGTTACAAATCTTGCTTGAAGGTCCATCATTTGTGCTGCACATACATAAAACGGTAAGCCAATAAATGCCATTGTCGGATATTTAATATTTATACAATGTTTAAATAAGGGCTTTATAAAATTGTCATCAACATAAATGCCAGAATCTACACTTATGAAGGGAAATGCATATTTATATCCAGTACAATAAAATACCGCACTAAAGGTATCGTAAGTTCCATCGACAAAATAAGCACCATTTTCATACAAAGCTTTGACATCAGGCTTATGAGAAACATTACTACGAAATTTCGTTTTAGGTTTCTCAGGCAAGTGATGACTAATAGTTACACTTGATGCCAATTCCGAAATCTGGTGACATAAATCCATTCCACTAGGACCACCTCCTATGACAAGAATCTTTTCATCTAAAAAAATAAATTGTTGAAAAAAGAGGGTTAAGAAAAAAGATAAATTTGAATGTTTTTTGAGACTCAGTTTCAGTTTTCCCCAGTTTTAGAAGCTCCGATTTCAAAAGCCGCTGGGTACAAAAGCCTCAAAAGGACCCCAATAAATTTATATTGCAATATTTTATTTCAAAACTATTACCGCTACAAAAGCCTCAAAAAGACCCAATAAATTTAAATTGCAATATTTTATTTCAAAACTATTACCGCTACACAGAAGGGATTTGAGTGCAAAACTACTGTTGATATCGTAGCCGCTATTGGACATACTTGATGGTTATAAACCGGCAAAAGGCCGGCCACACAGAAGGAACTTGAATGCAGAAGTACTGTTGATATCTGTCTTTCTGTCTGTCATCAAGTCGATATCTCCAAAATAGCTACCGACATGTCTCCCCCATACTCAGCTTAAGTTCGAGAATCAGCCCAGTCGGACAAAAACTAGGCGGCCCATTTGGAAGTGGGCCGCCTAGTGGCCGTTATAAAAAATGTGTGGCCGTTTTTATTTTGATTCCTACTTTTTATCCTTTCTCCAAATTGTTAACGTTAATCCTTCCCCCTCCTATACAAATTTTTCTTATTTTGACCGCAGAAATCTGAAGCAGCACCCTGTATATAAGTAGTCCTGGTGAACCTATATGCAATTTAAAATATAGAGGTTGGAGGTTCACAGAAGGATTCTGGCTTTGAGAAATGTAGCCCACAATGCTGCGCCGACGTATATTATAAGTAGCTCTAGTGCTGAAATCCTGACAAACCGATTTGTACTAAAATTTTAAATTTAAGGTTAAAAGTAGAGACCGACCGAATTTTGGTGTCTGTTTCGGATTCGGCCGAAAATATACAATTTTGTCACTATTCAAAAAATCAAAAAAAAATATTGAGGGAGCTTTGTCCACATTTATTTTGCAATCACTTTTAGGTTTGTTAGGAGCAGCTGCATCAAAATTTATTTTCTTTAACATTTAAGTTTTTATATCCTACACCTCATGAGGCACTTTTTCGCGTAAAATGTCCAATTTATATTATGTAACTTCAATTCTCTTTTTCGTGACAAAGCATGACTCTCTGAGAGACAATATTAAGTATTTTTGTATTATATACTCACGCGAACAGGCACACATACTCGATTTAGCTGCCAAATTTGTCACTTGCTAAAAGCCTTGCGCCAACCGTTTCTATTCTAATTGTTTAATAAAAACTAAAGGGTGATGTAGTGCATGCCTCAGCAATAGAGCCCGACCGATAAGCATTTTCAGGCCGAAGCCGTAGCTGATGCCGACGGTCAATTGGCAGCCTAATACTTCAGTCGATGCCGAAGGTCTATACCGAAGCTGAAGTCGATACTTAATTAAAAAACAATAAAAACTTGTTTTAGTTTTTTAAGGACTAAGTTTTTATTTTAAACAAAAATAAAAGTAGCCAAAAGAATTTCCAGACAGATTTGGGCCTCCTAGGTCAAAACTAACACGAGCTTCGGATTACCCTATATATCCCGTATAAGAAAAATGGGATTTTTTGAAAATCATTTTTAAAAATTTGGAGTAAAGTATGCAATGATGGGAATTTAGTAGAAATGGTAGAGAATTCTTCAAAGAAGAAATCCCTCTAAGTAGCTGATTTTTAAGGACTCCCCAACTCCTAGGAGATGGATAAAGGATGCTATAGTTAATGGTCAATACCACCTGTGAAGCTTTTAACTTTAAATGTCAAATTTTAGCAAAATCGGTTCCGGATTTCAGAACCAGAACTATTTTTCATATATTTTGGCGCAGCAATTTGGGCCACATTACACAAAGTCAGAGTCCTTCCGTGAGCCTCGCACCTTTATATTTAAAATTTCATACAGTTCACCAGTACTGCTTTTACTATAGATATCAGGGCGAGTAGTAAGCTTCCAACTCTATATTTCAAATTTTGTAATCCACCCAGAAAATGTCCAAGGACGTACTTTGTGACTGTAATCCCATGCCACGCAATTTGAGGCGTAATTCCCTCAATTTATGGGCCTCTTATGTAACATAGGAAATTCCATCACTTACACAATTTTACATACAAATTTCAAGAAAATCAGTAGGAACTTTTAGTCGCGATGTGGGCTAGAAAATCGTATGGGCTACGCCCCTTGTCCATTTATTCCCATATTTGACCCGTTGAACAAATTATTGCCATGTGTTGTGGTCTTTTAAAGCAAAAATTAAAAACATTTTTGAAAACCTTCTGCCAAAACTTCGGCAATTTTTAGGAAAAACCGAAGCCGAAACCGAATTACCATTTTCGGTCGATAACAGCCGAAGCCGATGCCGATTAATCGGTCGAGCTCTACTCAGCAATGCAAGCAATTGCCAACCAATGTGTCACAATATGCCATACTATTTGAAGGGCGATCGTAATTGCTTGCGGCGCCGATCGTAGTTTAAGTAGTGCAACATGTGTGGCATTTGGGTCTCCGTTTTTTTACATGGATTTGTGCCGGCAAATGACCGAATGGGTCATGTTGCGAGTAGAGCATGTTACACACATGTATGTAGGTTGCATTTTTGTAGTTCTAAGCATATTTTGGTTTGTATAGAAGTAGTTTTAAGTATGTTAGAAAAATATAAATACGGTGGAGAAAAAAAAGAATCTTCAGTGTTATACTGGCAAACAAACCTGCCGAGTCTCAATCAAAAGGTGCATTTAGATGCTCCGAAATCGGCACAGTCTTCTGAACTAATAAAAAAACAGAGTAAAAAACATGTTTTTTAAAATATAACCCTTTAACCGACTAAAAAGCAGAAAATAAATTTTCTTTAAATTAATTTCAGCAATTTCGATTTAAAATTAAGGGTTTTTGGGTACTTTCCTCCGAATATCATTGCAGATTTTATAGTCGTATGTTTTTTACTCTGTTTTTACTTTCCCCTTTTTTTGTTGTTTTAAAAAAATTTTTTTTTTCTCCCCCCTTTTCCCCCCTTTTTTCCCCTTTATTATTCTTTTTCCCGAATGCGAAACTAAGTAAAAAATTTCAGCCTTGTAGCTTACAAAATACGAAAGTTAGGTCTTTAAATTGGCTCCATCCCGCTCCCCTTTGCCCCCACACCCCCCTTTCCAAAGGGTATAAAAAATCATTTCGTCAATAAGAACCCACCTACCAAATTTCATCATTGTAGCTTGAAGGAATCGGAAGTTATGCCATGTTTAAAAAAAAAAGGTTTGAGTCCCCCCACGGCCCCCTACGCCTCTGATGGACCCCAAAATTTAATAGAATGCATTGTCACCGGAGTTCTATCAGTGTTCCAAATTTCAGCTATCTAGCTCATGTGGAAGTGTATGAAAAAGCTCGCCGCAGATTTGAGGATATATATAAGTATATATATATATATATATATATAGTCCGCCCAAAGCAAGTTAATATAAGGGTTATAAAAAGACTAAACATTTAAATCTACGTGGCGATCTTGCCAGCTCTATTAAGAAGTTTTTTTATTCTTTTAGAGTAGTGAGCGGATTTTAATAAGATTTTTGTTTCAAACTAAAAAAAAACTAAGATTTTTTATATGAATTACTCTAAAGAAGAGCTCAATAAATTATTCGAAGAATTAAATTCCAAGTCTACCTGAAGAGTACATACCGGAAGGTATTACTGCGGCAGCTCCGCCAATTTAACCGTTAACTATAGAAGGGTATCAAAGCGCCACCAATTATTAACAAACAGAAGAGGCGAGGAGGTCGCAAGCGTGCGCTGCAGAAGAAAAAAGTAGAACTGAGGAGCGTCATCGACTGGGCTATAAAAAGAAACTTTAGTGAAACAATTAAGTGAATCTAAAGAGGAGATCATCAACAACAACAACAGCAACAACAGTTATTACAAAAAGTATGTAATAAAGCAGATAATAAAAAAAAAATTTATTATAGATTTTAGGAACAATAAAAAAAGGAAGTAGTTGTAGATATTTAAAAATTTTTTTTTTCAAAATCCAATAAGAGTTTTGGTTTGAATTTGTGGAGAGAGTAGCAAGGCAGACAAATGATTTATGTTAAAGTATAAAGCTAGAACTAGAAAAAGATAATAACGTGGTGGAAATAAATCACACTGACACTGTGAGAAATGGGCTATTGACTGAACCAAAGAGAGAAACAGTTCAGTCATTTAAAGATACACTGCAAAACGTGTATAAAGCAAACAGAGATTAGTGTCCGAAAGAAGGTGGTTTTTCCGGCCGAAGCCGAAGCCAAAGCCGAACTTTCGCTTTTTTTTCACATTCGGCTAACACCGAAGCTGAAGCCGAAGCTCAATATAAAGACAAAATGAATAAAATATTAAAACATTTTTCCAAAAACATTTATTGAAAATCGTTGCTATCTTAATGAACCCTTAGTAAGTGAGTGATTATGTAAAATATTTATTCATTAAGTAAATTAATATTTATATTAATCAATAACTCAATCGTGCAAAATTTGAACGTTTTGATACTCCATAAACCAAACGTAGCATTCTTATAGATTTTAACGCTGAACAAGATGTCGTTCAATCACGTCAGGTTTCTGAGAAATTCAGGATCAAGAATTCAACATTTTCTAATTAAATTCAGTAAATTTGTCAAAGGTAAAAAAATTTAAAAAAAAAAATGCTTACGTCAGTGTTTAGTGCTAACATATATCTTTAAACTAAGCTATTTCTGATATTTTTACGATTGTTTGTTTTGAATATGTTGTCGCGGTATAAAATCGCGACACGAATGTTGTTGTTTTATTGTTTGTTTTGTTTTATTATGTTTCCCTTTTGTTCGGGGCGACGGGCAAACAAAATCGAAGGAACAAAATGTCACACGCACTAACCGAAAGAACGCACTGAACAATTTGTTTTGCTTAATTCGTTAAGCAAAACAAATTCGCCACTCGCGGGTGAAATGCGACCGGCGCGCGGAAGAAGAAAACTGAATATTTTGTTGGAGCTGTCAAAGTTCTCTTGCTTTCTTCTCCTTTCAATCGCTTTTGCTTTCGTTAAGTTAGCTCAGTGAGCGGCGGCGATCCGATGAAGGTATTGGAAGCCTCGCCATTGCAATAGTAAAAAAAAAGAGTAAAAAACAAGTTTTTTAAAATATAACCCTTTTACCGACTAAAAAGCAGAAAATAAATTTCCTTTAAATTAATTTCCGCAATTTCGATTTAAAATTAAGGGTTTTTGGCGACTTCAAAATTTGCAGTGATATTAGGAACAAAGTAGCCAAAAACCCTTAATTTTAAATCGAAATTGCGGAAATTAATTTAAAGGAAATTTATTTTCTGCTTTTTAGTCGGTTAAAGGGTTATATTTTAAAAAACTTGTTTTTTACTCTTTTTTTATTTTCCCCTTTTTTTTAAAAAATTTTTTTTTTTCGGTATATTTCTTTCTAATTTATATTTTGCCCGTATAGTTTTTCTTCTTCAATTTTTACATTTAAAAAATTTTTTTTGATTTAAAAAAAAAAATTGTTCCCCCCTTTTTCCCCCTTTTTTACTCTTTTTCCCCAATGCTAGCCTAAGTGAAAAATTTCAGCCCTGTAGCTTAAAAAATACGAAAGTTAGAACTTTAAATTGGCTCCATTCCGCTCCCCTTTGCCCCCACACCCCCCTTTCCAAAGGGTATAAAAAATCATTTCGTCAATAAGAACCCACCTACCAAATTTCATCATTGTAGCTTGAAGGAATCGGAAGTTATGCCATGTTTAAAAAAAAAAGGTTTGAGTCCCCCCACGGCCCCCTACGCCTCTGATGGACCCCAAAATTTAATAGAATGCATTGTCACCGGAGTTCTATAAGTGTTCCAAATTTCAGCTCTCTAGCTTATGTGGAAGTGTATGAAAAAGCTCGCCGCAGATTTGAGGATATATATATATATATATATATATATATATATATATAGTCCGCCCAAAGCAAGTTAATATAAGGGTTATAAAAAAGGGGGGTATATGTAAATTTGCCAAACACACCTAGAAAAATCTGAAGAGATTTTTCGCATATAGGTATGGGTAAAGCCCCGACTGCGGACACTGGTTTCTGCGTAAGCCGCACTCTATGTATGTGGGAAGATAAATGGAAAGTGAGCGTCATAGGCGCTCATATATTCTAATTTCGTTTAGTTCTTTTTGAGCAGGGAAGAAGGAAAGTGATAAAGCTTTAGATTTTTAATTTAATTTAATCTTAAAATTTTGTTTGGGAAAATTTTGATAATTTTCTTTCCTGTGTTCTAAATTGTGTTTTTGGAGTGGTGAGGTGCAGCGGTTGCCAGCGTCGGATTGTGGCTGGAGGACAAGTGTTCCAAAGGGAGTATTTTTGCTCGCTGGTTTAGTTTTGCCAGCTAGTGTTTTTTTACTTTATTTTATTTGTGGCAGTCGACCATTTAGTGTTTTGAATTTGAGGAATTTAATAGAGCTGGACAGGTTGTGTTCGGTCGTGATTTGTTTTGGTCAAGTGTTTCTCTTCCTTATTCCTTTTTTTTTTGTTTGTGTCGTCCCGCATCTGAGCCAAGTTGTTGCTGGACATCGAATTTTATCGAAGTCCAGCTGGTGAATAGATTCTGCAAAGAATCGTGCGAAGGATTTCAGACAGGTCGGTCTGGTCCCGCAAATCAATTGCGTTTTAAAAAAATATAATTTTTTTTGGTATATAAATAATTTCTTTTGGGTATTTGTTGTTTTGTGTCAAGTTTGAAAAATGGTTTGTGTTCGGTATTATTTTCTTGGTGTCGGGAAAATTTGCGTTTCTTTTATATATATACATATATATATTTATATATGTATATATTGCGGCAGTTTCGGTGTAGGGTTTTAAAAGTTTAGTTATCAGGTTTTCGCGTGTTCGTGTTGTTCGTTCGGCCGGGGATACCATACCGCGAGGGTCGGCAAATAGGGAATTTAATTATCGCGTGGGGATTTTTGGTTTTAGAGTTTTAAATAAAGTTTTAGTTAAAAAGAGCGCGATAAGCTGGCGCCCAACGTGGGGCTATTTTGTTTAAATTTTTTTTTAATATTAACTTTTTGTAAAATTTTTTTAATAAGTTTAAAATTTTTTTTTGTTGTATAATTTTTTTGGAAAATTGATTTTTTTTTGTAATATTTGTTTTTTTTAAAAATTTTTTTTTCTGTGTGTTGTTTTAGAGACAGACCGAAATTCGGTTTTGGTTTCGGTTTTTCGGCCAAAAAAAGCCGTTTCGGCCGTGTTTCGGATTCGGCCGAAAAATAAAATATCGCTTTCGGCCGAAATTTCTATATTCTATATTTCATAGAAAAATGTAACAAATAAATAACAAAGATTACACTGATCGACAAAACTGAACTTTTTGTGTGTGGAATATACTTGATAGACAAATTCTTATGTATTTTGCACGCTGGATACGAAAATAATAATAATGAAATTTATACAGCACAAAAAATGCAATTTTTCCCTCAAGATATTTTCTACTACTATGGTAAGAAATCTACTCCTCAAAATATTATGTGAGTTTCATACAATGCAAAAGTACTATTCTTTCTACAAATCTGCTTCCCCGACAATTTCTACTACTCTTGATTTCCACGCATTTGATAGTTTGCTTCTAAATTCATCTAAGTCATGATCTGAACTTAAAATGATCGGCCCATATTCATAGTCATATTAAGCTCCAACTTAACTGTAGTAATCTACTAAGTTGACAGATAATACACTGAACTGGCAGCTACTAAGCTGGTTCTAAAGTTTAGTATTTTTATTCAGTGTCCTATAGTCGACACAAAACCTATAACTCCCATCCTTTTTCCTAATCATCACAACCGGTGATGCCCAAGGGCTGTGAGAAATCTCAATCACACCTTTTTCTAACATATCCTCTATTTCCTCATCTATGCCCCTCTGAATAGCGGGCGATACCGGATAGTATCGCTGCTTGACTGGTCCCACATTTGGCTTTGTACGAATCCGATGTTCGACCAAATGTACAACCAAGTCCCTCAGGCATAGACCTAAAAACATCTGCAACAAACTCATCAAGAACCGATTTTTCCCTAGTTGACAACGAAGACCTATCAACTATCGCCGCTACTGACGAGACCTCGACTTGGTCGGAAAACCTCCACTGATTCTTGGCCAAATCTGGCACTACACCGGCCTTAGACCAAAAGTCTACTCCAAGAATCAATGATTGGGGTAAATCCGGTATTACGAGGCATTCAACGAGGACCGACTTGCCCTCTACCTCGAAAGGGACCGAAACTGCCCCCCTAACCGGAACTTCTTCACCATCAGCAAGCGCAACCTTGCTGACCGCAGACGTCAATAAACTTATCCCCCAGGACTTTAATGTGTCCCAGTCTGGCCTACCAAGAATCGTCCTGGTGGCCCCCGAATCTAAAAGCCCCAACATACGCACTCCAAAAATCCTAACGCCTAAATATGGCCTAGTATCTAAATCTTTTCCCGACAAAGTGAAACTCAAATATACTCCGGACGGACGCCTCTGAGGCCTATCACTATTTTCCCTAGCCAGCTGGTTGCCCGCAGGCAACCTACCTAAACCTCGCGAACTTCTTGCCCTGCCTCCACAAGAGCTCGCTCCCCATTTCCCGACTCTTCGCGGGCCCTCGGAGCCGCTCTCGGGGCCGCCTCCCTGTCCGAGCGCTCCTGTAATTGCCCTGCTCTTGGAGAGCATCGGGGCAATCACGCTTCGGCAGTTTACCGAAACATGCCCAACCTTCTTAGAGTTAAAGCACCTGAACGGACGCCTAGCCCGTTGAGGTGCCCTAATTCTCTGCTCTAATCTAAGATTACGCAGCGGAGCCCTGACTGCAACCACTTCCGGCTCGGCCGAAACGTATGCCAAGTCTGGCTCCAGCAAGTCCTTGGACCGGCTGCTGGGCGGCGGCACGAATGCTTCCACATTCGCCCGCACAGCCTCCAGCTTCCGACCCAGCTTCTCTGACCGGTAAATTTTAAATCCCACTTGGACAAATTTACGATTCCCTGAAACCCTAACATGCCCTCAAACAACAAAGCCTAAAACTGGTCATTAAAAAAAATTATTAATTATCAAAAAAAATTACCCAAAAAATAAAAAAACAAATAAATCAGAAAAAAATATCTATATGAAAATAAACCAGCGTACCACGCTCACAGAATTAAAAAAAAATTTAAATAAATAAAATCAATAAAAATATTTTTATAAAATAATATAAAAATTAAAAAAAGACAAAATAATAAAAAAACACTTCAAGGCGTACAACACCACCACTGTAAAATAAAATACAAAAAAAAATTTAATAACAAATAAAAATTAATTTAAAAAATTAATTTAAAAAATAAATTAAAAAAAAAAAAATTTTAGAAAAATCAAAATTATACAAAGGTGCAACACAAAATTAAAATAATACTAATTAAAAAAAATATACACGAGTTGCACCATAAAAAACGGAACGGTGTTGAGTAATGTGTTTTGTGTATTTGAAGATTTTAAGCTTCTTCAAGCATATTAGGGATTGGCGCTAGGCACCACAATTGAATGAGAAAGTAGAAGAACAGAGTTCCAATTCAATCTGGTTTTATTAGTGGCCAACGCGGCTCTTTTATATCTTTACTTATAACTGTTATACATTAGTTCTTAATCTATCCTACTTACTTACACTACAATAATATAATTATACTTATGTTCTGCATTTCATTTGCACCCGTTGCCCTGAGTACGCTAATTTGGTTTTGACGAATGGTGTCGAAGGACGCCATTCGCTTAATTATGTACCACTTTATTACATTAAAACTCACAATTATTTCTTTTATTTTTTCAGTTTCGGCAGAAATTAAAAAAAAGAAAATTCGGCCATTTTGGTTTCGGCCGAAAAAAAAAAAACCATTGAAACCATTTCGGTTTTGACCGAAATTAAAAAAAGCAATTTCGGCCGGTCTCTAGTTGTTTTTGTTTGTATTATTTTGGTTTTTTTTATTTTAATTAGTTTGTCTTTATATTTACTTAGCTTTTTTTGGAATTTGTCGAGTTTTCCGGTCAGAGTGCTATTGGCGGCGGAGTAGCAGCAGCGAAGTATTTGGTTTTTTTTGTTCAGTGAGTCCATTCCGTTTTTTTTGGTGCAACTCGTGTATATTTTTTTTAATTAGTATTATTTTAATTTTGTGTTGCACCTTTGTATAATTTTGATTTTTGTAAAATTTTTTTTTTTTTAATTTTTTAAATTTATTTTAAAAATTAATTTTTATTTGTTATTAAATTTTTTTTTGTTTTTTTTTGTATTTTATTTTACAGTGGTGGTGTCGTCCGCCTTGAACTGTTTTTTTATTATTTTGTCTTTTTTAATTTTTATATTATTTTATAAAATATTTTTATTGATTTTATTTATTTAAATTTTTTTTAATTCTGTGAGCGTGGTACGCTGGTTTATTTTTATATAGATATTTTTTTTGTGATTTATTTTTTTTTTATTTTTTGGGTAAATTTTTTTGATAGTTAATATTTTTTTTAATGACCAGTTTAAGCTTTGTTGTTTGAGGGCATGTTAGGGTTTCAGGGAATCGTAAATTTGTCCAAGTGGGATT